>LT934112.1:677500261-677591237 GCA_900231445.1 Triticum turgidum subsp. durum
CCCCCGACCGGCGCCGCCCCGGCCGGATCCGCCCCGCGCCCCGCCGCCGCAGCTCCCTCCGCTGCCGTCCCAGCGTGCCACCGGCCAGATCCGATCAGATCCGGGCCGGGGCCGCCTCCCCGCGCCTCCCCGGCATCTTCCTCCTCGTCTCCGGCGACGAACTTTGACGAACCTCGAAAACCGTGCAGATCGAAGGTTGACCCCGAAATTTCCCAGTCCCCGATTTATTGCATATTTTTAGCCCCTGTTCATCACATCATATCTCCATGCATGTTGCTTCGTTTCGTGCGTGTAATATGTCAAAATGTTCGTTGTGAGATGCTATACATTTAATTCCATTGCACCATGTTCATTTGAGTGCATCTTGATGCCTGAATCATCGTTGCAAGAGTGCATGTTGCTGTTAATCTGCTGAAACTGTTATAACTTGGTGATTTGTCATTTTTGTTGCATTTGATGTGTGCATCCTATGAGCATGAGATCTACATGAGTTTTTAATTATGTCATGCCATCTTCACAGGGGTGCCATCCATGTATTTTCGTGAGTTGTGTAGTGAGTGCATCAAGCTTGTTAAGTAGGGTACTTGCTGTTGCTGTTTTGCTAGGCTGATTCTGTTATTTTGTGATGCTATATAAACCTGCTGTTACAAGTCATTCCATGCATAATATGGAGATGTTCACTAAGGATGATTTGTTATACATGTCATGCTCTATCCATCCATGCCCCTAGTTGCATTCATAGCCTACTGTAGCTTGTTGTAATCTTGCTCCAAAGTTGCTAAATAATATTGCTGTCAGCCTGTTAACATTAAGTTCAATGTTTCTATGATTGTTGTTAGTGATCCATGCACCCTATGAACTTGATCTTGCCATGCTTAGCTTCATAAACATGTCTTATTACTGTTGGTTGCCTTGTCATGCCATGTAATGCTCTGTGGTGAGTGGTATAAGCTCACCAACATGCCTACTTATCATTGTTCCTGCCATGCCCTGTTTGCTGTATCTGTTAACGAAACTTGCTATGTTTACATGGGTGCCATCATATCTTCTGATCCTTTTTGGCTCATGTTCAGTAAGGGACTTTTGTTCTATGCAATTAGTAGGTTCATTTCATGCCTTTGTTTGCCATGTTAAGTTCCTGTAACATGTTTTTTGATAGCTCTAAACATTGCAACCTGATGTTATTTCTGCAAAGTCTGAAACTGTTAATATATGCAATCTTGCCATGTGTTTCTGAGCATGTTCTAGTGATTTCTGGAGATAGCTCAGTGTTCATGTTTTTGTTATGCTTTACTTGTACATCATGTCCATGCCTTTTGTTCTCATGTTGAGGTGCTGTAGCATGTTGTTTTGATGCTTGCAATATGCCTAGTCGCTGTTTTGGACAGATTGTTATTATAACTTGTATAGAGTGTATGCGTTGAACCGTTGCCCCGTTTTGAGTGTGCTCTATATGAAACTTGCGTGATTTTGCATGTAGTTTCATATTATCATGTTGCATCCTTGTTTTGAGGTGTTTGCTTGATGTTTGTATGCATTTTGCATCAATGCCATGTTTAACTTGTTTTGCTCATATCTTCTAGGCCGTAGCTCCAAACTAAATGAACTTTATATGTAACTTGACTAGAATCTCGTGTAGATCATCTTGGTGCATCTTAACTTGCTGTTTAACAACTTGAACATAAGGTTTATTCAGATCTGGACCAATTTCGAAATATGCATATGAGGACTTACCGGAATTGTTATATGTTGCTTCCGGCCTCATTTAAACTTGCCTTGATGTGTTGCTCTTGTTTGCATCATCTCTTGCCATGAGTAGCTTCATATAGCTTTGTCATGCATCATGCTTGGTTGTGCATCTTGTCTTGCCTATGTGTGGTGTGTTTACCATGTTGTGTGCTTCTTCTCGATAGTTCCCGTTACGTTGCGATCGTGAGGATTCGTTCGTCTACGCTTGGTTCATCTTCGTGGCTTCATCTTCTTCATGGACTCATTCTTCTTCCTTGCGGGATTTCAGGCAAGATGACCGCTACCCTGGATCTCACTACTATCATTGCTATGCTAGTTTGCTTTGTTCTATCGCTTTGCTGCGCTACCTATCTTTTGCTCTTCAAGCCTCCCAAATTGCCATGTCAGCCTCTAACCTTTTCACCCTTCCTAGCAAACCGTTGCTTGGCTACGTTACCGCTTTTGCTCAGCCCCTTTTATAGCGTTGTTAGTTGCAGGTGAAGTTGAAGATTGCCCCATGGTGGACAGGATTATGTTGGGATATCATAATATCTCTTATATTATTAATGCATCTATATACTTGGTAAAGGGTGGAAGGCTCGGCCTTATGCCTGGTGTTTTGTTCCACTCTTGCCGCCCTAGTTTCCGTCATACCGGTGTTATGTTCCCGGATTTTGCGTTCCTTACGCAGTTGGGTGATTTATGGGACCCCCTTGACAGTTCGCTTTGAATAAAACTCCTCCAGCAAGGCCCAACATTGGTTTTACCATTTTCCTCACCTAGCCCTTTTTCCCTTGGGTTTCCGGACCCTGAGATCTTTATTTTACCCCCCCGGGCCAGTGCTCCTTCGAGTGTTGGTCCAATCTGAGCGATGTCCGGCGCCCCCTGGGCAACCAGGGTCTATGCCAACCCGACGTCTGGCGCATCTGGTGTACCCTGAGAACGAGATATGTGCAGCTCCTATCAGGATTTGTCGGCACATCGGGCGGCTTTGCTGCTCTTGTTTTACCATTGTCGAAATGTCTTGTAAATCGGGATTCTGAGACTGATCGGGTCTTCCTGGGAGAAGGAATATCCTTCGTTGATCGCGAGAGCTTATCATGGTCTAAGTTGGGACACCCCTGTAGGGTATAAACTTTCGAAAGCCGTGCCCGCAGTTATGGGAAGATGGGAATTTGTTAATGTCCAGTTGTAGATAACTTGACACCCGATACGAATTAAAACACATCAACCATGTGTGTAGCCGTGATGGTCTCTTCTCAGTGGAGTCCGGGAAGTGAACACGGTTTCTGTGTTATGTTTGACATAAGTAGGAGTTCAGGATCACCTCTTGATCATTGCTAGCTTCACGACCGTTCCTTTGCTTCTCTTCTCGCTCTTGTTTGCGTATGTTAGCCACCATATATGCTTAGTCGCTGCTGCACCTCACCACTTTACCCCTTCCTGCCCATTAAGCTTTGCTAGTCTTGATACCCATGGTAATGGGATTGCTGAGTCCTCGTGGCTCACATATTACTACAACAACAGTTGCAGGTACAGGTTATGCGATGATCTTGACACGAGAGCTATGATTGCTTGTTATGGAGTTATTCTTCTCCTTCTTCTTCGACCAGGGGATAGGTTCCAGGTCGGTAGCCTGGGCTAGCAGGGTGGATGTCGTTTGAGCTTCTGTTTGTGTTTCATATGTAGTGGGATGTTGATCTTATGTATGATGTTGTTGTATTCGTGTGGCATTGTATGCCTCTTGTATGTATCCCCATCTATTATGTTATGTTGATGTAATGATATCCACCTTGCAAAAGCGTTTCAATATGCGGGTCTATCCTTGGTGGGACCTTCGAGTTCCTTTTGGATAGGGTCGCATATTGGGCGTGACACCCTAGTTCGGCCTTCCGAACACCAGGGGTTGCACCCACCATACTTGAATTCCTATGGCTAAGTGAGAGTGATAAAGCCCTATTGTCTGATTGCCTAGTTCGTGGTGAGGAACACCTCCTTAAAAGGACCCAACAATGGGATAAAGAGTGTTCAGGTATGTCCCGAACACCCTCGTACTTTTTACGTGGGGGCAGAAGCCGACGATTGTCCAACTCTTAGGATTTATATACACTAAACAACAGCACAGGAAGAACAAACGTTCAAATAAAACAGGCAATAAATAATAAAAGTGCCATTATCCCACATTACAAAGATTGGCACGACTGCCTTCAGGAAAATATAGTGTCTTTGGTACACTTATCCGCCACAAGGCGGGCTCCTTTCAATACACCCTCATAGTATAACTCGGGCTTGCGATGCTCCTTACCCTCCGGCGGCCCTTCAGTCATCAGCTTCTCAGCATCAAGCTTCCCCCAATGCACCTTCGCACGAGCAAATGCCATGCGTGCACCCTCTATGCAGACCAATTGCTTAATGACATCAAGCCGAGGGCAAGCGCCAACAATCCGCTTCACGAGTCCGAAGTAACTGCTTTGAATTGGCTCCGCGGGCCACAACCGGACAACCAAGTCTTTCATGGATAGTTCGTCCGCCTGGTGCAGTTCGACCAGCTACTTCAGCTGATCGATAAAGGGCACCGGATAATTCAGCGCCAAATACTGCGACCAGAAATCCCTCTCCGCAGACTTCTTCCCTCGGTCCGGTAGAATTGGGCAGCATCCGATATGCTGCAAGGCAGATCCGCAAATGCCCCTGGAGAAACAAGAATTCAGCTTATCGCTTAGAGTTCCTCCCATTATCATGTAAAAATGGCCTTGAGTACAAAAGGCCTTACCAGCCGCAACCTTCCGGGCCTCCTGAATGTCCCTCAGAGCACCTCGAGCTTCTTCCCGAGCATCCTCTGCGGCTTGGAGAGCTTGGGCGAGTTCGGATTCTTTCTCTACTAGACTCTGCTCCAAGCCCTTGCTTTTCTTCACGGCCTCCAGGAGCTCTCGCTCAGCTTCAATGACCCTCAATTTCGGCACTCGCCCCTAGAGCATACAATGCAAATATCTTAATTAGGCACAACTTCTAATTCGTGCTCAACTTAGCACAAGGTTCCGACATACCTTGCTTGTCCTCAAACTGCTTCTTCACGCGGTCGAGTTCCTCTTCGGCCCGATCCAGACGCTGCTTTAGTTCGGACACCTCCGCACTATGAGCGACGGTCGTCCCTGCAGACGCCTGTTTTCAAACAAAGGGATACACGTCATTAACCGAGTCTCCTGCAAAACGGAAAAATTTGATCCCCTGTTCGGCTTTCTTTCGCAGGACAGTGCATCAGGGGCTACTACTCATATTATGACAATCTCCCAAAGGTTTCTTAAAAAACATACCTCAAAGCCCTTTATAAGACTAAGGCAGGATTCGTTCAGTCCGCTCTCAGCGGACTGAATCTTTTCAACCACCGCACCCATGAGGGCATAATGTTCATCGATGATAGACGCACTTCTTAACACTGTCGATAGGCCACTCGACAGCTCTGCTTGGACAGAGGCCGCTGGCGGAGCAGGCAAGCCCCCCAAAGGCGGCTGCTCACCCGATCCTGGAGCTTTAAAGGTCTCCAGGACCGTGTCCGGCTGGGGTCCGGACCTAAGATCACCCCCGCCATCGACACGCATGGGAGCCGCTGCTCCCGTGTGTCCAGCCCTAAGGATATGCCCCCCCTGGTCGAGGTCCCGCTGAGACGACACCTCCGTGTCGCGCCTAGGCTTCGGGGATGGGGCCTCTGGAGGCGTCTCGCTCACCAGGGCATCTGAGCTCAGCGAATCCTCTAATGAGGACTGTCCGGCATGGGACCTCGCTGGGCTGTATGAAATATGGTGACAGTTAAAACTACTACATCCTAACAACCCTGGGCGCATATGCGTGTTCGGATTTTGTATACTTACGACTTTTCCAGGGGCTGGACCCTGGGATCCCACTCCGGGCTGCTATCAGCAACCGTGGTGGATGCCTCTGGGAGGGAACCTTTCCCCCTCTTTGGCGATTTGGCCTCCAGGGATGAGGAAGCCGTCCTTTTCTTCCCACCCCCTGCAGCAGACTCGTCTTCTCCTCCTCCTCTTCGTCTTCGGAAGAGGGATGGTCGCTGGAGTCTTCGGATTTTGCGTCTGAAGCATCGCGACGACGGAGGCCACTTCGGGTCTTCTTGACCTTCTTGGAAGCCTCTTTCTTCGACGCCTCGTAAGGCGTTGGGACCAGCATCTTCGTCGGAAGAGGTCCATCCGGTTCCTCCGTGCTACGTATTGAGATTGCGTTGGTTTTCCTCGAAGAGGAGAGGGTGATGCAGCAATAGTAGCATAAGTATTTCCCTCAGTTTTTGAGAACCAAGGTATCAATCCAGTAGGAGGCTCCTCAAAAGTCCCACGCACCTACACAAACAAACTGAGAACTCGCAACCAACGCAATAAAGGGGTTGTCAATCCCTTCATGGCCACTTGCAAAAGTGAGATCTAATAAAGATAGTATGATAAGATAAATATATTTTTGGTATTTTATAATATAAATGTAGAAAGTAAAGATGCAAATAAAAGTAGATTGGAAGCAAATATGATAAGAGATAGACCTGGGGCCATAGGTTTCACTAGTGGCTTCTCTCAAGATAATATAAGTATTACGGTGGGTGAACAAATTACTGTCGAGCAATTGATAGAAAAGCGCATAGTTATGAGATTATCTAGGCATGATCATGTATATAGGCATTATGTCCATAACAAGTAGACCGACTCCTGCCTGCATCTACTACTATTACTCCACACATTGACCGACTCCTGCCTGCATCTAGAGTATTAAGTTCATAAGAACAGAGTAACGCTTTAAGGAAGATGACATGATGTAGAGGGATAAACTCAAGCAACATGATATAAACCCCATCTTGTTATCCTCGATGGCAACAATACAATACGTGCCTTGCAACCCTTTCTGTCACTGGGTAAGGACACCGCAAGATTGAACCCAAAGCTAAGCACTTCTCCCATGGCAAGAAAGATCAATCTAGTAGGCCAAACCAAACTGATAATTCGAAGAGACTTGCAAAGATAACTCAATCATACATAAAAGAATTCAGAGAAGATTCAAATATTATTCATAGATAAACTTGATCATAAACCCACAATTCATCGGATCTCGACAAACACACCGCAAAAAGAGTTTACATCGAATAGACCTCCACAAGAGAGGGGGAGAACATTGTATTGAGATCCAAAAAGAGAGAAGAAGCCATCTAGCTAATAACTATGGACCCGTAGGTCCATGGTAAACTACTCACAACTCATCGGAGGGGCAAGGATGTTGATGTAGAAGCCCTCCATGGTCGATTCCCCCTCCGGCAGAGTGCCAGCGAAGGCTCCAAGATGAGATCTCGCGGATACAGAAGGTTACGGTGGTGGAAATTGTGTTTCATCCTGCTCCTGGATGTTTTTGGGGTACGTAGGTATATATAGGAGGAAGAAGTACATCGGTGGCCACCCGAGGGGCCCACGAGACAGGAGGGTGCGCCCTATAGGGGGGCGCGTGCCCTCCTATCTCGTGGGAGCCTCGACAACTTCTTGGCTTGCACTCCAAGTCCTCTGGATCACGTTCGTTCCAAAAATCACGCTCCCGAAGGTTTCATTCCGTTTGGACTCCGTTTGATATTCCTTTTCTTTGAAATACTGAAATAGGCAAAAAAACAGCAATATGGGCTGGGCCTCCGGTTAGTAGGTTAGTCCCAAAAATGATATGAATGTGTAAAATAAAGCCCATAAACATCCAAAAGGGGTTATATAATAGCATGGAACAAACAAGAATTATAGATACGTTGGAGACGTATCAAGCATCCCCAAGCTTAATTCCTGCTCGTCCTCGAGTAGGTAAATGATAAAAAGAGAATTTTTGATGTGGAATGCTACCTAGCATAATTCATAATGTAATCTTCTCTTATTGTGGCATGAATGTTCAGATCCAAATGATTCAAAATAAAAGTTCATATTGATAAAAGAAATAGTAACACTTCAAGCATACTAATCAAAGTAATCATGTCTTCTCAGAATAACATGGCAAAAGAAAGTTCATCCCTACAAAATCATATAGTTAGGCTATGCTTCATTTTCGTCACACAAAGATGTTCCCAACTTCTATACCCCCGATGACAAGCCAAACAATTGTTTCATACTTAAATAATCTCAAAAATTTTCAACCTTCACGCAATACATGAGCGTGAGCCATGGATATAGCACTATGGGTGGAATAGAATATGATGATGGGGATTGTGTGGAGAAGACAAAAAAAGGAGAAAGTCTCACATTGACGAGGATAATCAACGGGCTATGGAGATGCCCATCAATTGATGTCAACATGAGGAGTAGGGATTGCCATGAAATGGATGCACTAGAGCTATAAATGAATGCTCAACAAAAGAAAACTAGTGGGTGTGCATCCAACTTGCTTGCTCACGAAGACCTAGGGCATTTGAGGAAGCCCATCGTAGGAATATACAAGCCAAGTTCTATAATGAAAAATTCCCACTAGTATGAAAAGACAACTTATGAGACTCACTATATGAAAAACATGGTGCTACTTTGAAGCACAATATATGAGACTCACTACAAGGTGCTACTTTGAAGCACAAGTGTGGAAAAAGAGATAGTAACATTGCCCTTTTTATTTATTTCTTTTTTTTTCCTTTTTTTAGGCCTTTCTTTTTTTTCTTTTGGCCTTCTTTTTTTTTCTTTTTTTCCTTTTCCTTTTCTTTTTTTTCTTTGGGCAATGTTCTAATAATGATGATCATCACACTTCTATTGATTACAACATAAGAATTGCAACTCGAAACTAGAACAAGATATGACTCCATATGAATGCCTCCGGCGGTGTACCGGGATGGTGCAATGAATTAAGAGTGACATGTATGAAAAATAATGCATGGTGGCTTTGCCACAAATACGATGTCAACTGCATGATCATGCAATGGCAATATGACAAAAATAAAGTATGTCATGATGATGATGAACGGAACGGTGGAAAGTTGCATGGCAATATATCTCGAAATGGCTATGGAAATGCCATAATAGGTAGGTATGGTGGCTGTTTTTAGGAAGATATATGGAGGTTTATGTGTGATAGAGCATATCGTATCACAGGGTTTGGATGCACCGGCGAAGTTTGCACCAACTCTCAAGGTGATAAAGGGCAATGCACGGTACCGAAGAGGCTAGCAAAGGCGGAAAGGTAAAAGTGCGTATAATCCATGGACTCAACATTAGTCAAAAGAACTCATATACTTATTGCAAAAATTTAGAAGTCATCAAAAATCAAGTATTACGCGCATGCTCCTAGGGGGATATATTGGTAGGAAAAGACCATCGCTCGCCCCCGACTGCCACTCATAAGGATGCACAAGCCAGGTACACTTCATGTTTCAAATTTGTTACACAACTTTAACCATATGTGCATGCTATGGGACTTGCTAACTTGAACACAAGCATTCTTTAAATTCATAATCACCCAACTAGCATGACTTTAATATCACTACCTCCATATCTCAAAACAATTATCAAGTATCAAATTGATCATAGCATCCAATTCACTTCCTACGATAGTTTTTATTATACCCAACTTGGATGCCTACCATTCTAGGACCAATTTTATAACCAAAGAAAATACCATGCTGTTCTAAAAGACTCTCAAAATAATATAAGTGAAGCATGAGAGACTTGTAATTTCTTCAAAATTAAGACACCACCGTGCTCTAAAAGATATAAGTGAAGCACTAGAGCAAAAACTATCAAGCTCAAAAGATATAAGTGAAGCACATAGAGTATTCTAGCAAATTCTAATCAAATAGGCTTCTCCCAAAAGGTGTGTACAGAAATGATGATTGTGGTAAACTAAAAAGCAAAGACTAATATAATACACGACGCTTCAAGTAAAACACATATCATGTGGCGAATAAAAATATAGCTCCAAGTAAAGTTACCAATGAACGAAAACGAAAGAGGGGATGCCTTCCCGGGGCATCCCCAAGCTTAGGCTTTTGGCTATTCTTGAATATCTTGGGGTGCCTTGGGCATCCCCAAGCTTAGGCTCTTGCCACCCTTTATTCCATAGTCCATAAAAGCTTTACCCAAAACATGAAAACTTCACAACACAAAACTCAACAGGAAATCTTATAAGCTCCGTTAGTGAAAGAAAACAAAACCACCACATAAGGTACTGCAATGAACTCATTCTTTATTTAATTTGGTGTTAAACCTACTGTATTCCAACTTCTCTATGGTTTATAAACTATTTTACTAGCCATAGATGCATCAAAATAAGCAAACAACACACGAAAAACAGAATCTGTCAAAAACAGAACAGTCTGTAGCAATCTGTAACTAACGAAAACTTCTGGAACTCTAAAAATCCTACAAAAATAGGAAGTACTGGACAATTTGTCTATTGAACAGATGCAAAAAGAATCAACGCAAAAGCACGTTCCCGCGATTTAAAAAAATTATATTTGTGCGTGCAAAGTTTCTGTTTTTCAGCAGAATCAAATCAACTATCATCGTAGGTTATCCTATAGGTTCTACTTGGCACAAACACTAATTAAAAGATAAAAACAATCTAAACAGAAGGTAGATGCAAGATTTATTACTAAACAGGAGCAAAAACAAAAAACATAAAGAAAATTGGGTTGCCTCCCAACTAGCGCTATCGTTTAACGCCCCTAGCTAGGCATAAAAGCAAAGATAGATCTAACGAGTGCCATCTTTGGCACTAAATTCATCAATAGAGCGCTTGTGATCTCTAGGGATTTCTCCCCTTTTAGCAATGGCTAAATTTTTAGGCAAAAAATCAAGAAATTCATTGGCAACAAAAGGTTCCTTAACGATAGAAAAACAATTGGGAAGAACACTTATGGATTTGAGATTCGTGTCTCCCTTACTAGAAGATTCACCCCTATTTTTAGGAACATAAATAAACTTGGCAGTTTTAGTAGGGGTTTTTGGAGTGTTTTTCATGGGGGAAAACGCAGAACCTAAGTTTGTAATGATATCCTCAAGTTTACCGATTCTAGCAGAGTCTAGATCTATTTTTTCATTGACTATAGGTTCTTTTTCTTTAAGATTTTTCAAAGTAACTCCAACCCTAGATCCAAATTGGGTAATGTGATTATGAACCTTTTTATCCAAATTTTCAATCAACTCAATAGTGGCAATTTTATTTTCAATAATATCAAGTCGTTGCATCACATGTTCTAAAGATAAAACCGTTCCATTAACTAAAAGAGGTGGTGGGCCAAACAAATCTAACATAGCATTATAAGCATCAAATGTATGGCTACTCATAAAATCACCTCCGGTAGCAATATCAAGAACACATCTATTCCAAGGAGTAATGCCTACATAAAAATTGGGGAGAAGAATGGAAGTAGCAAGCTTCCTAGTAGCTTTATATTGGGTATTGCAAATTCTATGCCAAGCATCTTTTAAACTTTCTCTCTCCCTTTGCTTAAAATTGAGAATTTCTTGTTCGGGAGTGAGAATAAGGATAGGAGAACTAGCCATAATGACAAGGTAGACGAACTAACACACGAGCAAACAAAAGGCAAGCGAAAAAGAGAGGAGGAGATTGGGAAAGAGAGGGCGAATAAAACGGCAAGGCTGAAGTGGGGGAGAGGAAAACGAGATGAAAATGGCAAATAATGTAAATGCGAGGGAGATGGGTTTGTGATGGGTACTTGGTATTTCTTGACTCGAGCGAAGCCCTCCCCGGCAACGGCGCCAGAAATCCTTCTTGCTACGTCTTGATCTTGCGTTGGTTTTCCTCGAAGAGGAGAGGGTGATGCAGCAATAGTAGCATAAGTATTTCCCTCAGTTTTTGAGAACCAAGGTATCAATCCAGTAGGAGGCTCCTCAAAAGTCCCACGCACCTACACAAACAAACTGAGAACTCGCAACCAACGCAATAAAGGGGTTGTCAATCCCTTCACGGCCACTTGCGAAAGTGAGATCTAATAAAGATAGTATGATAAGATAAATATATTTTTGGTTTTTTATAATATAGATGCAGAAAGTAAAGATGTAAATAAAAGTAGATTGGAAGCAAATATGATAAGAGATAGACCCGGGGGCCATAGGTTTCACTAGTGGCTTCTCTCAAGATAGCATAAGTATTACGGTGGGTGAACAAATTACTGTCGAGCAATTGATAGAAAAGCGCATAGTTATGAGATTATCTGGGCATGATCATGTATATAGGCATTACGTCCATAACAAGTAGACCGACTCCTGCCTGCATCTACTACTATTACTACACACATCGACCGACTCCTACCTGCATCTAGAGTATTAAGTTCATAAGAACAAAGTAACGCTTTAAGCAAGATGACATGATGTAGAGGGATAAACTCAAGCAATATGATATAAACCCCATCTTGTTATCCTCGATGGCAACAATACAATACGTGCCTTGCAACCCTTTCTGTCACTGGGTAAGGACACCGCAAGATTGAACCCAAAGCTAAGCACTTCTCCCATGGCAAGAAAGATCAATCTAGTAGGCCAAACCAAACTGATAATTCAAAGAGACTTGCAAAGATAACTCAATCATACATAAAAGAATTCAGAGAAGATTCAAATAATATTCATAGATAAACTTGATCATAAACCCACAATACATCGGATCTTGACAAATACACCGCAAAAAGAGTTTACATCGAATAGACCTCCATAAGAGAAGGGGAGAACATTGTATTGAGATCCAAAAAGAGAGAAGAAGCCATCTAGCTAATAACTATGGACCCGTAGGTCTGTGGTAAACTACTCACAACTCATCGGAGGGGCAAGGATGTTGATGTAGAAGCCCTCCATGGTCGATTCCCCCTCCGGCAGAGTGCCGACGAAGGCTCCAAGATGAGATCTCGCAGATACAGAAGGTTACAGTGGTGGAAATTGTGTTTCGTCCTGCTCCTGGATGTTTTCGGGGTACATAGGTATATATAGGAGGAAGAAGTACGTCGGTGGCCGCCCGAGGGGCCCACGAGACAGGGGGGCGTGCCCTATAGGATCACGTTCGTTCCAAAAATCACGTTATCGAAGGTTTCATTCCGTTTGGACTCCGTCTGATATTCCTTTTCTTTGAAATACTGAAATAGGCAAAAAAACAGCAATATGGGCTGGGCCTCCGGTTAGTAGGTTAGTCCCAAAAATGATATAAATGTGTAAAATAAAGCCCATAAACATCCAAAAGGGGTAATATAATACTCCCTCCATTCCTAAATATTTGTCTTTCTAGAGATTTCAAATGGTTACTACATACAGATGTATATAGACATATTTTAGGGTGTAGATTCACTCATTTTGTTCCGTATGTAGTCACCATTTGAAACCTTTAGAAAGACAAATATTTAGGAACGGAGGGAGTAGCATGGAACAATAAAAAATTATAGATACGTTGGAGACGTATCACTCCGACAGCGGGGCAGGATAGTGTATCCGCTCCACCTTTTTTATCCATCCCTGGGGTTATGATAAAGCATGATAAAAGTGTCTCCCTCAGGACATGCCAACTGAAGCATGGATGGACAAAGCACAGCAATAACTTACCGGACTTGCAGAGTGGGATAATTGATACCCACGGTCCTCGGCGGAGCCCGACCATGATTTGCCGGACTTAAAGAGCACCTTCCAGATATCCTTGTGGGAGGAACCATAGAGCTCTCGTAGGGTCTAGTGCTCGGTTGGATCGTATTCCCACAAATTGCAGGCTCAACGCTGGCAAGGGAGAACCAGGCGACCTAACATCACCTGGACTACGTCGACGAGTTTGCCATCCTTGTCGACCACACTCTGGATGCGCGTCTGGAGCAATGACAGCTCATCGGACAAGGACCAGTTCAGGCCCTTCTCGGGCTAGGACATGAGCCACAGTGGGGCTCTGGATCTGAACTGAGGAGCCGCAACCCACTTTTTGCCGCGCGATTTGGTGATATAGAACCACTGCTGCTGCCACTCCTTGACGGAGTCATTGAAGGCACCCGTCGGCCATACAACCTTGGGCATCTTGCTCACCATGGCGCCGCCGCAGTCGGCGTGCTCGCCACTCACCACCTTGGGCTTCACATTGAAAATCTTCAGCCATAGGTCGAAGTGAGGCGAAATTCGGAGAAAAGCCTCACACACGATGATGAACGTCAAGATATTAAGGAAAGAATTGGGGGACAGGTCATGAAAGTCAATCCCGTAATAATACATGATACCACGAACGAATGGGTGAAGGGGAAACCCGAGCCCACAGACAAAATGAGGAAGAAACACGACCCTCTCATGGGGCTCCGAAGTACGGACGATCTGTCCCGCCGGCGGAAGATGGTGGCCGATCTTTTTGGCCAGGTACCGGGCTGATACATCTCCGTAGTATCTACTTTTCCAAACACTTTTGCCCTTGTTTTGGACTCTAACTTCTATGATTTGAATGGAACTAACCCGGACTGATGCTGTTTTCAGCAGAATTGCCATGGTGTTGTTTTATGTGCAGAAAACAACAGTTCTTGGAATGACCTGAAACTCCATGGAATATCTTAGAATAAATAATAAAAATCCTCGCCAAAGATGAAGACCAGGGGGCCCACACCCTGTCTGCGAGGGTGGGGGGCATGCCCCTCCCCCCTGGGCGCGCCCCCCTATGTCGTGGGCCCCCTGGTGGCCCTCCGATGCCAACTCCAACTCCATATATTGGCTTTCGGGGAGAAAAAAATCAGAGAGAAAGTTTCATCGCGTTTTATGATACGGAGCCGCCGCCAAGCCCTAATTCTCTCGGGAGGGCTGATCTGGAGTCCGTTCGAGGCTCGGGAGAGGGGGATTCGTCGCCGTCGTCATCATCAACCATCCTCCATCACCAATTTCATGATGCTCACCGCCGTGCGTGAGTAATTGCATCGTAGGCTTGCTGGACGGTGATGGGTTGGATGAGATTTATCATGTAATCGAGTTAGTTTTGTTAGGGTTTGATCCCTAGCATCCACTATGTTCTGAGATTGATGTTGCTATGACTTTGCTATGCTTAATGCTTGTCACTAGGGCCCGAGTGCCATGATTTCAGATCTGAACCTATTATGTTTTCATGAATATATGTGTGTTCTAGATCCTATCTTGCAAGTCTATAGTCACCTACTATGTGTTATGATCCGGCAACCCTGAAGTGACAATAATGGGGACCACTCCCGATGATGACCATAGTTTGAGGAGTTCATGTATTCACTATGTGCTAATGCTTTGTTCCGGTTCTCTATTAAAAGGAGGCCTTAATATCCCTTAGTTTCTAATAGGACCTCGCTGCCACGGGAGGGTAGGACAAAAGATGTCATGCAAGTTCTTTTCCATAAGCACGTATGACTATATACAGAATACATGCCTACATTACATTGATGAACTGGAGCTAGTTTTGTGTCACCCTATGTCGTAACTGTTACATGACGAACCTCATCCGGCATAATTATCCATCACTGATCCGGTGCCTACGAGTTCTCCATATACTGGTTTACGCTTATTTACTTTTCCTTTGCTACTGCTACAATCACTACAAAAATACCAAAAACATTACTTTTGCTGTCTTTACTTTGTTACCGTTACCACCACTATCATATTACTTTGCTACTAAACCCTTTGCTGCAGATATTAAGTTTCCAGGTGTGGTTGAATTGACAACTCAGCTCTTGATACTTGAGAATATTCTTTGTCTCCCCTTGTGTCGAATCAACAAATTTGGGTTGAATACTCTACCCTCGAAAACTGTTGCAATCCCCTATACTTGTGGGTTATCAAGACCTTTTTCTGGCGCCGTTGCCGGGGAGCATAGCTCTATTCTTGGAGTCACTTGGGATTTATATCTGCTGGACACTATGAAGAACTTGAAAGACGCTAAGACAAAAATTTATCCCTCAACTACGAGGGGAGGTAAGGAACTGCCATCTAGCTCTGCACTTGATTCACCTTCTGTTATGAGTAAGTTTGCGACACCTAATCCGACTACTACTATTAATTCTGATATGTCGCATGTTATTGATGATGCCACTTCTACTATCCATGATACTTATGATGAAACTACTTCTATGCTTGATACTACTGTGCCACTTGGTGAATTACTTGATGAGCAAATTGCTAGGTCTAGAGAAAGAGAAATTATTGAACCTGAACACGATGATGTTAGTGATGATGAACCTATGCCTGCTATTCCTTAGGGTTATCTTTTTAATGCTGAATCTATTGAAGCTGTTCTTGCTTGTCAGGATAGTCTTGAACGTAAGAGGTTGCTAGTTAAGTGGAGTAAAGAATCTTTTAGAGATAGGATGAGACCCGACCCTGCTTTTGCTACTTCACCTATCTGTGTTCCCGATCAGGATTATTATGATTTTTTATGGCTATGAATCTGATCCTTTTTATGGCTATGAATCTGAAACTGTTGTGGCACATCTTCATAAGTTTGATGATATAGCTGCCCTGTTTACTAATAATGAGAGATCGCGCTACCTTTATTTACTCAACATATTTCCTTTCTCATTAAAGGGTGATGCTAAGATATGGTTTAATTCTCTTGATCCTGGTTGTGTGCAAAGTCCCCAGGATATGATTTATTACTTCTCTGCTAAATATTTCCCTGCTCATAAGAAACAAGCTGCTTTGAGGGAAATATACAATTTTGTGCAAATTGAAGAAGAGAGTCTCCCACAAGCTTGGGGCAGGCTTCTCAAGTTACTTAATGCTTTGCCTGATCATCCTCTTAAGAAACCTGAAATATTTGATATCTTTTATAATGGACTAACTGATGCTTCCAGAGATTACCTAAATAGTTGTGCTGGTTCTCTTTTTAGGGAAAGAACACCGGATGACGCTGAAATTCTATTGAATAATATGTTGGCTAATGAAAATAATTGGGCACCTCCCGAGCTACCTCCTGAGCCAGCTCCTAAGCCAATTACTGAGCGTATTCCTAAACCAACTCCGAAGAAGAGAGGTGTTCTATTTCTCAGTCCTGAAGATATGCAAGAGGCAAAGAAATCTATGAAAGAAAAAAGGTATTAAAGCTGAAGATGTTAAGAATTTACCTCCTATTGAAGAAATGCATGGTATTAATTTACTGCCTGTTGAAGAAGTGTGTGATCTCAATTACTTATTTACTGAAGAACCTCCCGATATCCCAACACAGGTAGTAAAGGTAAATTCTCTCTATAGATATGATAAAGCTGAAGTCCCTCCTTCTAAAATTGCTAGTCAGTGCTTGGATGAGTTTGATAACTTTATGTTTAAGCAAGATGACTTCAATGCTTATTTTGGTAGACAATTAAAACAAGATGCCTATATGATTAAACGCTTGGGTGATTATATGGCTAATATTAGAGGTGAACTTAAACTTGTTAGTAAACATGCTTCTATGGTTACCACTCAAGTGGAACAAGTTCTTAAAGCTCAAAAAGAAGCGCTTAATGAAATGAATAGTAAGAAAAATGATTATGCTGTTAGAGTGGCTACTAGAAATGGTAGAATGACTCAGGAACCTTTGTATCCTGAAGGCCACCCTAAGAGAATCGAGCAAGATTCTCAGAGAAATGATATTGATGTACCTAGTTCTTCTAAAAAGAAGAAAAAGAAAAATGATAGAACTATGCAAACTTCTAGTGAACCTATTGCTGAACCAGCTAATAATCCAAATGATATTTCTATTTCTGATGCTGAAACACAATCAGGTGATGAACATGAACCTAGTGATAATGTTAATGATAATGTTCATGTTGATGCTCAACCTAGTAATGATAATGAAGTAGAAGTTGAACCTGTTGTTGATCTTGATAACCCACAATCAAAGAATCAACGTTATGATAAAAGATACTTCGTTACTAGGAAACATGGTAAAGAAAGGGAACCATGGGTTCAGAAACCCATGCCTTTTCCTCCCAAACCATCCAAGAAAATGGACGATGAGGATTTTGAGCGCTTTGCTGAAATGATTAGACCTATCTTTTTGCGTATGCGATTAACTGATGTGCTCAAAACAAATCCTTATGCTAAGTATATGAAGGATATCATTACTAATAAAAGAAAGATACCGGAAGATGAAATTTCCACCATGCTTGCTAATTACACTTTTAAGGGTGGAATACCAAAGAAACTTGGAGATCCCGGAGTACCTACTATACCATGCTCCATTAAAAGAAATTATGTTAAAACTGCTTTGTGTGATCTTGGAGCCGGTGTTAGTGTTATGCCTCTCTCTTTATATCATAGACTTGACTTGAATAAGTTGACACCTACTGAAATATCTTTGCAAATGGCTGATAAATCAACTGCTATACCTGTCGGTATTTGTGAGGATGTGCCTGTTGTGGTTGCAAACGTTACTATTTTAACGGACTTTGTTATTCTTGATATTCCCGAGGATGATAGTATGTCTATTATTCTTGGAAGAACTTTCCTTAATACTGCAGTGGTTGTTATTGATTGCAACAAAGGCAATGTCACTTTTCATCTTAATGGCAATGAGCACACGGTACACTTTCCGAGGAAACAACCTCAAGTTTATAGTATTAACTCTATTGGAAAAATTCCATCGATTATATTTGGAGGTTTTGAATTTCCTCTGCCTACTGTCAAGAAGAAATATGATATACTTATTATTGGGGATGTCCATATCCCCATTGAGGTAACATAGTGTTATTCAAAATTTCTCCGGTTCCATGTTAATCGGAATGAGTTTGTTAACAAGACTTGATCAACCTTGTTAGTGGATTCTTTTTGATGAGCATGAGACGGATGAAACTAGAAGCACAACCTTCTGTACCCTCTTTATATTTTCTGTTACTTAGTAGAAATAAAGTAAAATAGTATTTTTCTGTCTGTTTCCTGATTTATCCGTGCAATATAAAAATATCCCGAAAATAAAAGTCCTCAGAATGCCATGCCAATTTAATATGATTTTTTCGGGAATATTTAAGGATTTTTAGTGCAAAAATTACCGCGGGGGGAGCTGCCACCTGGCCACGAGGGTGGAGGGCACGCTCCCTGCCTCGTGGGCCCACGGTGGCCCTCCTCCACTTATTCCTGCACCCATCTTCTTCCTCTGCCTCGCACAAACTCGAAAAACCAACTCAAGCTTGTGTTCCAGCAACTTTTGCTGTGATTTTTGATCTCCTTGCTCAAAGCACCTCTCGCAAAACTGCTTGGGGAGATTGTTCCTTGGTATGTGACTCCTCCATTGGTCCAATTAGTTTTTGTTCTAGTGCTTTATTCATTGCAAATTTGTGCTGCATAGGTGACCATGTTCTTGAGCTTGCATGTCAAATTTATATGGTTCCAAGTAGTTCTAATGCTTGATATATGCTCTAGGCACTTGTATGAGTAGTTGCTATCAGTTTTATTGAAGTTGGTTCAGTTTTATTTGAAGTTACTAAAAATTTCAGATTGTTTCAGAAATAATGAAGAGACTTTTGAGGGGCTCATCGAGCCGAAGCTCTAAGGAAAAACAAAAGAAAGAAGAGGAGAAGCCCAAATTTAATTTACCTCGCACCGCGGAGGTCCGGCCTTGTGAATGGCCTTCGATGACTTCTTGAGGAGAGCTGAGATTTATGAAGATTTCTATTTATTGATTGAGAATGCTGGCCTCACCAACTTCCTCCACGACTAACGTCATCAGTATCTCTTACTCATAAATACTTTTGTGCAAAACTTCTACTTTTTCCCTAAGAAATCACCTCCAACAGTAGAGTTTCATTTATATGATGTTGTTAACGAGATGACATTAGCAGAATTCTGCGAGGTTTGCAGAATACCCTTTGAGGGCACCTTAGATGAACCCCACCGTAACGAATTAGAAGCTTTTGTTAACACCATCACGGTGGGAGAAACCAGGAAGGTTTCTGATGCAAGGGTCATAGCATTCATTATCCCGTTTTACGCTACTTTGCCCTATTTGCTAGTCGTTGCTTGATTGGACGCGGGAACTGTGGGAACCTTAGTATTCCTGATATTATTATTTTGCTCCATGGTTTATACCGCAATAACTCTGTCAGTATGGGTGGAATTGTTGCTAGACGGTTAAGTCTTAACCGTACTAAGGGCCCCATCTTTGGAGGCATTTATGCTTCATGCCTTGCTGAACATTTTGAAATGCCTATTAGGCATGAGGAGAAAGAAGAAACGATACTGCCCTGTGCTTATTTAGATTACAAGAGTATGATAGCGCATGATTTCCTTGTTAAGAGTCGCGATGGGGAGCTCAAATATAAATTATACTTTGATAAACATCACCCTGAGACTATTACCTTGCCTGCTCCTTCTTTGTTTAACTTGTTTGCAGAACCTCACATTGTTCCGTGGTCGGCTGTTCAAGCCTATCGGAACCCTGCACCAGCCCCGGAGCCGGAGCCACAAGACGAGCCTCCACGATTATCTGTTTATTCTTGGGATCCAGAGGAGGCTGCCAGCCAGTGGCAGTCAGAGTCTTCTTCGTCACACTACGACCCCAGCTACACCTATGGATATCCGCCAGGCCATCCCTGGCAATAGACCAACTTAGGCCAAAAGCCTAAGCTTGGGGGAGTACGTATTTCCCACCGACATTACATTTATGTTCACACACACTCACTGCTAGATGTCGGTGCTCATACTCTTTCATTGTACTACCCATGCTAGTTTAAATTTCTTTTTCCTGCCTTCTTCTTGTGTGTTTGTTAAACTTTAAGAATAACCAAAAAAAATTAGTTTACTTTTCCTGTTGTAGTAGTAATAATTAAAAAGAAAACCCCAAAAATATTTCCCGTTCTTCTTTTGCTTGTTGGGAGCTTTCCCGTGTAAATAGTTTTCATTCCTTTTACTTTCTTTGGGGGTCGAGAAGACTATATTGAACATGCTTAGTGGCTCTTATATGCATGATTGTTTATTTAACTTAGAGCCCATATTACTTGTCTTCTCTCTTGAGTTGAATGCTTGCAGATTCCAGCTTAGTCCAATGCACGTACACTCTTATTATTATACACACTGTTCGGTCGTGCAAGTGAAAGGCAATAATCATGTTATATGATGGACTTATTGGGAAGAGAAAAGCTGGTATGAACTCGACCTCTCTTGTTTTTGTAAACATGATGATTCATCGTTCCTGATTTAGCTATTATGAAGTAAACATATTTGCAATGACATTTAGAGATTATAGTTGCTTGTGCCATGCTTGATTAGCTATGAGTTATAATGGTTTGCCTTGCGCGCCAACATGCTATTAGAATGATTATGATATGGTATGATGGGATGGTATCCTTGTCGGTGTCAACACCGGCAGATCTCGGGTAGGGGGTCCCGAACTGTGCGTCTAGGCGGATGGTAACAGGAGACAAGGGACACGATGTTTTACCCAGGTTCGGGCCCTCTTGATGGAGGTAAAACCATACGTCCTGCTTGATTGATATTGATAATGTGGGTATTACAAGAGTAGATCTACCACGAGATCAAGGAGGCTAAACCCTAAAAGCTAGCCTATGGTATGATTGTTGTAATGGTTGTTGTGTCCTACGGACTAAAGCCATCCGGTTTATATAGACACCAGAGAGGGCTAGGGTTACATAGAGTCGGTTACAATGGTAGGAGATCTACATATCCGTATCGCCATGCTTGCCTTCCACGCCAAGGAAAGTCCCATCCGGACACGGGGCGAAGTCTTCAATCTTGTATCTTCATAGTCTTGGAGTCCGGCTGACGATGATAGTCCGGCTGATGATGATAATCCGGCTATCCGGACACCCCCTAGTCCAGGACTCCCTCAATAGCCCCTGAACCAGGCTTCAATGACGATGAGTCCGGCGCGCATATTGTTCGGCATTGCAAGGCGGGTTCCTCCTCCGAATAATTCATAGAAGATTGTGAACGCCAGGATAGTGTCCGGCTCTGCAAAATAAATTCCACATTCCACCGTAGAGAGAATAATATGTACACAAGTTCAATCTGCTGACGTATTTTGTGGCATGATGTCACACCACTACCAAGCCTTTACTTGAATCATTTTTTACTATACCACCTCAGCGCATTTAGCGAAGCGGTTTCCTTGGCACGTCTTGTCGAAGCAGAGATCGTGTTCCCCTTATTCCGGGATTCTCACCAATACGAACGTGGGTAACCCAACCGCGCCCGTCGCCACGCCCCCTCTATCGAAGGCGAGTCCCGAACGGTCACGGAGACGGCTCTCCGTATTCTCCCTCTTTATAATAGGACCAAGGCTCGTTTCTTTTCTTCAATCCTCCATCGAATCTTCTCCTTGCTCCAAGTTCCAACACCCAGAGCCCCAGATTCGAGTGCTTCGGACCTTCAACAATGTCCGGTTCCGACCTTCAGGGCCGGTGGATGCCCTCCTCCGTCACGGAGGAGGACGTGCTAAAGCTGCAAGAGGCCAAGTACCTGTCTTACGAGATTTCGCACAGGTTGCCCGCCGAAGGGCAGGCCATCCCCACCCCCGAGCCCGGCGAGTACGTCGTTTTTGTATCCCACCTCCGTCGGGGTTTAGGCTTCCCGATGGATCCTTTTGTGAGAGGGCTCATGTTTTACTATGGGTTGGAATTCCACGACTTGGCTCCGGAGTCCATCCTCCATATTTCCGCATTTATTGTCGTCTGCGAAGCCTTCCTCCGCGTCACCCCCCACTTCGGCCTGTGGCTGAAGACCTTCAATGTGGAGCCGAAGATGATCGAGGGGCGTCAAGCAGAGTGCGGTGGGGCGGCCGTAAGCAGGAGGGCCGATGCCCCATGGACCAAGGGCTCCTTCCAAGAGGAGCTCGGCTTGTGGCAGCAGGAGTGGTTCTATATTACCGCTCCGAAGGGCAGCAGACAGAAGCCGCCGCCCTTATTCCGCTCGGGACCTCCACGACGGTTGATGTCGTGGGTCAACCAAGGGCTCAACTGGGGCCGTCAAAGGACGTGCCCCTACTGCAGGGCCGGATTCGAGACCTCCAAGCGAGGGAGATCGATATGGTTGTGGTAATGCAGGTCATGCTGATTAGGCGTCTCCTGCCCTGCAAACGCCACCCTCTCCGGCTGTGGGAGTTTAATCCGGAGGGACCACGGATTCTTCAACACTTCATGGGTATGACACCCGTGGAGATGTACAAATTATTCTTCGGATCACGAGAGGCGTGTCCAGAATTGACCGAGGATGCTGGCCTAAGCTGCAATTTCCCGGATACACAAGTAAGTAGCTCCGAGTTCGGATGTTCCGTTCGTTTGCCTTTCTATGATTTGCCTTTTGAGCGATTTCCTTCTAAACAGGAGTGGATAGCGCAAGCAAAACTGATACGGTGTCTGGCCCCCCTCCCAGAGACCGCGCCGGATCCCATGCTAGTCAAGATGCTGGAGGTTGCGCCTTCAGAGGAAGGCGAAGGGGAAAATAGAGGAGCTACCGCCTCGCCCAAGGAGGCTCTTGAAAGAGGGGGGATCGAGAATCCCTCCCTCCAAGGGGAGAAGAGGACTGCCTCCGAGGACCCGGGGGCCAAAGCCCCTAAGCGGGGGAAGAAATCTTCGCCAGAGGGTCCTGCGTCCGGGGAGGCCCCGGCCGCATAGTCTCCCCTAAAGAATCATCCCTCCAACGAGCCGTAAGTAGAAAAAGGGAGTTTTATAATAAGGGACAACCCTATTTGTGCTTCTGAGGATAACTCAAGTTCTTACCTTGTAGTTCGGATCTCCGTCCTTCGCAAATGAGCTCGTCTTCGGGGGACCTTCGTCCGGAGATGGTGGAGAGCGAGACGCCTCCGTCTGCGGCGCCGTTGGATAGGGCGGACGAGCCTGAAGTGTCATCATGGAGGGTGCCCCTGAGTTTGGCAAAGCCGGATAGTTCGGCACCAACTGGTGTACGGCTGAAGGATCTGCTTGAGAAGGCGTCTATCTCGGAAGATCACCATGCATTGATGAGTATGGTGATTGGAAGGATTTCGTCCGCCGAAGGCGGATTGCGTAATGCCGTCAGGAGTTTGCTGGCGGGGTTTGAGGTACGTAAAAATGACACACCTTTTGACAGTTTTACACATAAAGTGTGCCCTGTATAGATAGTAGCCCCTGAGACTCGGTAGGTTGTCGAAAGCGACAACGTGCCGAGGATCAAAATCACAGGTTTCAATTTTCGCCGTTCCTATGCAGGTGGCGGATCATCCGGGGGCCAGCCGGACTGATGGAGTTGTTGAACTAAAGCGGCAACTCGATGTTGCGGATGCGGACATCGCTCTAGTCAACAGGCGACTTGATGAGTCGCAAGGTAAGTGTTTCTTTGCGGTCACTTGGTAAGGGAGCCGGAGCCCACTCCTTACAACATGTGTGTGAAACGCAGATGGTGTCGCTGCTGTGGAGAGCCTTCGGGCCGAACTTGCTCAAGCGAAGGAGCAAGCTAGAAGGAGTGATGCGGCTGCCTCGAGGGCGGCCAAGGAGTTAGAAGCCGAAAGGGCTGCACACTACCGAAGTAGGGAAGAGATGGCCGAGATGGCCGTGAAGTTAAAAGATGCTACCGACCGCAATGAGGCTCTTGAAAAGGAGCGCCTAGCGGGGCAAGAAGACTTGGGGAAGGCCACCACCGAAGCCAAGGATGCCCGTTCTGCAATGCGGGCTATAAAGGAAGAGCTGCGCCAGGCCGGAGACATTGTAGCTAGCAAGCCTTTTCTGCTGCGCCGAAGGTTTACGAATCCAAAGTATGCTCAGCTTGGCCAGCTGTGGGGTCCGGAGGACCCTTATATGGACTTAGCAGCGAGTGCGGCAGATGCCGTTGTGCATTTCCGAAGCCAGAAGGATCACAAGACAGAAGAGTTGTTTTGGTCTCAATTCCATAGTCCGGAGCATTCACTTCCGCTGACCGACCGGTTGGCCGAGTGGGCTGAGCTGAATAGGTTTTACGAGCTTGCCATGACGGATATCGTGACCCATGTTTGGCCGGATAGGCCCAAGCCAAAGAGCTACTTTGGCTTATTGCAGCTATTTCTTGGGGTGGTGCCGCATATCAAGGCGATGAAGCGGTCGGCCTGCATAGAGGGTGCATGGATGGCACTCGCCCGTGTGAAGACACATTGGACAGAGATGGATGCCACCGCTGTTGCGACCCAGGGTTCGGACGAGAGCCGGTTACCCGCCGAGCACTATTTTGGCTAAGTTCTGCGTGGTGCTCGTGTAATAGAGTCGCAGTGCTCAAAAAATGTCACGTTCAGATGAACGTTTTATTTTGTAAAACAATGTTTATGATGTAAGCGCTTTTTATACTTGTGCGTTCAAGTAATGAAATATCTCCTATGCGGCCGTTTATGTATACGTGTGTATAACCTGAAAGATGGCAGTCGTCGGCTTCAGCCCCCACGCACAAGGTGCGGGGGTGTTCGCACAAATAGCGCATTTTCACACTTAATCCGACGTCTCGGTCCTGTGAAGGAGGTGGTAGCATAGCAAACGAGGCAACCGGACTATAATGCTTTATCACTTTCACTTAGCCATTGGAGTTCGAGGGTGGGGCTACGATATAGCCCTTGGGGGCACCGCGCTCTCCGAATTCGGGGCGCGTATGTGCCTGACCGGGAAATGGCCCTTCGTCAAAGCGGAGGAATTCTAAACATTCCATTGGTCGATCGAGTGGTTGACCAGTCTCTCGCTGTATCATGACAGTCAGTTTTTGGCTTTCTCTACTGAGGTGCTCGCCCAGCCGAACTGGGGCACAATCCCAGTAGTTCTCCTGGTGCCGCATTAGCCGATGATACGGAACGTAAGGCAGCAAAACACAGGAGCCGGGCAAACCCAACATTTGACCAAAGACATGATTCGGAGATGATGCATATAAGGCCTAACTCGAGACGCCGAACACTCCCGAAGGTGTTCGGTCTTTATAATAACGGGCAGAACAATGCCCTAAGCCCCTAGTGTCCAGGTACGGGCAAGGTCCTCTGACGCGGCTGATGCCAAAACGCCAGTCTCCTCTCTGGTTATAATGAGAAACCAGGGGATTATAGCAACAAGAGACAGTAAGAAAGGTTTACGCAGGGTCTTAATCTGAAAAGAATCCTTGAAACGGGTCCCTACTGCACGTCTGCGCCTGTGTCTCCGTTGTGCCGTATCCTGGACGGGTGTGCATGTTGTTCATCTGTAAAAAGAGAGGAACTTAGTTTGAAAAGAAATCATGCAAAAAAGTGCATAAAAAATTGAAATATAAATTAATAAAGCTGAGCCTATGTTAGCTCATTATTGCTTATATGCACAGCCCCTTGTGAAGGGGTGTGCGGCTAGGTAGCCCCTAGCTTATTTATTCCGGACTCATCCAGCCGTGTCCGGGGTCTTAGACGACCTTTTAATGAAATGATGCCGCGTGGGCCGGGCATTTTAAGTGTAAGAGACACGTAATGTGGTATTGCGTTAAAGCGGACGAAAGCTTCACGTCCCAATAGTGCTTGATAGCTACTTTTGAATGGGGCGACATGAAAGATTAGCTTTTCATGTCGGAAGTTGTCAGGTGACCCGAACACAACTCTAGTAATAAGGAGCCTGTGCACTTGGCGTAAGGGCCTGGCGCCACTCCTTTGAAGGAAGTGCGGCTATGTCGAATTTTAGTAAGGTCTATCCCCAACTTGCGGATTGTGTCCGGATATAGCAGGTTTAAATCACTGCCGCCGTCCATCAGGACTTGTGTAAATTGCAGTCCGTCGATTATAGGATACAATATCAGAGCAGTCCATCCTGCGTTTCGGATACTTCTGGAATAATCCAGGTGGTCAAAAGTGATTGGTTTTGACATCCAATCTCGAGGTTCCGCTGGGGTGGACCGTGCGACACGTGTCTTAGCGGGTGCCGTATTGTTTTTCCGTACTATCACATGAAGTGAGTTTACTGCTTTGACTTCTTGTGGGAAAGTCTTTTGTTTTCTGGCGCTCTACTGGTAGGGTTCGTCATCGTCCTCGCTTGGCGCGTCGAGCCCCTTGTGTTCGGCGTTGAGTCTGCCGGACTGTTTAAAAACCCAACAATCTCGGTGGGTATGGTTTGCAGGCCTTCCGGAGGTACTGTGGATTTGACATATCCGATCCAAAATTTTGTTTAAGTTGGATAGCTCATCACTGTTGTCCTTAAGAGGCAGTGTTTTATTGTTTGGCCGCGAGCTTTTGAATCCGGCGTTGACCGTCGTGCTCTTTGGGCGTTTTTCTTTATTCTGGCACTGATCTTTTCTGCGCCGTGATTTTCCGTTTCCATCTCTGATCTCGGATGTACTCGGGTCGCTGGTGCTGCATCTTGCTAGCCAGCTGTCTTCCCCCGCGCAAAAGCGGGTCATGAGGCTTGCTAGCGCGGCCATTGTCCTTGGCTTCTCTTGGCCGAGGTGTCTGGCGAGCCATTCATCTCGAACGTTATGTTTAAAAGCTGCTAAGGCTTCAGCGTCCGGACAGTCGACTATTTGGTTCTTTTTGGTAAGGAACCTGTTCCAGAATTTGCGCGCTAACTCTCCGGGCTGTTGAGTTATATGACTTAGATCGTCTGCGTCCGGAGGGCGGACATAAGTCCCTTGAAAATTTGCTCTAAATGCGTCCTCAAGCTCTTCCCAACTTCCAATAGTGTTTTCTGGGATGCTTTTGAGCCAATGCCGAGCTGGCCCTTTGAGCTTGAGGGGTAGGTATTTGATGGCGTGGAGATCATCTCCTCTAGCCATGTGTATGTGTAGTATGTAATCTTCTATCCAGACTCCAGGGTCTGTTGTTCCGTCGTATGCCTCTATGTTTATGGGTTTGAACCCTGCTGGAAATTCATGATCCAGCACCTCATCGGTGAAACATAGTGGGTGTGCGGCGCCCCTGTATTTGGGTGTGCCGCTGTCTTCGAACACTTGTCGTGTTGTGTTGCTTCCTGGGCCCCTCTTTTTTGGCCCGTAGATGGACCTGGCTGGGCCATCTATTTTCCCAGGATCATAAGTCGGCTTGTGTGCGGCGCCGCTTGTCGCTTTTGGCCTGTCATCTAGCCGTCTATCCGGCCAGGTGGCCTCTTTGTTTTTTGACTGTGAGGGCTCTATGGCTTCCTCGTCAAATTCTGGTAGCATCTTGCGCTTCGGGTAGCTCTTTGTTTGGTGGCCATTGCCATATTTGTCTGCGGTCTTGAGTACTTTGCTCCACTTCATTCTGAGTATGTCTTCCGCTGTTTTGAGCTTTCGTTTTTCCTTCTTCAGATTTCTTGCAGTGGCGACGAGTCTTTTGTGAAGGTTCTTATACTCCGGTGCTGTGTCCGGCGTGAGATCGTCTGGACTGTTGGTTTCGCCGGGCATGGATTGATTATCCGCTTCGTCCTGTTTGGACGGTTGCTTGGTTGCATGTTCGTCGTCCACTGGTTTGCCCTGCTCTATTGCTGGGTCATTAGGAATGCTGTTTTTGTCGAGGCGGGACTTAGGGCGGCGTGTGCGTCACCGTTTTGGTTGCTTGTCGGCGGGATTATCCTTTGCCGCGCCCCGTTGTTCCTCGTTATCGCTTCCTTTTGGGTGTCCACCATATATACGTCATGTGTTGGGGTGGCCTTCCAGTGCTCAGTGAGCGCTGCTTCTTGATCGTCTCCGGCATCATCGTCCATACCGTCGATGTCTTCGGAGTCGTAGTCTAGCATGTCGGTTAGATCATCGACAATGGCTACAAAGTGGGTGGTGGGTGGGCTTTGAATTTCTTTGTCGTCCGCATCCCAACCATCCTGGCCGTAGTCCGGCCAGGGCTTTCCGGATAGCGAGAGATGCTTTAGCGATTTTAGGATGTCACCAAAGGGAGTGCTGAAAGATGTCCGCAGCGGTGAACTCCATGATCGGCGCCCAATCAGATTCGATTGGCAGGGGCGCAGGAGGTTTGGAGTCCGGCAGGGAGTCCGGCACCTCGGAGTCACGAGCTTTATAAGGGACGAGGTCAGTGTTCGGCTCCATCACCATGGAAGTTGCAGCTCCCGAGGCGGTGTCCAGCCACCCGTCCTCGATCTGCATGATCGGCTCCGGACTATGGGTCAGAGCGGATTCATGTGCGGCCTCCAAGGTACTGCCCGACGGCAGAGTTAGATCATGCCCATCGTGACAGCGCGGCACGCTCGGCTGTGGCTCGAATCCGTCGAAGATCAAGTCTCCACGGATGTCGGCCGTAAAGTTTAGGCTTCCAAACCTGACCTGATGGCCAGGGGAGTAGCTTTCGATCTGCTCCAGATGGCCAAGTGAATTGGCCCGCAGGGCGAAGCCGCCGAATACGAAAATCTGTCCGGGGAGAAAAGTCTCACCCAGGACTGCGTTGTTGATTGAAGAAGCCATCAAGCCTATCAGTGACGACACAGAGGAACTCTCAATGGAAGCACCAATGTCGGTGTCAAAACCGGCGGATCTCGGGTAGGGGGTCCCGAACTATGTGTCTAGGTGGATGGTAACAGGAGACAAGGGACACGATGTTTTACCCAGGTTCGGGCCCTCTTGATGGAGGTAAAACCCTACGTCCTGCTTGATTGATATTGATAATGTGGGTATTACAAGAGTAGATCTACCACGAGATCAAGGAGGCTAAACCCTAAAAGCTAGCCTATGGTATGATTGTTGTAATGGTTGTTGTGTCCTACGGACTAAAGCCATCCGGTTTATATAGACACCGGAGAGGGCTAGGGTTACATAGAGTCGGTTACAATGGTAGGAGATCTACATATCCGTATCGCCAAGCTTGCCTTCCACGCCAAGGAAAGTCCCATCCGGACACGGGGCGAAGTCTTCAATCTTGTATCTTCATAGTCTTGGAGTCCGGCTGATGATGATAGTCCGGCTGATGATGATAGTCCGGCTATCCGGACACCCTCCAGTATAGGACTCCCTCAATCCTCCTTTGAATGAATTGAGTGACCAGACTTGGCACATGTTCACGCATGTAGTTGAATCAGATCAACATAGCCTTCATGATATTTATGTTCATGGTAGATTATATCCTACTCATGCTTGTGTTTGGTGTAAATTAATTTTAATGCATGTTTACGACTGTTGTCGCTCTCTCAGTTGGTCGCTTCCCAGTCTTTTGCTAGCCTTCACCTGTACTAAGTGGGAATACTGCTTGTGCATCCAAACTCCTTAAACCCCAAAGTTGTTCCATATGAGTCCACTATACCTTCCTATATGCGGTATCTACCTGCCGTTCCAAGTAAATTTGTATGTGCCAAACTCTAAACCTTCAAATAAACATTCTGTTTTGCATGCTCGAGCAGCTCATGTGCAACTAGGGCTGCCTATATCTTCCATGCTAGGTGGGTTATTCTCAAGAGGAGTGGACTCCGCTCCTCATTCACGAGAAAGGGCCGGTAACCGGGATGCCCAGTCCCATGATCCAAAAAGATCAAAGCAAATCAAAATAATTAAACAAAACTCCCCCTGGGACCCGTTGAATGTTGGAGGCACTCGTTGTTTCGAGCAAGCCATGGATTGATGCTTGTGGAGGAGGGGGGTATAAACCTTTACCATTCTGTTTGGGAACTGCCTATAATGCATGTAGTATGGAAGATACAACCCTCTCATAGTTGTTGCGTTGACAGTGAAAGTATGCCGCTCAAAATATAATTTATCTCTATTTCAAAATCGAGCTCTGGCACCTCTACAAATCTGTGCTTCCCTCTGCGAAGGGCCTATCCATTTTCTTTTATGTTGAGTCATCACCCTTCTTATTAAAAAGCACCCACTGGATAGCACACTGTCGTTTGCATTCATTATAATTGGTTTATATTGCGTATGACTTGACTGGATCTCTTTTACCATGAATTACAATGTTTAATCAGTCCTTGATCTTTAAAGGTGCTCTGCATTTATGTTTTGCGGTCTCAGAAAGGGCTAGCGAGATACCATTTTGTTATATCATGTTATGATTATTTTGAGAAAGTGTTGTCATCCGAGTTTTATTATTATGGCTCGCTAGCTGATTATGCTATTGATATGAGTAATTGTGAGACCTACGTGTTATTGTTAGTATGGTTAGTTCATAATAATTTCTGAAACTTGAATGTTGGCTTTTCATGTTTACAACAACAAGAGCAAATAGAGTTTGTAAAAGTTTTTCTTTTTCTCTTTCAGTTTGTCAACTGAATTGCTTGAGGACAAGCAAGGGTTTAAGCTTGGGGGACTTGATACGTCTCCGTCGTATCTATTTTTCCAAACACTTTTGCCCTTGTTTTGGACTCTAACTTGTATGATTTGAATGGAACTAAACCGGACTGACGCTGTTTTCAGCAGAATTGCCATGGTGTTGTTTCATGTGCAGAAAACAAAAGTTCTCGGAATGACCTGAAACTCCACGGAATATCTTAGAATAAATAATAAAAAATCCTCGCCAAAGATGAAGACCAGGGGGCCCACACCCTGTCCACGAGGGTGGGGGGCGCGCCCCTCCCCCCTGGGCGCGCCCCCTACCTCGTGGGCCCCCTGGTGGCCCTCCGATGCCAAGTCCAACTCCATATATTGGCTTTCGGGGAGAAAAAAAATCAGAGAGGAAGTTTCATCGCGTTTTACGATACGGAGCCACCGCCAAGCCCTAATCTCTCTTGGGAGGGATGATCTGGAGTCTGTTCGGGGCTCCAGAGAGGGGGATTCGCCGTTGTCGTCATCATCAACCATCCTCCATCACCAATTTCATCATGCTCACCGCCGTGCATGAGTAATTGCATCGTAGGCTTGCTGGACGGTGATGGGTTGGATGAGATTTATCATGTAATCAAGTTAGTTTTGTTAGGGTTTGATCCCTAGTATCCACTATGTTCTGAGATTGATGTTGCTATGACTTTGCTATGCTTAATGCTTGTTACTAGGGCCCGAGTGCCATGATTTCAGATTTAAACCTATTATGTTTTCATGAATATATGTGTGTTCTAGATCCTATCTTGCAAGTCTATAGTCACCTACTATGTGTTATGATTCGGCAACCCCGAAGTGACAATAATCGGGACCACTCCCGGTGATGACCATAGTTTGAGGAGTTCATGTATTCACTATGTGCTAATGCTTTGTTCCGGTTCTCTATTAAAAGGAGGCCTTAATATCTCTTAGTTTCCAATAGGACCCCGCTGCCACGGGAGGGTAGGACAAAACATGTCATGCAAGTTCTTTTCCATAAGCACGTATGACTATATACGGAATACATGCCTACATTACATTGACGAACTGGAGCTAGTTCTGTGTCACCCTATGTTGTAACTGTTACATGAAGAACCGCATCCGGCATAATTATCCATCACTGATCCGGTGCCTACGAGTTTTCCATATACTGGTTTACGCTTATTTACTTTTCCGTTGCTACTGCTACAATCACTACACAAATAACAAAAACATTACTTTTGCTGTCTTTACTTTGTTACCGTTACCACCACTATCATATTACTTTGCTACTAAACCCTTTGCTGCAGATATTAAGTTTCCAGGTGTGGTTGAATTGACAACTCAGCTGCTAATACTTGAGAATATTCTTTGGCTCCCCTTGTGTCGAATCAACAAATTTGGGTTGAATACTCTACCCTCGAAAACTGTTGCAACCCCCTATACTTGTGGGTTATCACCGGCCTCTCGGAGCCTCTTGATATCCTTCTCCTGGACGGTAGAAGCCATCCATTTGCCTCCTGCTCCGGATCCGGACATCTTCGAAGAACCTCTCTTCGGTGGAGAAGAAGAGTGCCTGGGCGCTAGGGCTCGAACGGAGGGGAATGGACTAGCGGAAGGAAAAGGCGTGGGTAAAAAGAAGAGACCTTATCTCTTTATAGAGGCGATGCAAGCTTTTGCGCCTCCCCACTTGCCTGGAGGAACCCACTCGTTCCCCACTTGCCGCAGTTAGCGGTACGGTTGGGCTACCCACACCCGTATTGATGAGAATCCCATGATAAGGGGACATGATCTCTGCTTCGGCAAGACGTGCAGAGGAAACCGCCTCGCAATATGCGCTGTGGCTGGTCATAGGAAAACGGTTCGAATAATGATCCGACCGTAGCATCATGTCACATTGTCAAATGTTGTCAGCAGGTCACATTTGTGAAATATCATTCTCTCTATGGTGGTATATGAAGCTCATCTTGCAGATCTGGACACGGTTTAAGTGTTTGATAGTTACTACGGAGTATTTGGAGATGGAACCCGCCTTGCAATGCCGAAGACAAACTGCGCGCCGGACTCATCGTCATTGAAGCCTGGTTCAGGGGCTACTGAGGGAGTCCTGGATTAGGGGGTATCCGGATAGCCGGACTATATACTTTGGCCGGACTATTGGACCGTGAAGATACAAGACTCAAGACTCCGTCCCGTGTCCCGATGGGACTCTCCTTTGCATGGAAGACAAGCTTGGCGATCCGGATATTATATTTCCTTCTTTGTAACCGACTCCATGTAAACCCTAGCCCCCTCCGGTGTCTATATAAACCGGAGGGTTTAGTCCTTAGAGGGACGATCACAATCATAATCTTCATAGGCTAGCTTCTAGGGTTTAGCCTCTGTGATCTCGTGGTAGATCAACTCTTGTAACACTCATATCATCAATATCAATCAAGCAGGAAGTAGGGTTTTACCTCCATCAAGAGGGCCCGAACCTGGGTAAACATGTGTCCCTTGCCTCCTATTACCATTAGCCTAAGACGCACAGATCGGGACCCCCCTACCCGAGATCTGCCGGTTTTGACACCGACACCTCCTCCCTCCTCTTTCCTTCCCCCTCCGTTGAAAAAGGAAAAGGGGGCGAATTGGGGAGGAACACCAAGGAGAATTCGGCCAACTTGGGGTGCCCCCTTGGCTGCTCCCTCTCCCTCCCACCTATATATATGAGGGGGAGGCGCCTAGAACACACAACATCAATTGTTAGCCGTGTGCGGCGCCCCCCCCTCCACAGTTTACACCCCCGGTCATATTCTCGTGGTGCTTAGACGTAGCCCTGCGCGGATCACTTCACCATCACCGTCACCACACCGTCGTGCTGACGGAACTCATCTACTTCCTCGACATCTTGCTGGATCAAGAGGACGAGGGACGTCATTGAGCTGAACGTGTGCAGAACTCGGAGGTGTCGTATGTTCGGTACTTGATCGGTCAGAGCTAGAAGAAGTTCGACTACATCAATAGTGTTGTCAAACGCTTCCGCTTTTGGTCTACGAGGGTACGTAGACACACTCTCCCCCTCTTGTTGCTATGCATCTCCTACATAGATGTTGCGTGAGCATAGGATTTTTTTTTTGAAATTGCATGCTACGTTTCCCAACATGTCATTCCACATCACATCACACAAGGAGTATTTCACATCTTACACTAGTGGTGTTACTGGCCAAGTGAGGATGGGAAATAGTGGTTCGTCAGCAATTGTTGGCAAGGGCTCTATATGCATTGAAACAAACACATGTTGCAAATTGGTGTGCTCGATGATGTGAGGCATGTTCCCAACATAAGGCTGAATTAGTTGTTAGTGGGCAAGCTTGATGATATCAAACATCCTAGTTATTTTGGTGAAGGAAAATGGAAGCTCACCAAAGGCTCTTTGATTCTGGCTCGAGGAAGTAAGCAAGGTAATATCTATGTGACTAAAACCAAGTTGTGCAATGAGGTGTTGAATGATACGTCTCCAATGTATCTACTTTTCCAAACACTTTTGCCCTTGTTTTGGACTCTAACTTGCATGATTTGAATGAAACTAACCCGGACTAACGCTGTTTTCAGCAGAATTGCCATGGTGTTGTTTATTGTGCAGAAAACAAAAGTTCTCGGAATGACCTGAAAATCCACGGAAATAACTTTTGGAAAATATAAAAAATACTAGCAAAAGAATCAAGGCCAGGGGGCCCACACCCTGTCCACGAGGGTGGGGGCGCGCCTCTTGTGGGCCCCCTGATGCTCCACCGACCTCAACTCCAACTCTATATATTCTGTTTCGTGGAGAAAAAAATCAGAGAGAAACTTTCATCGCGTTTTATGATACGGAGCCACCGCCAAGCCCTAATCTCTCTCGGGAGGGCTGATCTGGAGTCCATTCGGGGCTCCGAAGAGGGGGATTCGTCGCCATCGTCATCATCAACCATCCTCCATCACCAATTTCATGATGCTCACCGCCGTGTGTGAGTAATTCCATCGTAGGCTTGCTAGACGGTGATGGGTTGGATGAGATTTACCATGTAATCAAGTTAGTTTTGTTAGGGTTTGATCCCTAGTATCCACTATGTTCTGAGATTGATGTTGCTATGACTTTGCTATGCTTAATTCTTGTCACTAGGGCCCGAGTGCCATGGTTTCAGATCTGAGCCTATTATGTTTCCATGAATATATGTGAGCTCTTGATCCTATCTTGCAAGTCTATAGTCACCTATTATGTATTATGCTCCGACAACCCCGAAGTGACAATAATCGGGATACTTCTCGGTGATGACCGTAGTTTGAGGAGTTCATGTATTCACTATGTGCTAATGCTTTGTTCTGGTACTCTATTAAAAGGAGGCCTTAATATCCCTTAGTTTCCACTAGGACCACGCTGCCACGGGAGGGTAGGACAAAAGATGTCATGCAAGTTCTTTTCCATAAGCATGTATGACTATATTCAGAATACATGCCTGCATTATATTGATGAACTGGAGCTAGTTCTGTGTCACCATATGTTATATCTATTACATGAGGAATCGCATCCGACATAATTATCCATCACTGATCCAACGCCTACGAGCTTTTCACATATTGTGCTTCGCTTATTTACTTTTCTGTTGCTACTGTTACAACTACTACAAAACTGCTATTTTACTTTTGCCACTATTACCATTACTATCATACTACTTTGCTACTAAATACTTTCCTGCAGATACTAAGTTATCCAGGTGTGGTTGAATTGACAACTCAACTGCTAATACTTAAGAATATTCTTTGACTCCCCTTGTGTCGAATCAATAAATTTGGGTTGAATACTCTACCCTCGAAAGCTGTTGCCATCCCCTACACTTGTGGGTTATCAAGACCAATTTTTGGCACTGTTGCTAGGGAGCATAGCTCTATTCTTTGAGTCACTTGGCATTTATATCTGTTGATCACTATGAGGAACTTGAAAGATGAAAGAACTAAGATTTTGCCCTTAACTACGAGGGGAGGTAAGGAACTGCCATCTAGCTCTGCACTAGATTCTCCTTCTGTTATTAGTAAGCTTGCGACACCTAAACCTGCTACTGCTTTGAATTCTGATATGTCGCATGTTATTGATGATGCCACTTGTGCTATGCATGATACTTATGATGAAACTACTTCCGTGCGTGATACTACTGTGCCATTAGGTGAATTTCTTGATGAACAACTTGCTAGGGTTAGAGAGAATGAAATTATTGAAGATGCTATTATTGATGATAGTGATGATGAAAGTTCTCCCCCTGATTATGAATTACTTGTTGTTCCTGATGGTTATGCTATGGATGAGGAAGCTGCTAGAGCTATTTTTGCTTGCAAAGATAGATATGATCTTAAGAAGTTATTAGCTAAATGGAAGTAGCAATCTCTTAATGCTAGAATGAAACCTGACCCCGCTTTTGCTACTTCACCTATCTGTGTTACTGATAAGGATTATGAATTCTCTGTTGATCTTGAGATAATTACTTTGGTTAAATCTGATCCTTTTTATGGCCTTGAATCTAAAACTGTTGTGGCACATCTTACCAAGTTAAATGATATAGCTACCCTGTTTACTAATGATGAGAAGTCTCGCTATTATTATATCCTTAAGATATTTCCGTTCTCATTAAAGGGTTATGCTAAGACTTGTTTTAATTCTCTTGATCCTGGTTGTGTGCGTAGTCCCCAGGATATGATTTATCACTACTCTGCTAAATATTTCCCTGCTCATAAGAAGCAAGCTGCCTTGCGGGAAATATATAATTTTGTGCAAATCAAAGAAGAGAGTCTCCCACAAGCTTGGGGGAGGCTTCTCCGGTTACTTAATGCTTTGCCTGATCATCCTCTTAAGAAAAATGAAATACTTGATATCTTTTATAATGGACTAAGCGATGCTTCCAAGGACTACTTGGATAGTTGTGCTGGTTGTGTTTTCAGGGAAAGAACAGTCGACCAAGCTGAATTACTATTGAATAATATGTTGACTAATGAAAATAATTGGACTCTTCCTAAGGCACTTCCTGAGGCAATTCCTGAGCCAATTGAGCCAACTCCTGAGCCTATTCCTAAACCCACTCCGAAGAAGAGGGGTGTTTTATTTGTCAGTCCCGAAGATATGCGAGAGGCAAAAAAATCAATGAAAGAAAAAGGTATTAAAGCTGAAGATGTTAAGAATTTACCACCTATTGAAGAAATACATGGTCTTAATATACCGCCTGTCGAAGAAACACATTGTCTTGATAACCCGACACAGGTAGTAAAGGTAAATTCTCTCTATAGATATGATAAAGTTGAAATCCCGTCTACTAAATTTCATAGCCCATGCTTAGATGAATTTGATGACTTTATGGCTAGACAAGAATGGCTAGACAAGAATGGCTAGACAAGAAAGTTTTAATGCTTATGTTGGTAGATAATTAAAGAATAATGCTTTCGAAATAGGACGCTTGAGTGATTATATGGCTAGAGTTAAAGGTGAACTTAAACTCATTAGCAAATACGCTTCTATGGTTACCACTCAAGCTGAGCAAGTACTTAAAGCTCAAAGTGATTTGCTTGATGAATTAAATAGTAAACATGACTTTGCTGTTAGAGTGGCTACTAGAACCGGTAAAATGACTCAGGAACCTTTGTATCCTGAAGGCCACCCTAAGAAAATTGAGAAGGATTCTTAGAGAAATAATTTAGAGGCACCTAGTTCTTCCAAAAAGTAGAAAAAGAAAAACGATAGTACTTTGCATGCTTCTAATGAACCTGTTGTAGACACACCTGAGAATCCCAATGATATTTCTATTTCTGATGCTGAAACACAATCAGGTGACGAACATGAACCTAGTGATAATGTTAATGATAATGTTCATGTTGATGCTCAACCTAGCAAAAATAATGAAGTAGAGATTGAACCTGCTGTTGATCTTGATAGCCCACAATCAAAGAATCAACGTTATGATAAAAGAGACTTCGTTGCTAGGAAGCACGGTAAAGAAAGAGAACCATGGGTTCAGAAACCCATGCCCTTTCCTCCTAAACCATCCAAGACAAAGGATGATGAGGATTTTGAGCGCTTTGCTGAAATGATTAGACCTATCTTCTTACGTATGCGCTTAACCAATATGTTTAAAGTAAATCCTTATGCTAAGTACATGAAGGATATTATTACAAATAAAAGAAAGATACCGGAAGCTGAAATTTCCACCATGCTTGCTAATTACACTTTTAAGGGTGGAATACCAAAGAAACTTGGAGATCCAGGGGTACCAACTATACCATGCTTCATTAAAAGAAACTATGTTAAAACTGCTTTATGTGATCTTGGAGCCGGTGTTAGTGTTATGCCTCTCTCTTTATATCATAGACTTGAATTGAAAAAGTTGACACCTACTGAAATATCTTTGCAAATGGCTGATAAATCAACTGGTATACCTGCCGGTATTTGTGAGGATGTGCCTGTTGTGGTTGCAAATGTCACTATCTTAACGGACTTTGTTATTCTTGATATTCTCAAGGATGATAGTATGTCGATTATCCTTGGTAGACCTTTTTTGAATATTGCAGGGGCTGTTATTGATTGCAACAAAGGCAATGTCACTTTTCATGTTAATGGTAATGAGCATACGGTACACTTTCCGAGGAAACAACCTCAAGTTCATAGCATCAATTCTATTGGAAAAGTTCCAACTATCATTATTGGAGGTTTTGAATTTCCTCTTCCTTATGTCAAGAAAAATAATATGATATTCTTATTATCGGGGATGTTCATATCCCCGTTGAGGTAACCTAGTGTTATTCGAAATTTCTTCGGTTCTGTGTTATTCGGAATGAGTTTGTTAACAAGACTTGATCAACCTTGTTAGTGGATTCATTTTGATGATCATGAGATGGATGAAACTAGAAGGCACAACCTTCTGTACCCTCTTTTTACTTTCTTTTATTTAGAATAAATAAAGCAAAAATAATATTATCTATCTGTTTTCTGAATTATCCGTGCAATAAAAACATATCCCAAAAATAAACGTGCTCCAAATGCCCTGCAAATTTAGTATGATTTTTTATGGAATATTTGAGGATTTTAGGCACTGAAAACACTGTAGGGGGGCAAGCACCTGGCCACGAGGGTGGAGGGCGCCCCCCCTATCTCATGGGCCCACGATGGCCCCCCTCCACTTATTCCTGCACCCACAGACTGAAGGAAATATGCCCTAGAGGCAATAATAAAGTTATTATTTATTTCCTTATTTCATGATAAATGTTTATTATTAATGCTATAATTGTATTAACCGGAAACATAATACATGTGTGAATACATAGACAAACATAGTGTCACTAGTATGCCTCTACTTGACTAGCTCATTAATCAAAGATGGTTATGTTTCCTAACCATAGACATGTGTTGTCATTTGATTAATGGGATCACATCATTAGGAGAATGATGTGATTGACATGACCCATTCCGTTAGCCTAGCACTTGATCGTTTAGTATGTTGCTATTGCTTTCTTCATGACTTATACATGTTCCTGTAACTATGAGAATTATGCAACTCCCATTTACCGGAGGAACACTTTGGGTGGTACCAAACGTCACAACGTAACTGGGTGATTATAAAGGAGTACTACAGGTGTCTCCAAAGGTACATGTTGGGTTGGCGTATTTCGAGATTAGGTTTTGTCACTCCAATTGTCGGAGAGGTATCTCTGGGCCCTCTCGGTAATGCACATCACTATAAGCCTTGCAAGCAATGTAGCTAATGAGTTAGTTACGAAATGATGCATTACGTAACGAGTAAAGAGACTTGCTGGTAACGAGATTGAACTAGGTATTGGATACCGACGATCGAATCTCGGGCAAGTAACATACCGATGACAAAGGGAACAAAGTATGTTGTTATGTGGTTTGACCGATAAAGATCTTCGTAGAATATGTAGGAGCCAATATGGGCATCCAGGTTCCGCTATTGGTTTATTGACCAAGAATAGTTCTAGGTCATGTCTACATAGTTCTCGAACCCGTAGGGTCCGCACGCTTAAGGTTTCGATGACAGTTATATTATGAGTTTATGAGTTTTGATGTACCGAAGGAGTTCGGAGTCCCGGATGAGATCGGGGACATGACGAGGAGTCTCGAAATGGTCGAGACGTAAAGATCGATATATTGGACGACTATATTCGGAGTTCGGAAAGGTTCCAAGTCATTCGGGTATTTTTCGGAGTACCGGAGAGTTACGGGAATTCGCCGGGGAGTATATGGGCCTTATTAGGCCATACGGGAATAGAGGAGAGAGGCCGAAAGGAAGGAGGCGCGCAGCCCCCCTCTGGTCCGAATTGGACAAGGGGTGCAGCCCCCTTTTCCTTCCTCCTCTCCCCCTCTTTCCTTCTCTCCTACTCCAACAAGGAAGGGGGGGGGGGGAGTCCTACTCCCGGTGGGAGTAGGACTCCTCCTGGCGCGCCCCTCCTGGCCGGCCGAACCCCTCCCCCTTGCTCCTTTATATACGGGGGCAGGGGGCACCTCTAGGCAAAACAACACAAGTTGATCTACGGATCGTTCCTTAGCCGTGTGCGGTGCCCCCCTCCACCATATCCCACCTCGATCATATCGTCGCGGAGTTTAGGCGAAGCCCTGCGCCGGTAGAACATCATCATCGTCACCACGCCGTCGTGCTGACGGAACTCATCCCCGAAGCTTTGCTGGATTGGAGCCCGGGGATCGTCATCGAGCTGAACGTGTGCTGAACTCGGAGGTGCCGTACGTTCGGTGCTTGGATCGGTCGGATCGTGAAGACGTACGACTACATCAACCGCGTTGTCATAACGCTTCCGCTTACGGTCTACGAGGGTACGTAGACAATACTCTCCCATCTCGTTGCTATGCCATCACCATGATCTTGCGTGTGCGTAGGAAAATGTTTGAAATTACTATGTTCCCCTACAGTGGCATCCGAGCCTAGGTTTTATGCGTTGATGTTATATGCACGAGTAGAACACAAGTGAGTTGTGGGCGATACAAGTCATACTGCTTACCAACATGTCATACTTTGGTTCGGCGGTATTGTGAGATGAAGCGGCCCGGACCAACATTACGCGTACGCTTACGCGAGACTGGTTTCACCGTTACGAGCACTCGTGCTTAAAGGTGGCTGGCGGGTGTCTGTCTCTCTCACTTTAGCTGAATCGAGTGTGGCTACGCCCGGTCCTTGTGAAGGTTAAAACAGCACCAACTGGACAAACTGTCGTTGTGGTTTTTGATGCGTAGGTAAGAACGGTTCTTGCTAAGCCCATAGCAGCCACGTAAAATTTGCAACAACAGAGTAGAGGACGTCTAACTTGTTTTTGCAGGGCATGTTGTGATGTGATATGGTCAAGACGTGATGCTATATTTTATTGTATGAGATGATCATGTTTTGTAACCGAAGTTATCGGCAACTGGCAGGAGCCATATGGTTGTCACTTTATTGTATGAAATGCAAACGCCCTGTAATTGCTTTACTTTATCACTAAGCGGTAGCGATAGTCGTAGAAGCAATAGATGGTGTAAATGACAATGATGCTACGATGGAGATCAAGGTGTCGCGCCGGTGACGATGGTGATCACGACGGTGCTTCGGAGATGGAGACCACAAGCACAAGATGATGATGGCCATATCATATCACTTATATTGATTGCATGTGATGTTTATCCTTTATGCATCTTATCTTGCTTTGATTGACGGTAGCATTTTAAGATGATCTCTCACTAAAAATTATCAAGAAGTGTTCTCCCTGAGTATGCACCGTTGCGAAAGTTCTTCGTGCTGAGACACCACGTGATGATCAGGTGTGATAGGCTCTACGTTCAAATACAACGGGTGCAAAACAGTTGCACACGCGGAATACTCAGGTCATACTTAACGAGCCTAGCATATACAGATATGGCCTCGGAACACGGAGACCGAAAGGTCGAACATGAATCATATAGTAGATATGATCAACATAGTGATGTTCACCATTGAAACTACTCCATCTCACGTGATGATCGGACATGGTTTAGTTGATTTGGATCACGTGATCACTTAGATGACTAGAGAGATGTCTGTCTAAGTGGGAGTTCTTAAGTAATATGATTAATTGAACTTTAATTTATCATGAACTTAGTCCTGATAGTATTTTGCAAATTATGTTGTAGATCAATAGCTTGCGTTGTTGCTTTCATAGGTTTATTTTGATATGTTCCTAGAGGAAATTGTGTTGAAAGATGTTAGTAGCAATGATGCGGATTGGATCCGTGATCTGAGGTTTATCCTCATTGCTGCACAGAAGAATTATGTCCTTAATGCACCGCTAGGTGACAGACCTATTGCAGGAGCAGATGCAGATGTTATGAATGTTTGGCTAGCTCAATATGATGACTACTTGATAGTTTAGTGCACCATGTTTAACGCCTTAGAATTGGGACTTCAAAGACGTTTTGAACATCATGGACCATATGAGATGTTCAAGGAGTTGAAATTAATATTTCAAGCAAATACCCGAGTTGAGAGATACGAAGTCTCCAACAAGTTCTGTGGCTAAAAGATGGAGGAGAATTGCTCAACTAGTGAGCATGTGCTCAGATTGTCTGGGTACTACAATCGCTTGAATCAAGTGGGAGTTAATCTTACAGATAAGAGAGTGATTGACAGAATTCTCTAGTCACCACCACCAAGTTAGTAGAACTTTGTGATGAACTATAATGCAAGGGATGACAAAAACGATTCCTGAGCTCTTCGTGATGCTGAAATCGACGAAGGTAGAAATCAAGAAAAAGCATCAAGTGTTGATGATTGACAAGACCACTAGTTTCAAGAAGAAAAGGCAAAGGGAAAGAAAGGGAACTTCAAGCAGAATGGCAAGCAAGTTGTCACTCCCGCGAATAAGCCCAAAGCTGGACCAAAGCCTGAAACTGAGTGATTATACTGCAAAGGAAATGGTCACTAGAAGCGGAAATGCCTTGAATATTTGGCGGATAAGAAGGATGACAAAGTGAACAAGGGTATATTTGATATACATGTTATTGATGTGTACCTTACTAGTGTTTATAGTAACCCCTGAGTATTTGATACTTGTTCGGTTGCTAAGATTAGTAACCCGAAACAGGAGTTCCAGAATAAACAGAAACTAGTTGAGGGTGAAGTGACGATGTGTGTTGGAAGTGGTTCCAAGATTGATATGATCATCATCGCACGCTCCCTATACTTTCGAGATTAGTGTTGAACCTAAATAAATGTTATTTGGTGTTTGCGTTGAGCATGAATATGATTTGATCATGTTTATTGCAATACGGTTATTCATTTAAAATCAGAGAATAATTGTTGTTCTGTTTAAATGAATAAAACCTTTGATGGTCATACACCCAAAGAAAATAGTTTGATGGATCTCGATCGTAATGATAAACATATTCATAATATTGATGCCAAAAGATGCAAAGTTGATAATGATAGTGCAACTTATTTGTGGCACTGCCGTTTGGGTCATATCGGTGTAAAGCGCATGAAGAAACTCCATAAAGATGGATTTTCGGAATCACTTGGTTATGAATCATTTGATGCTTGCGAACCGTGCCTTTTGGGCAAGATGACTAAAAACTCCGTTCTCCGGAACAATGGAACAAGCTGCTGACTTATTGGAAATAATACATACCGATATATGCGATCCAATGAGTGTTGATGCTCGTGGCAAGTATCGTTATTTTCTGACCTTCACAAAATGATTTGAGCAGATATGGGTATATCTACTTGATGAAACATAAGTCTGAAACAGTTGAAAGGTTCAAAGAATTTCAGAGTGAAGTGGAAAATCATCATAACAAGAAAATGAAGTATCTGTGATTTGATCACGGAGACGAATATTTGAGTTACGAGTTTGGTCTTCAATTAAAACAATGTGGAATAGTTTCACAAACTCACGCCACCTGGAACACCACAATGTAATGGTGTGTCCGAACATCATAATCGTACTTTACTAGATATGGTGCTATCTATGATATCTCTTATCAGTTTACCACTATCATTTTGGGATTATGCATTAGAGACAGTTGCATTCACGTTTAATAGGGCACCATCTAAATCCGTTGAGACGACACCATATGAACTGTGGTTTAGCAGTAAACCTAAGCTGTCGTTTCTTAAAGTTTGGAGTTGCGATGCTTATATGAAAAAGGTTTTCAACCTGATAAGCTCAAACCTAAATCGGAGAAGTGCGTTTTCATAGAATACCCAAAGGAAACTGTTGGATACTCCTTATATCACAGATCCGAAGGCAAAACATTAGTTGCTAAGAATGGATCCTTTCTAGAGAAGGAGTTTCTCTCAAAAGAAGTGAGTGGGAGGAAAGTAAGAGCTTGATAAGGTAATTTGTACCTTCTCACGAATTGGAAAGTAGTTCATCACAGAAATCAGTTCCAGTGATTCCTACACCAATTAGTGAGGAAGCTAGTGATGATGATCATGAAACTTCAGATCAAGTTACTACAAGAACCTTGTAGGTCTTCCAGAGTACAGTCCGCACCAAAGTGGTACGGTAATCCTGTTCTGAAAGTCATGTTACTAGACCATGATAAACCTACGAACTATGAGGAAGCGATGATGAGCCCAGATTCCGCAAAATAGCTGGAGGCCATGAAATCTGAGATAGGATCCATGTATGAGAACAAAGTATGGACTTTGATGGACTTGCCCGATGATCGGCAAGCCATAGAAAATAAATGGATCTTCAAGAGGAAGACGGATGCTGATAGTAGTGTTACTATCTACAAAGCTAGACTTGTCGAAAAAGGTTTTTGACAAAGTTCAAGGTGTTGAATACAATGAGATTTTCTCACTCGTATCAATGCTTAAAAATCTGTTCGAATCATTTTAGCAATTGCCACATTTTATGAAATTTGGCAAATGGATATCAAAACTACATTCCTTAATGGATTTATTAAAGAAGAGTTGTATATGATACAACCAGAAGGTTTTGTCAATTCTAAAGGTGCTAACAAAATGTGCAAGCTCCAGCGATCCATCTATGGACTGGTGCAAGCATCTCAGAGTTGGAATATATGCTTTGATAAGTTGATCAAAGCATATAGTTTTATACAGACTAGCAGTGAAGCCTGTATTTACAAGAAAGTGAGTGGGAGCACTATAACATTTCTGATAAGTATATGTGAATGACATATTGTTGATCGGAAATAATGTAGAATTATTCTGCAAAGCAAAAAGGAGTGTTTAAAAGGAGTTCTTTAAAAAGAAAGACCTCAGTAAAGCTACTTACATATTGAGCATCAAGATCTATTGAGATAGATCAAGACGCTTGATAAGTTTTTCAATAAGTACATACCTTATCAAGATTTTGAAGTAGTTCAAAATGAAACAGTAAAAGAAAAAAGTTCTTGCCTGTGTTCCTAAGGTGTGAAATTGAGTAAGACTCAAATCCCGACCACGGCAGAAAATAGAAAAGAGAATGAAAGTCATTCCCTATGCATCAGTCATAGGTTCTATAAAAGTATGCCATGCTATGGACCAGACCTATTGTATACTCTGCTCTGAGTTTTGCAAGGGAGTACAATTTTGATCTAAGAGTAGATCACTGGACATTGGTCAAGAATATCCTTATTGAGGACTAAGAAAATATTTCTCGATAATGGAAGTGATAAAAGAGCTCGTCGTAAAAGTTACAATGATACAAGCTTTTACACCGATCCAGATGACTCTAAGTCTTAATCTGGATACATATTGAAAGTGGGAGCAATTAGCTAGAGTAGCTCCGTGCAGAGCATTGTAGACATAGAATATTTGCAAAATACATACGGCTCTGAATGTGACAGATCCGTTGACTAAGCTTCTCTCACGAGCAAAACATGATCACACCTTAGTACTCTTTGGGTGTTAATCACATAGCAATGTGAACTAGATTATTGACTCTAGTAAACCCTTTTGGGTGTTGGTCACATGACGATGTGAACTATGGGTGTTAATCATATACAGATATGAATATTGGTATTAAATCACATGGCGATGTGAACTAGATTATTGACTCTAGTGCAAGTGGGAGACTGAAGGAAATATGCCCTAGAGGCAATAATAAAGTTATTATTTATTTCCTTATTTCATGATAAATGTTTATTATTCATGCTATAATTGTATTAACCGGAAACATAATACATGTGTGAATACATAGACAAACGTAGTGTCACTAGTATGCCTCTACTTGACTAGCTCATTAATCAAAGATGGTTATGTTTCCTAACCATAGACATGTGTTGTCATTTGATTAATGGGATCACATCATTAGGAGAATGATGTGATTGACATGACCCATTCCGTTAGCCTAGCACTTGATCGTTTAGTATGTTGCTATTGCTTTCTTCATGACTTATACATGTTCCTGTAACTATGAGAATTATGCAACTCCCGTTTACCGGAGGAACACTTTGGGTGCTACCAAACGTCACAACGTAACTGGGTGATTATAAAGGATTACTACAGGTGTCTCCAAAGGTACATGTCGGGTTGGCGTATTTCGAGATTAGGTTTTCTCACTCCGATTGTCGGAGAGGTATCTCTGGGCCCTCTCGGTAATGCACATCACTATAAGCCTTGCAAGCAATGTAGCTAATGAGTTAGTTACAAAATGATGCATTACGTAACGAGTAAAGAGACTTGCCGGTAACGAGATTGAACTAGGTATTGGATACCTACGATCGAATCTCGGGCAAGTAATATACCGATGACAAAGGGAACAAAGTATGTTGTTATGCGGTTTGACCGATAAAGATCTTCGTAGAATATGTAGGAGCCAATATGGGCATCCAGGTTCCGCTATTGGTTATTGACCAAGAATAGTTCTAGGTCATGTCTACATAGTTCTCGAACCCGTAGGGTCCGCACGCTTAAGGTTTCAATGACAGTTATATTATGAGTTTATGAGTTTTGATGTACCGAAGGAGTTCGGAGTCTCGGATGAGATCGGGGACATGACGAGGAGTCTCGAAATGGTCGAGACGTAAAGATCGATATATTGGACGACTATATTCGGAGTTCGGAAAGGTTCCAAGTCATTCGGGTATTTTTCGGAGTATCGGAGAGTTACGAGAATTCGCCGGGGAGTATATGGGCCTTATTGGGCCATACGGGAATAGAGGAGAGAGGCCGAAAGGAAGGAGGCGCGCAGCCCCCCTCTGGTCCGAATTGGACAAGGGGTGCAGCCCCCTTTTCCTTCCTCCTCTCCCCCTCTTTCCTTCTCTCCTACTCCAACAAGGAAGGGGGGGAGTCCTACTCTCGGTGGGAGTAGGACTCCTCCCGGCGCGCCCCTCCTGGCCGGCCGAACCCCTCCCCCTTGCTCCTTTATATACGGGGGCAGGGGGGCACCTCTAGGCAGAACAACACAAGTTGATCTACGGATCGTTCCTTAGCCGTGTGCGGTGCCCCCCTCCACCATATTCCACCTCGGTCATATCGTCGCGGAGTTTAGGCGAAACCCTGCGCCGGTAGAACATCATCATCGTCACCACGTCGTCGTGCTGACGGAACTCATCCCCGAAGCTTTGCTGGATCGGAGAGCGGGGATCGTCATCGAGCTGAACGTGTGCTGAACTCGGAGGTGTCATACGTTCGGTGCTTGGATTGGTCGGATCGTGAAGACGTACGACTACATCAACCGCGTTGTCATAACGCTTCCGCTTACGGTCTACGAGGGTACGTAGACAATACTCTCCCATCTCGTTGCTATGCCATCACCATGATCTTGCGTGTGCGTAGGAATTTTTTTGAAATTACTACGTTCCCCTACACAGACTCCATCTTCTTCCCAAAAAAATCCCCATCCAGCTCAAGCACGAGTTCTAGCTCATTTTGCTGTGATTTTCGATCTCCTTGCTCAAAGCTCCATTCACAAAACTGCTTTGGGAGATTGTTGCTTGGTATGTGACTCCTCCATTGGTCCAATTAGTTTTTGTTCTAGTGCTTTATTCATTGCAAATTTTTGCTGCATAGGTGACCCTATTTTTGAGCTTGCATGTTAAATTTAGGAGGTCCCAAGTAATTCTAATGCATGATATAGGCTCTAGGCACTTATAGGAGTAGTTGCTACCAATCTTGTTTAGTTTTATTTACTTTTATTTTGAAGTTACTAAAAATTTCAGAAATTTTTCAGAAAAAGAAATATGTCTAGGAGAATCTACCAAGGTGGTTCCTCAACAAAGAAAGGACCCACGCGTGCTATGTGTGAGTAAGACGAAGATCCACCAAGGGATGCCGAAGTGCGAGCTTGTGAGTGGCCATCAGACGAGTTTATGGTCAAAGCAGGCATCAAGGATGAATTTGACGCATATGTGCGTAATGCCGATCTTGAGGACTTCTTACAAGATAAGTGTCCTCAGTACTATCAATTGACTGATTCGTTCGTAAGAAGGTTTAAATATAAATCTTCACATAATTCTCAGAGTGTCCTGTTTGATATTTATGATAAATCTTATACCATGGACTTAGAAGATTTTACAACTGCTTGCAAACTCCCGCAGTGGGGCAATGTTAATGACCCCCACAGATCTGAATATAAAGACTTTCTTGCTAGTATTACTGTGGGAGAATCTAGGGACATAGCACAAGCTACCATATGAAGCATTCATTTTCCTGCTATACATTATTTTGCTCTCTTCATTGGTAGATGCATTAACGGTAAAGATGAAGCATGTCACATGTGTGTCCCTGATCTTTGTGTCCTCAAGAGTGATGTGTTAGGTAATAAAGATTACAACTTGGGGGCAATAGTTGCACGTAGGTTCCATAATAATGGTATGTCTGGAGATTTATTTGGAGGGATTTATGCGACCCGTGTTGCTAATTATCTTGGTATAGCCCCCCGAGAGGGGGATATGGAGTTGCTTCCTGCTTATTTAGATTATGACGCGATGGTCAAACATCATTTTCTTTTGGGGAATGATCAATTCCTCTAGTATTGACTAATCTTTGACAGACGTAGCTCTGTCCATGCTACTCTTCCTGCTCCTTCCCTTTTTGATTATCAGGCAAAACGAAGATATGTCGTTACCAGGGAGGAGGCAGCTGAACACGAGAGGAGAGCAGAGGCGGCTCGCCAACATGCCGCAGCTTAGGAGGCATTTGCTACTGCATCTCAGTACGACCCCAGTTATAACTACGAATATCAGCCAGGCTATCCTTGGCAGTAGACCAACTTAGGCCAAAATCCTAAGCTTGGGGGAGTACATATTTCTCACCGACTTTACATTCATGTTCACACATTATTCTAGTTGTCGGTGCTCATACTCTTTCATTGTATTATCCATGCTAGTTTAAATTTCTTTTTCTACCTTCCTTCTTGTGTGTTTAATAAACCTTAAGAAAACCAAAAAAAATTAGTTAGTTTAATTTCCATGCTTGTAGTAGTAATTAAAATGAAAACCCAGAAAGATTTCTCGTTCTTCTTCTTGCTTGTTGGGAGCTTTCCTGTGTAAATAGTTTTATTTCTTTTCTTTCCTTTGGGGGTCGAGAGTAGAAGACCATATTGAAAATGTTTAGTGGCTCTCATATGCATGATTTTTTATTTAACTTAGAGCCCATATTACTTTGTCTTGTCTCTTGAGTTGAATGCTTGCAGATTCCAGCTTAGTCCAATGCACGTGCACTATTATTATTATACACACCGTTCGGTCATGCAAGTGAAAGGCAATAATGACGATATATGATGAACTGATTGAGATGAGAAAAGCTGGTATGAACTCGACCTCTCTTGTTTTTGTAAATATGATGAGTTCATCGTTCCTGATTCAGCCTATTATGAAGTAAACATATTTGCAATGACATTTAGAGATTATAGTTGCTTGTGCCATGCTTAATTAGCTATGAGTTATAATGGTTTACCTTGCGTGCCAACATGCTATTAAAATGATTATGATGTGGTATGATGGGATGGTATCCTCCTTTGAATGAATTGAGTGACTCGACTTGGCACATGTTCACGCATGTAGTTGAAACAAATCAATAGCCTTCATGATATTTATGTTCATGGTGGATTATATCCTACTCATGCTTGTACTTGGTGTGAATTAATTTTAGTGCATGTTCATGACTATTGTCGCTCTCTCAATTGGTCGCTTCCCAGTCTTTTGCTAGCCTTCACATGTACTAAGCGGGAATACTGCTTGTGCATTCAAACTCCATAAACCCCAAAGTTGTTCCATATGAGTCCACCATACCTTCCTATATGTGGTATCTACCCGCCGTTCCAAGTAAATTTGTATGTGCCAAACTCCAAACCTTCAAATGAAATTTTGTTTTGTATGCTCGAGTAGCTCATGTTTCAACTAGGGCTGTCTGTATCTTCCATGCTAGGTGGGTTATTCTCAAGAGGAGTGGACTCCGCTCCTCATTCCCGAGAAAAGGGCCGGTAACCGGGATGCCCAGTCCCATGATCAAAGATCAAGGCAAATCAAAATAATTAAACAAAACCCCCCAGGGCTATTGTTAATTGGAGGCACTCGTTGTTTCGAGCAAGCCATGGATTGATGCTTGTTGGTGGTGGGGGAGTATAAACTTTTACCATTCTGTTTGGGAACCGCCTATAATGCATGTAGTGTGGAAGATATCGCCATCTCATAGTTGTTGCGTTGACAGTGAAAGTATGCCGCTCAAAATGTTATTCATCTCTATTTTAAAATCGAGCTCTGGCACCTCTACAAATCCCTGCTTCCCTCTGCGAAGGGCCTATCTATTTACTTTTATGTTGAGTCATCATCCTTCTTATTAAAAAGCACCCGCTGGAGAGCACATTGTCATTTGCATTCAGTACTATTAGTTTATATTGGGTATGACTTGATGGATCTCTTTTACCATGAATTACAATGTTTAGACAGTCCTCGATCTTTAAAGGTGCTCTGCATTTATGTTTTGCGGTCTCAGAAAGGGCTAGCGAGATACCATCTTGTTATATCATATTATGATTGTTTTGAGAAAGTGTTGTCATCCGAGTTTTATTATTATTGCTCGCCAGCTGATTATGCCATTGACATGAGTAAATGTAAGACCTAGGTGTTATTGTGAATATGGTTAGTTCATAATCTTTGCTGAAAACTTGAATGCTGGCTTTACATATTTACAACAACAAGAGCAAATAGAGTTTGTAAAAGTTTTTTTTATCACTTTCAGTCTATCAACTGAATTGCTTGAGGACAAGCGAAGGTTTAAGCTTGGGGGAGTTGATATGTCTCCAATGTATCTACTTTTCCAAACACTTTTGCCCTTGTTTTGGACTCTAACTTGCATGATTTGAATGAAACTAACCCGGACTGACACTGTTTTCAGCAGAATTGCCATGGTGTTGTTTATTGTGCAGAAAACAAAAGTTCTCGGAATGACCTGAAAATCCACGAAGATAACTTTTGGAAATATAAAAAATACTGGCGAAAGAATCAAGGCTAGGGGGCCCACACCCTGTCCACGAAGGTGGGGGCGCGTCCTCCCCCCTGGGCGCGCCCCCTGTCTCATGGGCCCCCTGATGCTCCACCGACCTCAACTCCAACTCTTTATAATCCGTTTCATGGAGAAAAAAATTAGAAGAAAGTTTCATCGCGTTTTACGATACGGAGCTGCCGCCAAGCCCTAATATCTCTCGAGAGGGCTGATCTGGAGTCCGTTCGGGGCTCCGGAGAGGGGGATTCATCGCCGTCGTCATCATCAACCATCCTCCATCACCAATTTCATGATGCTCACCACCGTGCGTGAGTAATTCCATCGTAGGCTTGCTGGACGGTGATGGGTTGGATGAGATTTACCATGTAATCAAGTTAGTTTTGTTAGGGTTTGATCCCTAGTATCCACTATGTTCTGAGATTGATGTTGCTATGACTTTGCTATGCTTAGTTCTAGTCACTAGGGCCCGAGTGCCATGATTTCAGATCTGAACCTATTATGTTTCCATGAATATATGTGAGTTCTTGATCCTATCTTGCAAGTCTATAGTCACCTATTATGTGTTATGATCCGACAACTCCGAAGTGACAATAATCGGGATACTTCTCGGTGATGACCATAGTTTGAGGAGTTCATGTATTCACTATGTGCTAATGCTTTGTTCCGGTACTCTATTAAAAGGAGGCCTTAATATCCCTTAGTTTCCACTAGGACCCTGTGCCACGGGAGGGTAGGACAAAAGATGTCATGCAAGTTCTTTTCCATAAGCACGTATGACTATATTCGGAATACATGCCTACATTACATTGATGAACTGGAGCTAGTTCTGTGTTACCCTATGTTATAGCTATTACATGAGGAATCACATCCGACATAATTATCCATCACAGATCCAACGCCTACAAGCTTTTCACATATTGTGCTTCGCTTATTTACTTTTTCGTTGCTACTGTTACAACTACTACAAAACTGCTATCTTTACTTTTGCCACTGTTACCATTACTATCATACTACTTTGCTACTAAATACTTTGCTGCAGATACTAAGTTATCCAGTTGTGGTTGAATTGACAACTCAACTGCTAATACTTAAGAATATTCTTTGGCCCCCCTTGTGTCGAATCAATAAATTTGGGTTGAATACTCTACCCTCGAAAGCTGTTGCGATCCCCTACACTTGTGGGTTATCATTGAACATTGCTGAAAAAGACACTTCAGTTGAACTGTGGCACAAGAGGCTTGGGCATATAGTGAGAAGGGCATGCATGCTCTTGCTCTCATGGAGTACCTCCCTGAGTTGAAAGGTATATCCTTGAAACCCTGTGCACATTGTTTTGCTGGCAAACAACATAGGTTACATTTCATACACTCCCTCCACATCATGCAGAAAATGTTCTTGATATTGTGCACACTGATGTTTTCCCCATGACTAAAAAATCTTGTGGTGGAGCATTATACTTTGTGACTTTTATTGATGACCATTCCAGAAAGGTTTTGTGTATGTGCTGAAACACAAATACCAGATGCTTGAAGCCTTCAAGGAGTTCCATGCCAAGGTTGAAAGAGAAACTGGCAAGAAATTGAAGTGCGTGAGATTAGACAATGGTGGTGAATATCAAGGTCCTTTTGAAAGTACTGCAGAAAGTTTGGCATCAGACTTGAGAAGAGTCCACCAAAGACAGCTCAGCTCAATGGTCTTGCAGAGAGAATGAACAGGACACTCACAGAGAGGGTCACAACTACGCTCTCTCATGCTCATTTACCTAGTTCCTTTTGGGCTGAAGCATTGATGAATGCTATGTATGCGGTTAACCTATCTCCCTCAGTTCCTCTTGCAGGTGATATTCCTCGGAGAATTTGGTCAGGGAAGGAGGTATCATACAAACACTTTAAGGCCTTTGGTTGCAGGGCATTTGTACATGTTCCAAGAGACGAGAGATCCAAGCTTGATAGCAAGACAAAGGAGTGCATCTACCTCAACCAACCAAGTGAAGAGTTTGGTTACAGGTTGTGGGATCCAGCCAATAGGAAGATTGTGAGAAGCTGGGATGTGGTGTTTATTGAAGATGAAACAATAAAAGATATTGTGAAACTAGAGAAGCCAATGACCAACACACCTTAGGTTGACATGGATCTAATCCGTCCTCCTCTTGTGCATGACAATCATGGGGGAGATGATGACACTGAAGACAGTGGAGATGCAACTGATCAAGGCAGTACAAGTCAAAGTGACGAGCAGCCATCAAGTGATGATGATGATGAAGTTGGTAATGATGATGCCAACGAAAATCCACCTGATTCACCACCAGTGCAGCAGCAAAGAAGAAGTGAAATAGGTCATATTCCTTCTTCTAAATATCCACCACATAAATATGTGTTGATGACATATGCATGTGAGCCCTCATGCTATGGGGAGGCAATGTCTGATGAGAACAAAGAAGAATGGTCAGAAGCCATGCAGGATGAGATGAATTCCCTGTATGAGAATGATACTTTTGAGTTGGTGGTGAATCTGCCAAAAGGCAAGAAAGAACTCAAGAACAAGTGGGTGTACAGAGTGAAGACTGAAGAAAACACCTCACATCCAAGGTACAAGGCTAGATTGGTTGTGAAAAGATTCAGTCAGAAAAAGGGCATTGATTATGATGAGATATTCTCTCCGGTGGTCAAGATTTCTTCAATTCGAGTTGTGCTTGGCATGGCTGCCACCATGGACTTGGAAATTGAACAACTTGATGTGAAGACTGCATTCTTACATGGTGACCTAGAGGAGGAGATATACATGGAGCAGCCAGAGGAATTCATGGTTACAGGCAAGGAGCACTTAGTTTGCAAATTGAAGAAGAGCTTGTATGGCTTGAAGCAAGCTCCTCGGCAGTGGTACAAGAAGTGTGAGTCTTTTATGACTGGGCTTGGTTATCATAAAGCACAACCTGATCATTGTGTCTTTATGAAGAGGTATGCCGAGGGTGACTTCATTATCCTCTTGTTGTATGTTGATGATATGCTGATGTTGGAAATGGCACAAAGAGGATTGCTCTCCTCAAGAAGGCATTGAGTAAATCATTTGCCATGAAGGATTTAGGACCAGCTAAGCAAATACTTGGCATGAAGATCTCCCGTGATAGATCAAAGAAGCTGATTTGGCTCTCACAGGAAAGATACATTGAGAAGGTACTTGAAAGGTTCAATATGAAAGATAAAAAATCTGTTATCTCTCCGCTTGCAGGCCATCACAAACTAAATTCAAAACAATGTCCTACAAGCAAGAAGGAGAAAGAAGAAATGAGGAAAGTACCTTACCAATCTGCTGTGGGCAGTTTGGTGTATGCCATGGTATGCACTAGGCCTGACATTGCCTATGCAGTTGGAGTTGTTAGCCGGTTCATGACAAATGCAAGTAAAGCTCACTGGGAAGCAGTGAAGTGGATTCTCAGGTATCTCAAGGGAACTTCTACATCTTGTTTATGCTTTGGAAGCGGTGATCTTGTATTGCAGGGCTATACAGATGCAGATTATGCAGGTGACAAGGATCGTAGGAAGTCCACATCTGGATACCTGATGACTTATGCAGGGGGGAGCAGTGTCATAGCAATCAAGATTGCAGAAATGTGTTTCTACATCAACTACAGAAGCTGAGTACATTGCAGCAGTTGATGCTGGCAAGGAAGTTTTGTGGATGAAGAACTTCTGAAGAGAGCTTGGCATGAAGCAAGAGAAGTTTGTGACAGTCAGAGTGCTATTCATCTTGCCAAGAATTCAAGCTATCACTCTCGAAACAAGCACATTGATGTGAGGTATCATTGGATTCGAGATGTTGTGAGTTCCAATTTGTTAAAATTTGAGAAGATCCATACCGACGACAATGGTTCAGATATGATGACCAAGATATTGCCAAATGAGAAGCTACAAGTATGTTGCAAGGTAGCGGGCATGGCGGTGCCCCCCTCATGAGTCGGAGGGGCGAGATTTGTTGGGATATCCTCCTCATGTGGGTTGTGAGGAGATGACCATTTGAGGCCTTTTAGGCAGCCCAAAGAGGTGCAGAAGCCCACTACCCATTAGGGTTATGACCTAGGGTCATTTTGGACTTTGCACATGAGAGGATGGGGATGCTTTACCCTCCATCCAGCAGCAACCACCAAGTGTGACGAAAATCAGTTCATCCTCCAAGAGAGAAGAAGAGAGAAAACCAGAGAGCAAGGGAAGAAGAAGAAGATTGAAGGAAGAAGAAAAGGGATCTCCTCCCCAAGGTTGTGATGGTCCAGATCCACTATCTTGTCTCCTTCAAGCTCCGGTTTCACCATCTTTGGTGAGATTGTTCCAATCCCTAGTTTTTGAGCCCCAAATCTTATTGTGTTCATCCAAGATTCAGAAATCTTGATGTATGAGATACTCTAGTGCTGTCTAGAGAAGAACTTGTTGTATCCCACATTTAATAATAGTGAAAGAGGATTTGAGTGGCTTCGGCCCGTGGTTTTCCCCCACAAGTTGAGGGGTTTTTCACGTAAAAATCCGGTGTCTCTTTGGTGATGATTGCTACTATCCAGAAAACTTACTCCAACCACAAGATACTAGGCTGAGGAATGTCTTGCCTGCTGAGTAACATACTCTGCCTCCATATATGCTGCTGCACATGTTTCCTCATGCTAAGCAACGATCCTTTGAGTTAGTATATGATGTGGTGCTGAGATTATTTGTTTCCGCTGCAGTTTTCAGTTAACCACAAGTGCATTTGTGTGCTAATTCTCCAACATGTATCAGCCCTGTGACGTGAATGTTGCTAGCGGAATGAACATTGCTCCTCCGATCAAATCATAGCTGGTACAAATTTTCAATTTGGCACCGCATCCTCCTCTCTCCAGAGAGAAAACTCAGTACCGGTAGTCATCTTTGTAATAATGCCGGGGAACCATCCAGTCATAAACATAGTCATACTCGAAGCCTTGTTGAACAAAGAGGTCTTTGAACAGCTTCCTGAGGTACGCATAGTCGGGCTCGTCCTCAAACCCCAGCGAGCGGCAGTAGACGAGGTAGGACGCAAACTCGGCGGGATGCCTGCGGCAGAGCTCCTCGGGCGATGTGGCCATCTTCATGTCCTTGATCATGTCGTGTGTCCCCCTGTGGTTCCCCGCGTCTGCGTCCTGCCATGGGAGGCTGAGGACAGATATAGCAACAACAACACCATGTGTTAAGAGATTGGGTTACATTTCATGGAGAGGGAATTGTAGAGATTGAGTGCAGGAGGTTAGGTTGGAGAGGACTGACCTTCCTCTGAGGAAGTAGAGCAGCATGTAGCCGATGGATTCTAGGTCATCCCTCCGGCTTTGCTCTGCGGGGAATTGTCAGGTGGGTGTCAGATTTTTGTACGTAACCGAAAGACAGATCGAAAGGTGTGAGAAGTTCCAAGGGGAAACAACTTTGGATGACTTTAATTTGGCAAGGAGTTCTTGCAGACTATATAGAGGGAAAGTTCATATTCATGTGTAGAATGAGATAAACCCTTACCGATTCCGAGATGGTTGTTTATGCTCGCGTATCTCGGCGTTCCTTGCAGGCCCATCATGTTCTCCCTGCATTTGGTTAAATAGGGAAAACATGTAATATATACAAGTTTTTGGTCCATACTGTTATCTTGTGGGTAATTGAGAACACATTATTGTTCATTACTATGAAATCAATGTTAAAAAAATGGCATGTTTACCTGTATGGGATGTGCTGCTTGCCGTGCTTGGACGTCTCCATGTACTTCCTCGCGATTCCGAAATCTATAAGATGAACCTGCATGCGGAGAGATGACGGAAAAACTTAGTAGAAAACAAGTAAACATTATATACCTGCTTGCAATGATCAATGCATGAAAATACAAAGAGAAGAATGGGATAATATGCAATGATCTATGAAGGACAAGTTGGTAACTGATCTATGATAGTACCAGGTTGGCGTTCTTGCCACGGCCCATGAGGAAGTTCTGTGGCTTGATGTCCTTGTGCACGAAAGAGTTGGCGTGGAGACACTCGACCCGGTCAATCTACCGAAACAAACAAACAAACAAAAGAGGCGTGTTAACTAACTAAAACACCACATGATGCAGACATGAACAATGGAATTTGATAGCTTAGTTGCATTGCATAGCAAATGCATATATGTACCACTTGGTCGGCGAGCATGAGGACGGTCTTGAGGGAGAGCTTGGCGTCGCAGGACTCGAAGAGCTCCTGGAGGTTGGGCCCCAGCAGGTCCATCACCAGGGCGCTGTAGTCGCCCTCGACGCCGAACCACCGGACATTTGGAATCCCGACTGCCAATGCACAAGCACAAAAGAATTATACTACTAATGTTGGCTATATGTATGCAATTGCACACAAAATTAAGCAAGCACAATTGCAACATGGGTGAAGAATTACCTTGTCCTTGGAGTTTCCTGTAGACCTTGGCCTCGTAGATCAGCTGTGGGAACCTCGCCCTGAGAGACTCCTGGGACGTACGTACATACAGATCAATGCATGCAAGCAGCAGTGTGGCAAATTATTAAGCAGTTGTAATCAAGAAAATTAAACAACGAGTGCATTGAGGGAGACGTGGCAAATTGATGGACAGAAGGAAGAGGGATGAAGCGGAGGGTAGGGGCTCACGAGCTTGATGGCGACCTCCTCCTTGGTCTCGGCGTCCGTGCCGTGGTAGATCTCCCCGAAGGAGCCGGTGCCGATGATGGGGCCGACGCGGAAGACGGTGCCGCCGTCACCGTCCCCGTCCCCGGTGGAGATGGCCTCCGGGACCGACTTGAACTTGCGGGGCGGCGGCCTGCTGCGGCCGCGGTGCGATCCTATCATGGCGGCGGCGGCGGCAGAGCGATCGATCCGTGCGCGCGGGTCTACTCTACACAACTCTCCTTAACCGTGTAGGACCGGCGTAGGTGCTACGTGCAACGAGGGCTGGGGAGGGACTACGTACAAATAGTAGTTCGCACAAGACAAGGGCGGCTCCGGGTCGGACCCCAATTGCTATATTGCTCGGGTTATCTCTTGCGCACAGCCGGGATGTAATCGTCTTGTTGTTAACTCCCTTTTTTTTGCGGGTGGTCTTGTTGTTAACCCTAATAGTATGGAAGTGCTCGATACAATGATGAATGGAGGACGGTCTGCGGGAGCGGTGACGCCAGTGTTTGATGATTGCTATTTTTTGGCCTGTGACTTTCCTCGCTAGTTTTGGACATTGTAATAGAGAAAGGAACATGGTTACTCATGAAACCGCAACAAATTCTTGATTTGAGGAGCCGATGGACGAAATTGTAACACTTTTAATAGACGATGCAACTGTTATTTTCAATTAATAAAGTCATTTCTTTTTGTCAAAAAAAAAAACGTCTTCTCTAGTAGTAGCTACAAGAGCATCCCCAAACGGACGGGAACTTTGGTTATCGGGCGTAATTTCACCCGGATTTGTAAGAAAGTCAAAAAATCCGAAACATTTTGCGGACAAAGTAGATTTATTGTTGCACTCGTATGAAATCTTTTGCGAAGAAATGACTTTCATGTTGTTGTGGACGTAAGAAAAATTGTCACTATACACGTGGTACTACTGTTCATGCTATTGTCGGGGAATATTTTTCATTTTGTCAGAGAATATTTCGTTACAGAATATTTTTGTATGACAGAAACGACAACTCGAGTTTGTTGGGAAAAGGTTTTGGAACATTTTGACTTTTTCTGATTTTTAAAAAATAAAATCAATTATCAGGTGTAATTACCACCATCTCCCAAAGGGTATTTTCCATCCCCAAACCCCGCTTAAGCGGACTGCTAAGTCATTGGCAGGTAAAAGAAGACGACCCGCCCTACTAAACCTGGGCAAACGTCGGGCCGGGCCGGGTTTCGGGCCGGGCTTGTAAAAGCCCGACCTTCATTTCTCAAGCCCGAGCCCGGCCCGAAGCCCAAAATACTCCCTAATTTCAAGCCCGAGCCCGGCCCGAAATCAAGCCCGAAGCCCGAAAGCCCGGCCCGGACGCTGTTTTTTAGTACGTGTACGTGCAAGCCCGGCCCGAAGCCCGAAAGCCCGGCCCGAAAAATAGAAAAAGAGAAGCCTGAGCCCGGTCCGAACTACCTTTCGGGCCGCAAAACAAAGCCCAAGCCCGGCCTGAGTGTTAAGCCCGGTCCGGCCCGGCCCAGGTTTTTCGGGCCGGGCTCGGGCCGGGTCGTCGGGCCGGGCTACCCATGCCCGGGTTTACACCCTGCCATCTCATACCAACCTTAAATGGCACCTCACATATTCAGTTTAAATTGGGGGCAGATATGGAGATCCCCGGGAGCCATGTTGGCCCATCCCGACCCCACATATATTTGTCTCCATCCTCTTCGGACCAAACCCAATCCTCATACATGCATCGCTTGCAGTGTGGATTTGATCTTGGCCGTAACATTTTCAAGTTCACCGGTGATGTGGTTGGTGGCGCCACTATCGACGTACAAATTCGTGCCGACTCCATATGACCCTTCAGCGGCGCCGACACCTTCTCATCCTATGAAGAGTCACCATAATCTTCTTCAAACATGTAGTCGGTGTCCTGGACTAGGGGATACTCACCACGTCGTCCCCCGATCAGTTAGATTGGGCCGAGGACCCACATGGCCGTATACTCATGGGCCAGTTCGGACAGTTGCCGCATACAAGGAAGATTCCACAAAACTTGGTGATCAAGACAAGGCCTCCTCCCCATCGGCGTATTCGGCTAGGACTCTTGTTATCTTAGGCCTCTGTTACATTATATAAACTGAGGCCAGATGATGACCCACAAGTGTAGGGGATCAATCGTAGTCCTTTCGATAAGTAAGAGTGTCGAACCCAACGAGGAGCAGAAGGAAATGATAAGCGGTTTTCAGTAAGGTTTTCTCTGCAAGCACTGAAATTGTAGGTGATAGATAGTTTTGTGATAAGATAAATAGTAAGAGTAACAAGTAAATAAAGTGTAGCAAGGTGGCCCAATCCTTTATGTAGCAAAGGATAAGCCTGGACAATTTCTAATAATGAGAAAGGAGCTCCCGAGGACACATTGGGAATTATCGTCAAGCTAGTTTTCATCATGTTCATATGATTCGCGTTCGGTACTTTGATAATTTGATATGTGGGTGGACCGGTACTTGGGTACTGCCCTAACTTGGACAAGCATCCCACTTATGATTAACCCTTATTGCAAGCATCCGCAACTACAAAAGAAGTATTAAGGTAAACCTAACCACAACATTAAACATATGGATCCATACCAGCCCCTAACGAAGCAACACATAAACTAGGGTCTAAGCTTCTGTCACTCTAGCAACCCATCATCTACTTATTACTTCCCCATGCCTTCCTCTAGGGCCAAATAATGATGAAGTGTCATGTAGTCGACGTTCACATAACACCACTAGAGGAAAAGACAACATACATCTCATCAAAATATCGAACAAATACCAAATTCACATGACTACTAATAGCAAGACTTCACCCATGTCCTCAGGAACAAACGTAACTACTCACAAAGCATATTCATGTTCATAATCAGAGGAGTGATAATATGCATAAAGGATCTGAGCATATGATCTTCCACCAAGTAAACCAATTAGCATCAACTACAAGGAGTAATCAACACTACTAGCAACCCACAAGTACCAATTTGTAGTTTTGATACAAGATTGGATAGAAGAGATGAACTAGGGTTTTGAGAGGAGATGGTGCTGGTGAAGATGTTGATGGAGATTGACCCCTCCTGATGAGAGGATCGTTGGTGATGACGTTGGTGATGATTTCCCCCTCCCAGAGGGAAGTGTCCCCGGCAGAATAGCTCCGCCGGAGCCCTAGATTGATTTCGCCAAGGTTCCGCCTCGTGGCGGCGGAGTTTCGTCCCGTAAGCTTGCCCACGATTGTTTCCAGGGTAAAAGTGATGATAGCAGAAGATGGACGCCGGAGGCCCACCAGGGGGCCCAGGAGATAGGGGGCGAGCCCTATAGGGGGGGGGGGCGCCCCCTTGTCTCCTAGACAGGGTGTGGGCCCCCTGGCATATTTCTTTCGCTCAGAAATTCTTATTAATTCCAAAAAGTTGTTTCGTGGAGTTTCAGGACTTTTGGAGTTGTGCAGAATAGGTTTCCAACGTTTGCTCCTTTTCCAGCCAGAATTCCAGCTGCCGGCATTCCCCCTCTTCATGGTAAACCTTGTAAAATAAGAGAGAATAGCCATAAGTATTGAGATATAATGTGTAATAATAGCCCATAATGCAATTAATATTGATATAAAAGCATGATGCAAAATGGACGTATCAACTCCCCCAAGCTTAGACCTCGGTTGTTGTCCTCAAGCGGAAGCCGAAATCGAAAAATATGTCCACATGTTTAGAGGTAGAGGTGTCGATAAAAATAAAATACAGACATGAGGGCATCATGATCATTCTAATAATAGTAACATATATAGATTTTGTCATATGATTTCCTATGCTCAAGTAACAAGCAATTCACAATGTCAAGTATGGTTCAAAAACTTCATTGGGAACTAACAAACTATAATCTCAGTCATTGAAGCAATTGCAATTTATCGTAACATCAGAAAGAATCAGCAATAGAGCTTTTCAGCAAGCTCACATACTCAACTATCTCGTAGTCTTCTACAATTGCTAACACTCACACAGTACTTGTGGTTATAGAGTTTCAGCCGGACACTGAGAAAGATAGGGGCTTATTGTGTTGCCTCCCAATGTATTCACCTTTAGGTGATGTCAACAATAATAGCCCATGCTAACTTACATCCAATTGGATATATATATATATATATATATATATATATATATATATCATGATCTTTCAAACACGAAGAGCTTGCCAAAGGATAAAATGAAAAAGGGAAAGGTGAGGATCACCTTGACTCAAGCATAAAGTAAAAACATAAAGTAAAAGATAGGCCCTTCGCAGAGGGAAGCAGAGGTTGTCATGCGCGTTTAGGGTTGATGCACAAAATCTTAATGCAAAAGAACATCACTTTATATTGCCCCTTGTATGTGGACCTTTATTATGCAGTCCATCGCTTTTATTACTTCCACAACAAGTTCATACAAAGCTTATTTTCTCTGCACTAATTTTTTTTGAACAGACACGGGCCCACAAGGCCCTAGATATTTATTGGATAAACATGAAAGTGCATATTACAACAGAGACCCAAAAGAAAACTGGAACTACTAAACAGTTCATGAACTTTGCAAAAGGACCCCGGACAGAGGAAAGGAAACACGATCGGGTCCTATTCTGCTCCTCGACGGAAAGCTTCCGGCCGGCACCGGGGACGAGACCACTTGGACCGACGAAAGCTCCATAGCACCACGCCATAGACTCCATGGAAGAACAGAGTTGCCTCCCTTTGGGCTTCATCGTCGGGAGGAATTTGAATGACCGCCCTTCGGCCAGAAGAAACAGAGGCGAGTCAGCGAGAACAAGCTATCGACCGCCACAGCAGGCGCCATCGCTTCGCCAACAAATCATCCACTGCTGATGATCCACAGCCCGATCCGCAGCATCCCAACCTGCAAGCTCCAGAGCTGCAAGCGTCGGCCACCTCTTCGCCATCGCCATGATGGCCTCCAAGGCAGGGGACAACAGCAAGATCCTCCGCCATATCAGGGCCATCAAGCTTATTACCAGGGACACCAGAGTGGATCCAGTCGGCAGCAGCAAGCCCTCCATCGCCACCACCTTAAGAACCGACTCCAGTAGCCACCGCACGCGGCTCGCTCGCGCCGGCGACCCAATCCCCATCGGCATCACGCCAAGCTTTGGCATAAAGCCAAACTCCACTAAGGAAACACACAACTACAACCAGTATGTACACGGCAGCTGCGGGCACCTCCCCCATCTTCTCTCCAACCGGCAGCGCCGGCGGTGAGCGCTCGGGATCGGGCCGAGCCCCAACTCGCACCTCAAGCCGCCTCCCTTTTCTCCTCTCTCGAATAGTACCCAGGAGAATGAATTAGCTGGGGTTTCTCTGCACTAATAAGTCATACATATTTAGAGAGCAATTTTTATTGCTTGCACCGATGACAACTTACTTGAAGGATCTTACTCAATCCATAGGTAGGTATGGTGGACTCTCATGGCAAAACTGGGTTTAAGGGTATTTGGAAGCACAAGTAGTATCTCTACTTGGTGCAAGGAATTTGGCTAGCATGAGGGGGAAAGGCAAGCTCAACATGTTTGGAAGGTCAACGACAATATACTTTAACTAAGATGTCGGAAAACATAAACCATTACATTGTCTTCCTTGTCCAACATCAACTCTTTTAGCATGTCATACTTAATGAGTGCTTCACAATTATAAAAGGTGTCCAAGATAATATATTTATATGTGAACCCCTCTTTTCTTATCACTTCCTATTAATTGCAACAATGACCAAGGCTACGTTTATCAACTCTCAACAATTTTTATGCCTCATACTTTCTATGTGTGGAGTTACCACTACCCATAAGATCAATATGATCTCTTTTATACTTTCTACTTTCTCAAGATCATAGCAACATAGTGAAGCCCTTGACTCAACACTAATCTGTATTATAGATAACTCACGGACTCGATTACAAAAAGAGATCACAATGCAAAACTCAAAACTACTTGATATCAAAACTTGAATCTACTAGATCAAGATACTACTAAAAGGATCGAACTAAATAAAGCGGTAAATATAGGAGTGTGATGGTGATATGATACCGGGGCACCTCCCCCAAGCTTGGAAGTTGCCAAGGGGAGTGCCCATACCCATGTGATTATGTCCTCGGAGGTGGTGATGGTGGAGTTGTTGCATTTTTCTTCTCTAGCTTGCGTCTGAGGCTAAAATTTTCCTCCCTCAGATCCTCATTCTCGAGCTCAAGTTTCATTATCTTTTTGCATAGTGCTGCCTTGCTGTCCTGCAAAAAATGTGGTGGGATAGATTGGACCTTAGGGAGGCTTGACTTCTTGAACTCCACATGCATATCACCAGGTTGAGGTAGTGGATCGTCCTCTTCATCGGAGCTTGTCTCCTCCTTCCCCTTTGGATCATAGTCTTCTTCTTCCTCCGTGGTCCAGCCATAATGTTCCACATCCCCATATACTTTTGGGTTTGTGATATAATCAGCCATGTAGCTCTCCTCCTCTGAATCTTGGGACGACATCTTGCTCTATCCTGCAACAGGAACAACTCGAAACAAAAACAGAGGATATTTGCATGATACGATGGTCAAAACCTTCGGGAGTATATATAATGAATTTTTACCGACCAAAATACGTAACGTGCAAGAAAACGGAGTCCGGGAGGCACACGAGGTGCCCACGAGATAGGGGGCGCACCCTACAGGGGGGGCCTCCTCTCTCGTGGGAGCCACGTGTCCCTTTCGGGCTACTTCTTTCTTCCTAAAATTCTTAAATATTCCAAAACTGATAAAAATTTCCATTGGAGTTGTTTTGGAGTCGGTTTACTTACCGTACCACATACCTATACCTTTTCGGAGTCTGGAACGTTCTGGAAAGTGTCCCTTATGTATTCCTCAGGGGTTACGGTTTCAATAATATTAGTTTCAACATTGATAGGATTACCTGAAATATAATGTTTAATTCTTTGACCGTTTACCACCCTCGGATTTGTGCCTTCGAAGTTGTTGATTTTTATAGCACCAGAACGATAGACCTCCTCGATAACGTAGGGACCTTCCCATTTTGAGAGAAGTTTTCATGCAAAAAATCTTAAACGAGAGTTGAATAATAACACATAATCTCCTACGTTAAACTCACGCTTTTGTATCCTCTTATCATGCCAGCGTTTGACTTTTTCTTTGAATAGCTTGGCATTCTCATCCGCTTGGGTTCTCCATTCATCAAGTGAGCTAATATCAAATAACCTCTTCTCACCAGCAAGTTTGAAGTCATAATTGAGCTCTTTAATAGCCCAATATGCTTTATGTTCAAGTTCAAGAGGTAAATGACACGCTTTTCCATAAACCATCTTATATGGAGACATACCCATAGGATTTTTGTATGCAGTTCTATAGGCCCATAATGCATCATCAAGTTTTTTGGACCAATTCTTTCTAGATCTATTCACAGTATTTTGTAAAATTAATTTGAGCTCTCTATTTCTCAACTCTACTTGACCACTAGACTGCGGATGATAAGGAGATGCTATTCTATGATTGACATCATACTTAGCAAGCATCTTACGGAAAGCACCATGAATAAAATGTGAACCACCATCAGTCATAAGATATCTAGGGACTCCAAACCTTGGAAAAATAACTTCTTTAAGCATTTTAATAGAAGTGTTATAATCAGCACTACTAGTTGGAATAGCTTCTACCCACTTAGTAATGTAATCAACAGCAACTAAAATATGTGTATAACCATTAGAGGCAGGAAAATGTCCCATATAATCAAAGCCCCAAACATCAAACGGTTCAATAACAAGAGAATAATTCATAGGCATTTCTTGACGTCTACTAATATTACCTATTCTTTGACATTTTATCACAAGATAAGACAAACTTACGAGCATCTTTGAAGAGAGTAGACCAATAAAACCATATTGTAGTACCTTGTGTGCAGTTCTATCTCCAGCGTGGTGTCCTCCGTAAGATTCAGAGTGACATTTACGTAGAATCTGTTCCTGTTCATGCTCAGGCACACAACGTCTAATAAACACCATCTACTCCTTCTTTATAAAGGTGTGGATCATCCCATAAGTAATGTCTTAAATCATAAAATAACTTTTTCTTTTGCTGGTATGTGAAACTAGGCGGTATATATTTAGCAACAATGTAATTAGCATAATCTGTTGGGGAACGTAGCAGAAATTCAAAATTTTCCTACGAGTCACCAAGATCTATCTATGGAGAGACTAGCAACGAGGGGAAGGAGAGTGCATCTACATACCCTTGTAGATCTCTAAGCGGAAGCGTTCAAGAGAACGGGGTTGAAGGAGTCATACTCGTGGTGATCCAAATCACCGGAGATCCTAGTGCCGAACGGACGGCACCTCCGCGTTCAACACACGTACAGCCCGACGACGTCTCCCATGCCTTGATCCAGCAAGGAGAGAGGGAGAGGTTGAGGAAGACCCCATCCAGCAGCAGCACAACGGCGTGGTGGTGATGGAGGAGCGTGGCAATCCTGCAGGGCTTCGCCAAGCACCGCGGGAGAGGAGGAGAAAGAGAGGTAGGGCTGCGCCAACAGGAGAAGAACTTCGTGTGTTGGGATGCCCCTTTGACTCCACTATATATAGGGGGAGAGGGAGGGCTGCGCCCCCACCTAGGGTTCCCTCCCTAGGGGTGGCGGCAGCCCCAATCCCCATCTGGGTGGCGGCCAAGGGGGGGAGAGGGGGAAACTTGCCCCCCAAGCAAGGTGGGGCGCCCCCTCCCCAAACCCTAGGCGCCTTGGGCCCTTGTGGGGGGGGGGGGCACACCAGCCCACCTGGGGCTGGTCCCCTCCCACACTTGGCCCATGCAGCGCTCTGGGGCCGGTGGCCCCACTTGGTGGACCCCCGGGACCCTCCCGATGGTCCCGGTACATTACCGATAAAACCCGAAACTTTTCCGGTGACCAAAACAGGACTTCCCATATATAAATCTTCACCTCCAGACCATTCCGGAACTCCTCGTGACGTCCGGGATCTCATCCAGGAATCCGAACAACATTCGGTAACCACGTATATCTGTTCCCTATAACCCTAGCGTCATCGAACCTTAAGTGTGTAGACCCTACAGGTTCGGGAACCATGCAGACATGACCGAGACGTTCTCCGGTCAATAACCAACAGTGGGATCTGGATACCCATGTTGGCTCCCACATGTTCCACGATGATCTCATCGGATGAACCACGATGTCAAGGACTCAATCGATCCCGTATTCAATTCCCTTTGTCTAGCGGTATTGTACTTGCCCGAGATTCGATCGTCGGTATCCTGATACCTTGTTCAATCTTTGTTACGGCAAGTCTCTTTACTCGTTCCGTAACACATCATCCCGTGATCAACCCCTTGGTCACATTGTGCACATTATGATGATGTCCTATCGAGTGGGCCCAGAGATACCTCTCCGTCACACGGAGTGACAAATCCTAGTCTCGATTCGTGCCAACCCAACAGACACTTTCGGAGATACCTGTAGTGTACCTTTATAGCCACCCAGTTACGTTGTGACGTTTGGTACACCCAAAGCATTCCTACGGTATTCGGGAGTTGCACAATCTCATGGTCTAAGGAAAAGATACTTGACATTAGAAAAGCTTTAGCATACGAACTATGCGATCTTTGTGCTAGGCTTAGGATTGGGTCTTGTCCATCACATCATTCTCCTAATGATGTGATCCCGTTATCAACGACATCCAATGTCCATGGTCAGGAAACCGTAACCATCTATTGATCAACGAGCTAGTCAACTAGAGGCTTACTAGGGACATGATGTTGTCTATGTACCCACACATGTATCTAAGTTTCCTATCAATACAATTATAGCATGGATAATAAACGATTATCATGAACAAGGAAATATAATAATAATAACTAATTTATTATTGCCTCTAGGGCATATTTCCAACAGTCTCCCACTTGCACTAGAGTCAATAATCTAGTTCACATCGCCATGTGATTAACACTCACAGGTCACATCGCCATGTGACCAACATCCAAAGAGTTTACTAGTGTCACTAAACTAGTTCACATCATCATGTGATTAAGACTCGATGAGTTCTGGGGTTTGATCATGTTTTGCTTGTGAGAGAGGTTTTAGTCAACGGGTCTGCAACATTCAGATTCGTATGTACTTTGCAAATCTCTAGGTCATATTGTAAATGCTGCTTCCACGCTCCACTTGGAGCTATTCCAAATGGTCGCCCCACTATACGTATCCGGTTTGCTACTCAAAGTCATTCAGATAGGTGTTAAAGCTTGCATCGACGCAACTCTTTACGTCGAACTCTTTATCACCTCCATAACCGAGAAACATATCCTTATTCCTTTAAGGATAACTTTGACCGCTATCTGGTGATCCACTCCTTGATCACCTTTGTACCCTCTTGCCCGATATGTAGCAAGGCACACATCAGGTGCGGTACACAGCATAGCATACTGTAGAGCCTACGTCTAAAGCATAAGGGACAACCTTCGTCCTTTCTCTCTTTTCTGCCGTGGTCGAGCTTTAAGTCTCAACTTCGTACCTTACAACTCAGGCAAGAACTCCTTCTTTGACTGATCCATCTTGAACACCTTCAAGATCATGTCAAGGTATGTGCTCATTTGAAAGTACCATTTAGCGTCTTTTATCTATCCTCATACATCTTCATGCTCAATGTTCAAGCAGCTTAATCCAGGTTTTCTATTGAAAAACACTTTTCAAATAACCCTATATGCTTTCCAGAAATTCTACATCATTTCTGATCAACAATATGTCAACAACATATACTCATCAGAAATTCTATAGTGCTCCCACTCACTTCTTTGCAAATACAAGTTTCTCATAAACTTTGTATAAACCCAAAATCTTTGATCATCTCATCAAAGCGTACATTCCAACTCCGAGATGCTTACTCCAGTCCATGGAAGGATCGCTGGAGCTAGCATACCTTTTAGCATCCTTAGGATCGACAAAACCTTTCTGATTGTATCGCATACAACCTTTCCTTACAAAAACTGGTAAGGAAACTCGTTTTGACATCCATCTGCTAGATTTCATCAATGCAGCTAATGCTAACATTGAAGGAAATATTCCCTAGAGGCAATAATAAAGTTATTATTTATTTCCTTATATCATGACAAATGTTTATTATTCATGCAAGAATTGTATTAACCGGAATCATAATACGTGTGTGAATACATAGACAAACATAGTGTCACTAGTATGCCTCTACTTGACTAGCTCGTTGAATAAAAGATGGTTAAGTTTCCTAGCCATAGACATGAGTTGTCATTTGATTAACGGGATCACATCATTAGGAGAATGATGTGATTGACTTGACCCATTCCGTTAGCTTAGCACTTGATCGTTAAGTATATTGCTATTGCTTTCTTCATGACTTATACATGTTCCTGTAACTATGAGATTATGCAACTCCCGTTTACCGGAGGAACACTTTGGGTGCTACCAAACGTCACAACGTAACTGGGTGATTATAAAGGAGTACTACAGGTGTCTCCAAAGGTACATGTTGGGTTGGCGTATTTCGAGATTAGGTTTTCTCACTCCGATTGTCGGAGAGGTATCTCTGGGCCCTCTCGGTAATGCACATCACTATAAGCCTTGCAAGCATTGCAACTAATGAGTTAGTTGTGAGATGATGTATTACGTAACGAGTAAAGAGACTTGCCGGTAACGAGATTGAACTAGGTATTGGATACCGACGATCGAATCTCGGGCAAGTAACATACCGATGACAAAGGGAACAAAGTATGTTGTTATGCGGTTTGACCGATAAAGATCTTCGTAGAATATGTAGGAGCCAATATGGACATCCAGGTTCCGCTATTGGTTATTGACCAAGAATAGTTCTAGGTCATGTCTACATAGTTCTCGAACCCGTAGGGTCCGCACGCTTAACGTTTCGATGACAGTTATATTATGAGTTTATGAGTTTTGATGTACTGAAGGAGTTCGGAGTCCCGGATGAGATTGGTGACATGACGAGGAGTCTCGAAATGGTCGAGACGTAAAGATCGATATATTGGACGACTATATTCGGAGTTCGGAAAGGTTCCGAGTGATTCGGCTATTTTTCGGAGTACCGGAGAGTTACGGGAATTCGCCGGGGAGTATATGGGCCTTATTGGGCCATACGGGAATAGAGAGAGAGGCCAAAAGGAAGGAGGCGTGCGCCCCCCCCTCTGGTCCGAATTGGACTAGGGGCGCAGCCCCCTTTTCCTTCTTCCTCTCCCCCTCTTTCCCCTTCTCCTAAACCAACAAGGGAGGTGGAATCCTACTAGGACTAGGGAGTCCTAGTAGGACTCCACACTTGGCGCGCCCCCTCCTAGGGCCGGCCTCCTCCCCCCTTGCTCCTTTATATACGGGGGCAGGGGGCACCCCACAACGACAGAAGTTGATCTACGGATCGTTCCTTAGCCGTGTGCGGTGCCCCCTCCACCATATTCCACCTCGGTCATATCGTCGCGGAGTTTAGGCGAAGCCCTGCGCCGGTAGAACATCATCATCCGTCACCACGCCGTCGTGCTGACGGAACTTATCCCCGACACTTTGCTGGATCGGAGTCCGGGGATTGTCATCAAGCTGAACGTGTGCTAAACTCGGAGGTGCCGTACGTTCGGTACTTGGATCGGTCGGATCGTGAAGACGTACGACTACATCAACCGCGTTGTCATAACGCTTCCGCTTACGGTCTACGAGGGTACGTGGACAATACTCTCCCCTCTCGTTGCTATGCATCACCATGATCTTGCGTGTGCGTAGGATTTTTTTTGAAATTACTACGTTCCCCAGCAGTGGCAGCCGATCCTGGTTTTATGCGTAGATGTCATATGCACGAGTAGAACACAAGTGAGTTGTGGGCGATACAAGTCATACTGCTTACCAGCATGTCATACTTTGGTTCGGCGGTATTGTGAGATGAAGTGGCCCGGACCGACATTACGTGTACGCTTACGCGAGACTGGTTTCACCGTTACGAGCACTCGTGCTTAAAGGTGGCTGGCGGGTGTCTGTCTCTCTCACTTTAGCTGAATCGAGTATGGCTACGCTCGGTCCTTGCGAAGGTTAAAACAGCACTAACTTGACGAACTATCGTTGTGGTTTTGATGCGTAGGTAAGAACGGTTCTTGCTAAACCCGTAGCAGCCACGTAAAACTTGCAACAACAAAGTAGAGGACGTCTAACTTGTTTTTGCAGGGCATGTTGTGATGTGATATGGTCAAGATGTGATGCTATATTTTATTGTATGAGATGATCATGTTTTGTAACCAAAGTTATCGGCAACTGGCAGGAGCCATATGGTTGTCGCTTTATTGTATGAAATGCAAACGCCCTGTAATTGCTTTACTTTATCACTAAGCGGTAGCGATAGTCGTAGAAGCAATAGATGGCGTAAATGACAATGATGCTACGGTGGAGATCAAGGTGTCGCGCCGGTGACGATGGTGATCACGACGGTGCTTCGGAGATGGAGATCACAAGCACAAGATGATGATGGCCATATCATATCACTTATATTGATTGCATGTGATGTTTATCCTTTATGCATCTTATCTTGCTTTGATTGACGGTAGCATTTTAAGATGATCTCTCACTAAAAATTATCAAGAAGTGTTCTCCCTGAGTATGCACCGTTGCCAAAGTTCGTCGTGCCCAGACACCACGTGATGATCGGGTGTGATAAGCTCTACGTCCATCTACAACGGGTGTAAGCCAGTTTTGCACACGCAGAATACTCAGGTTAAACTTGACGAGCCTAGCATATGCAGATATGGCCTCGGAACATGAAGACCGAAAGGTCGAGCGTGAATCATATAGTAGATATGATCAACATAGTGATGTTCACCATTGAAAACTACTCCATCTCACGTGATGATCGGTTATGGTTTAGTTGATTTGGATCACGTGATCACTTAGATGACTCGAGAGATGTCTGTCTAAGTGGGAGTTCTTAAGTAATATGATTAATTGAACTTAAATTTATCATGAACTTAGTACCTGATAGTATTTTGCTTGTCTATGTTTGTTGTAGATCAATAGCTCGCGTTGTTGCTTTCATATGTTTATTTTGATATGTTCCTAGAGAAAACTGTGTTGAAAGATGTTAGTAGCAATGATGCGGATTGGATCCGTGATCTGAGGTTTATCCTCATTGCTGCATAGAAGAATTACGTCCTTAATGCACCGCTAGGTGACAGACCTATTGCAGGAACAGATGCAGACGTTATGAACGTTTGGCTAGCTCAATATGATGACTACTTGATAGTTTAGTGCACCATGCCTAACGGCTTAGAATTGGGACTTCAAAGACGTTTTGAACGTCATGGACCATATGAGATGTTCCAGGAGTTGAAGTTAATATTTCAAGCAAATACCCGAGTTAAGAGATATGAAGTCTCCAACAAGTTCTATGGCTAAAAGATGGAGGAGAATCGCTCAACTAGTGAGCATGTGCTCAGATTGTCTGGATACTACAATCGCTTGAATCAAGTGGGAGTTAATCTTCCAGATAAGATAGTGATTGACAGAGTTCTCTAGTCACCATCACCAAGTTAGTAGAACTTTGTGATGAACTATAGTATGCAAGGGATGACAAAAGCGATTCTCGAGCTCTTCGTGATGTTGAAATCAACGAGGGTAGAAATCAAGAAAAAGCATCAAGTGTTGATGGTTGACAAGACCACTAGTTTCAAGAAAAGGGCAAAGGGAAAGAAAGGGAACTTCAACTAGAATGACAAGCAAGTTGTCACTCCCACGAAGAAGCCCAAAGATGAACCAAAGCCTGAAACTGAGTGCTTACACTGCAAAGGAAATGGTCACTGGAAACGGAAATACCCTGAATATTTGGTGGATAAGAAGGATGGCAAACCGAACAAGGGTATATTTGATATACAGGTTATTGATGTGTACCTTACTAGTGTTTATAGTAACCCCTGAGTATTTAATACTTGTTCGGTTGCTAAAGATTAGTAACTCGAAACAGGAGTTACAGAATAAACAGAAACTAGTTGACGGTGAGGTGACGATGTGTGTTGGAAGTGGTTCCAAGATTGATATGATCATCATCGCACACTCCCTATACTTTCGGGATTAGTGTTAAACCTAAATAAATGTTATTTGGCGTTTGCGTTGAACATGAATATGATTTGATCATGTTTATTGCGATACGGTTATTCATTTAAAGTCAAAGAATAATTGTTATTCTGTTTACATGAATAAAACCTTCGATGGTCATACACCCAATGAAAATAGTTTGTTTGATCTCGATCATAGTGATACACATATTCATAATATTGATGCCAAAAAGATGCAAAGTTAATAATGATAGTGCAACTTATTTGTGGCACTGCTGTTTGGGTCATATCGGTGTAAAGCGCATGAAGAAACTCCATAAAGATGGATTTTCGGAATCACTTGGTTGTGAATCATTTGATGCTTGCGAACCGTGCCTTTTGGGCAAGATGACTAAAACTCCGTTCTCCGGAAAAATGGAACGAGCTACTGACTTATTAGAAATAATACATACCGATGTATGCGATCCGATGAGTGTTAAGGCTCTTGGCAAGTATCTTTATTTTCTAACCTTCAGAGATGATTTGAGCAGATATGGGTATATCTACTTGATGAAACATAAGTCTGAAATAGTTGAAAAGTTCAAAGAATTTCAGAGTGAAGTGGAAAAATCATCGTAACAAGAAAAATAAAGTTTCTACGATCTGATCGTGGAGACGAATATTTGAGTTATGAGTTTGGTCTTCATTTGAAACAATGTGAAATAGTTTCGCAACTCACGCCATCTGGAACACCACAATGTAATGGTGTGTTCGAACATCGTAATCGTACTTTACTAGATATGGTGCGATCTATGATGTCTCTTATCGGTTTACCACTATCGTTTTGGGGTTATGCATTAGAGACAACTGCATTCACGTTTAATAGGGCACCATCTAAATCCGTTGAGACGACACTGTATGAACTATGGTTTAGCAGTAAACCTAAGCTGTCGTTTCTTAAAGCTTGGAGTTGCGATGCTTATATGAAAAAGGTTTTCAACCTAATAAGCTCGAACCCAAATCGGAGAAGTGCATCTTCATAGAATACCCAAAGGTAACTATTGGGTACACCTTCTATCACAGATCCGAAGGCAAGTTATTCGTTGCTAAGATGGATCCTTTCTAGAGAAGAAGTTTCTCTCGAAAGAAGTGAGTGGGAGGAAAGTAGAACTTGATGAGGTAATTGTACCTTCTCCCTTATTGGAAAGTAGTGCATCACAGAAATCAGTTCCAGTGATTCCTACACCAATTAGTGAGGAAGTTAATGATGATGATCATGAAACTTCAGATCAAGTTGTTGCCAAACCTCGTAGGTCTTCCAGAGTAAGATCTGCACCAGAGTGGTACGGTAATCATGTTCTGGAAGTCATGTTACTAGACCATGATGAACCTACGAACTATGAGGAAGCGATGATGAGCCCAGATTCCACGAAATGGCTTGAGGCCATAAAATCTGAGATATGATCCATGTATGAGAACAAAGTATGGACTTTGATTGACTTGCTCGATGATCAGCAAGCCATGTTAAATAAATGGATCTTCAAGAGGAAGACGGACACTGATAGTAGTGTTACTATCTACTAAGCTCGACTTGTTGTGAAAGGTTTTCAACAAGTTCAAGGTGTTGAATACGATGAGATTTTCTCACTCGTATCGAAGCTTAAGTTTGTCTGAATCATGTTAGCAATTGCCACATTTTATGAAATATGGCAAATGGATGTCAAAACTGCATTCCTTAATGGATTTATTAAAGAAGAGTTGTATATGATGCAACCAGAAGGTTTTGTCAATCCTAAAGGTGCTAACAAAATGTGCAAGCTCCAGCGATCCATCTATGGACTGGTGCAAGCATCTCGGAGTTGGAATATACGCTTTGATGAGTTGATCAAAGCATATGGTTTTATACAGACTTTTGAAGAAGCCTGTATTTACAATAAAGTGAGTGGGAGCACTAAAGCATTTCTGAAATACTGTATAATTATTCTGCAAAGCATAAAGGAGTGTTTGAGAGGAGTTTTTCAAAGAAAGACCTCGGTGAATCTACTTACACATTGAGCATCAAGATCTATATAGATAGATCAAGACACTTGATAAGATTTTTCAATGAGTACATGTTGGAAATATGCCCTAGAGGCAATAATAAAAGTATTATTATTATATTTCCTTGTTCATGATAATTGTCTTTTATTCATGCTATAACTGTATTATCCGGAAATCGTAATACACGTGTGAATACATAGACCACAATATGTCCCTAGTGAGCCTCTAGTTGACTAGCTCGTTGTGATCAATAGATAGTCATGGTTTCCTGGCTATGGACATTGGATGTCGTTGATAACGGGATCACATCATTAGGAGAATGATGTGATGGACAAGACCCAATCCTAAGCCTAGCACAAAGATCGTGTAGTTCGTTTGCTAGAGCTTTGCCAATGTCAAGTATCTCTTCCTTTGACCATGAGAGCGTGTAACTCCTGGATACCGTAGGAGTGCTTTGGGTGTATCAAACGTCACAACGTAACTGGGTGAATATAAAGGTGCACTACAGGTATCTCCAAAAGTATCTATTGTTTTATGCGGATCGAGACTGGGATTTGTCACTCCGTGTAAACGGAGAGGTATCTCTGGGCCCACTCGGTAGGACATCATCATATGCGCAATGTGACCAAGGAGTTGATCACGGGATGATGTGTTATGGAACGAGTAAAGTGACTTGCCGGTAACGAGATTGAACAAGGTATTGGATACCGACGATCGAGTCTCGGGCAAGTAACATACCGATAGACAAAGGGAATTGAATACGGGATTGATTAAGTCCTTGACATCGTGGTTCATCCGATGAGATCATCATGGAACATGTGGGAGCCAACATGGGTATCCAGATCCCGCTGTTGGTTATTGACCGGAGAACGTCTCGGTCATGTCTGCATGTCTCCCGAACCCGTAGGGTCTACACACTTAAGGTTCGATGACGCTAGGGTTATAAAGGAAGTTTGTATGTGGTTACCAAATGTTGTTCGGAGTCTCGGATGAGATCCCGGACGTCACGAGGAGTTCCGGAATGGTCCGGAGGTAAAGATTTATATATAGGAAGTCCTGTTTCGGCCATCGGGACAAGTTTCGGGGTCATCGGTATTGTACCAGGACCACCGGAAGGGTCCCGGGGGCCCACCGGGTGGGGCCACCTGCCCCGGGGGCCACATGGGCTGTAGGGGGTGCGCCTTGGCCTACATGGGCCAAGGGCACCAGCCCCTAGAGGCCCATGCGCCAAGATATAGGAAAAAGGGGAGAGTCCTAAAGGGGGAAGGCACCTCCGAGGTGCCTTGGGGAGGATGGACTCCTCCCCCCCTCTTAGCCGCACCCCTTTCTTGGAGGATGGGGAAAGGCTGCGCCTCCCCCCTCTCCCCTGCCCCTATATATAGTGGAGGGCAGGGAGGGCATCCATACCTGAGCCCTTGGTGCCTCCCTCCCTCCCGTGACACCTCCTCCTCTCCCGTAGGTGCTTGGCGAAGCCCTGCAGGATTGCCACGCTCCTCCATCACCACCACGCCGTTGTGATGCTGCTGGATGGAGTCTTCCTCAACCTCTCCCTCTCTCCTTGCTGGATCAAGGCGTGGGAGACATCGTCGAGCTGTACGTGTGTTGAACGCGGAGGTGCCGTCCGTTCGGCACTAGGATCATCGGTGATCTGAATCACGACGAGTACGACTCCATCAACCCCGTTCACTTGAACGCTTCCGCTTAGCGATCTACAAGGGTATGTAGATGCACTCTCCTTCTACTCGTAGCTGGTTTCTCCATAGATAGATCTTGGTGACACGTAGGAAAATTTTGAATTTCTGCTACGTTCCCCAACAGTGGCATCATGAGCTAGGTCTATTGCGTAGATTCTTTGCACGAGTAGAACACAAAGTAGTTGTGGGCGTTGATTTTGTTCAATATGCTTACCGTTACTAGTCCAATCTTGTTTCGACGGTATTGTGGGATGAAGCGGCCCGGACCGACCTTACACGTACTCTTACGTGAGACAGGTTCCACCGACTGACATGCACTTGTTGCATAAGGTGGCTAGCGGGTGCCAGTCTCTCCCACTTTAGTCGGAACGGATTCGATGAAAAGGGTCCTTATGAAGGGTAAATAGCAATTGGCATATCACGTTGTGGTTTTGCGTAGGTAAGAAACGTTCTTGCTAGAAACCCATAGCAGCCACGTAAAACATGCAACAACAATTAGAGGACGTCTAACTTGTTTTTGCAGGGTATGCTATGTGATGTGATATGGCCAAGAAGAATGTGATGAATGATATGTGATGTATGAGATTGATCATGTTCTTGTAATAGGATTCACGACTTGCATGTCGATGAGTATGACAACCGGCAGGAGCCATAGGAGTTGTCTTTATTTATTGTATGACCTGCGTGTCAATGAACAACGCCATGTAATTACTTTACTTTATTGCTAACCGGTAGCCATAGTAGTATAAGTAACAGTTGGCGAGACAACTGTTGGAAATATGCCCTAGAGGCAATAATAAAAGTATTATTATTATATTTCCTTGTTCATGATAATTGTCTTTTATTCATGCTATAACTGTGTTATCCGGAAATCGTAATACACGTGTGAATACATAGACCACAATATGTCCCTAGTGAGCCTCTAGTTGACTAGCTCGTTGTGATCAACAGATAGTCATGGTTTCCTGGCTATGGACATTGGATGTCGTTGATAACGGGATCACATCATTAGGAGAATGATGTGATGGACAAGACCCAATCCTAAGACTAGCACAAAAGATCGTGTAGTTCATTTGCTAGAGCTTTGCCAATGTCAAGTATCTTTTCCTTAGACCATGAGATTGTGCAACTCCCGGATACCGTAGGAGTGCTTTGGGTGTACCAAACGTCACAACGTAACTGGGTGGCTATAAAGGTGCATTACAGGTATCTCCGAAAGTGTCTGTTGGGTTGGCACGAATCGAGACTGGGATTTGTCACTCCGTGTAAACGGAGAGGTATCTCTGGGCCCACTCGGTAGGACATCATCATATGCGCAATGTGACCAAGGAGTTGATCACGGGATGATGTGTTACGGAACGAGTAAAGTGACTTGCCGGTAACGAGATTGAACAAGGTATCGGTATACCGACGATCGAATCTCGGGCAAGTAAAATACCGCTAGACAAAGGGAATTGTATACGGGATCGATTGAGTCCTTGACATCGTGGTTCATCCGATGAGATCATCGTGGAACATGTGGGAGCCAACATGGGTATCCAGATCCCGCTGTTGGTTATTGACCGGAGAACGTCTCGGTCATGTCTGCATGTCTCCCGAACCCGCAGGGTCTACACACTTAAGGTTCGATGACGCTAGGGTTATAAAGGAAGCTTGTATGTGGTTACCGAATGTTGTTCGGAGTCCCGGATGAGATCCCGGACGTCACGAGGAGTTCCGGAATGGTCCGGAGGTAAAGATTTATATATAGGAAATCCTGTTTCGGCCATCGGGACAAGTTTCGGGGTCATCGGTATTGTACCGGGACCACCGGAAGGGTCCCGGGGGCCCACCGGGTGGGGCCACCTGCCCCGGGGGGCCACATGGGCTGTAGGGGGTGCGCCTTGGCCTACATGGGCCAAGGGCACCAGCCCCAAGAGGCCCATGCGCCTAGGGAACCCTAGAGGGAAGAGTCCTCAAGGGGGAAGGCACCTCCGAGGTGCCTTGGGGAGGATGGACTCCTCCCCCCCTCTTAGCCGCACCCCTTCCTTGGAGGAAGGGGCAAGGCTGCGCCTTCCCCCTCTCCCCTGCCCCTATATATAGTGGAGGGGAGGGAGGGCATCCATACCTGAGCCCTTGGCGCCTCCCTCCCTCCCGTGACACCTCCTCCTCTCCCGTAGGTGCTTGGCGAAGCCCTGCAGGATTGCCACGCTCCTCCATCACCACCACGCCGTTGTGCTGCTGCTGGATGGAGTCTTCCTCAACCTCTCCCTCTCTCCTTGCTGGATCAAGGCGTGGGAGACATCGTCGAGCTGTACGTGTGTTGAACGCGGAGGTGCCGTCCGTTCGGCACTTGATCATCGGTGATTTGAATCACGACGAGTACGACTCCATCAACCCCGTTCACTTGAACGCTTCCGCTTAGCGATCTACAAGGGTATGTAGATGCACTCCCCTTTCTACTCGTTGCTGGTCTCTCCATAGATAGATCTTGGTGTTACGTAGGAAATTTTTTGAATTTCTGCTACGTTCCCCAACAGTGGCATCATGAGCTAGGTCTATTGCGTAGATTCTTTGCACGAGTAGAACACAAAGTAGTTGTGGGCGTTGATGTTGTTCAATATGCTTACCGTTACTAGTCCAATCTTGTTTCGACGGTATTGTGGGATGAAGCGGCCCGGACCGACCTTACACGTACTCTTACATGAGACAGGTTCCACCGATTGACATGCACTTGGTGCATAAGGTGGCTAGCGGGTGCCAGTCTCTCCCACTTTAGTCGGAACGGATTCGATGAAAAGGGTCCTTATGAAGGGTAAATAGCAATTGGCATATCACGTTGTGGTTTTGCGTAGGTAAGAAACGTTCTTGCTAGAAACCCATAGCAGCCACGTAAAACATGCAACAACAATTAGAGGACGTCTAACTTGTTTTTGCAGGGTATGCTATGTGATGTGATATGGCCAAAAGGATGTGATGAATGATATATGTGATGTATGAGATTGATCATGTTCTTGTAATAAGATTCATGACTTGCATGTCGATGAGTATGACAACCGGCAGGAGCCATAGGAGTTGTCTTTATTTATTGTATGACCTGCGTGTCATTGAAGAACGCCATGTAAACTACTTTACTTTATTGCTAAACGCGTTAGTCATAGAAGTAGAAGTAGTCGTTGGCGTGACAACTTCATGAAGACACGATGATGGAGATCATGGTGTCGTGCCGGTGACGATGATGATCATGGAGCCCCGAAGATGAAGATCAAAAGGAGCAAAATGATATTGGCCATATCATGTCACTATTTGATTGCATGTGATGTTTATCATGTTTATGCATCTTGTTTACTTAGGACGACGGTAGTAAATAAGATGATCCCTTACAAAATTTCAAGAAGTGTTCTCCCCTAACTGTGCACCGTTGCTACAGTTCGTCGCTTCTAAGCACCACGTGATGATCGGGTGTGATGGATTCTTACGTTCACATACAACGGGTGTAAGACAGTTTTACACAGCGAAAACACTTAGGGTTAACTTGACGAGCCTAGCATGTGCAGACATGGCCTCGGAACACGGAGACCGAAAGGTCGAGCATGAGGGTATAGTAGATACGATCAACATGAAGATGTTCACCGATGATGACTAGTCCATCTCACGTGATGATCGGACACGGCCTAGTTGACTCGGATCATGTGATCACTTAGATGACCAGAGGGATGTCTATCTGAGTGGGAGTTCATAAGATGAACTTAATTATCCTGAACATAGTCAAAAGACCTTTTGCAAATTATGTCGTAGCTCGCGCTTTAGTTCTACTGTTTTAGATATGTTCCTAGAGAAAATATAGTTGAAAGTTGACACTAGCGATTATGCGGACACTAGAACGCTTATGTCCTTAATGCACTGCTTAGTGTGCTGAACCCCAAACGTCGTTTGTGGATGTTTCGAACATCGAACATACACGTTTTGATAACTACGTGATAGTTCAGTTAAATGGTTTAAGTAGAGGCACCAAAGACATTTTCGAAACGTCGCGGAACATATGAGATGTTTCGAGGGCTGAAATTGGGATTTCAGGCTCGTGCCCACGTCAAGAGGTATAAGACCTCCGACGATTTTCTTAGCCTGCAAACTAAGGGAGAAAAGCTTAATCGTTGAGCTTGTGCTCAGATTGTCTGAGTGCGACAATCACTTGAATCGAGTGGGAGTTGATCTTCCAGATGAGATAGTGATGTTTCTCCAAAGTCATTGCCACCAAGCTGCGAGAGCTTCGTGATGAACTATAACATATCAAGGATAGATATGATGATCCTTGAGGTATTCACGATGTTTGACACCGCGAAAGTAGGAATCAAGAAGGAGCATCAATTGTTGATGGTTGGTGAAACCACTAGTTTCAAGAAGGGCAAGGGCAAGAAGGGATACTTCATGAAACGGCAAATCAACTGCTGGTCTAGTGAAGAAACCCAAGGTTGAACCCAAACCCGAGACTAAGTGCTTCTGTAATAAGGGAACAGCCACTGGAGTGGAATTACCCTAGATACTTGGTAGATGAGAAGGCTGGCAAGGTCGATAGAAGTATATTGGATATACATTATGTTAATGTGTACTTTACTAGTACTCCTAGTAGCACCAGGGTATTAGATACCGGTTCGGTTGCTAAGTGTTAGTAACTCGAAATAAAAGCTACGGAATAAACGGAGACTAGCTAAAGGTGAGCTGATGATATGTGTTGGAAGTGTTTCCAATGTTGATATGATCAAGCATCGCACGCTCCCTCTACCATCGAGATTGGTGTTTGTGTTGAGCATAGACATGATTGGATTATGTCTATCGCAATACGGTTATTCATTTAAGGAGAATAATAGTTACTCTATTTATTTGAATGATACCTTCAATGGTCTTGCACCTAAAGGAATGGTTTATTGAATCTCGATCGTAGTGATACACATTTTCATGCCATAAGATAGTAATGATAGTACCACTTACTTGTGGCACTGCCATGTAAGTCATAATGGTATAAAACGCATGAAGAAGCTCCATGTTGATGGATCTTTGGACTCACTCGTTTTGAAAAGTTTGAGACATGCGAACCATGTCTATTGGTGTATATGCATGAAGAAACTCCATGCAAATGGACCGTTCGGACTCACTTGATTTTGAATCACTTGAGATATGCAAATCATACCACATAGGCAAGATGACTAAAAAGCCTCGTTTTCAGTAAGATGGAACAAGATAGCAACTTGTAGGAAGTAACACATTTTGATGTGTGCAGTCCAATGAGTGCTGAGGCATGCAGTGAACATCGTTATGTTCTTACTTCACAGATGATTCGAGTAGATATTGAGAATATTTACTTGATGAAACACAAGTCTGAATTATTGAATGGTTCAAGTAATTTTAGAGTGAAGTAGAAGATCATTGTGACAAGAGGATAAAATGTCTATGATATGATCATAGAGATGAATATCTGAGTTACGAGTTTTGGCACACAATTAAGACATTGTGGAAATTGTTTCGCAATTAATACCGCCTGGAACACCATAATGTGATGGTGTGTCCGAACATCATAGTTGCACCCTATTGGATATGGTGCGTACCATGATGTATCTTATCGAATTACCACTATCGTTCATGGGTTAGGCATTAGAGACAACCACATTCACTTTAAATAGGGCACCACGTAATTCCGATGAGATGACACTGTATGAATTATGGTTTAGAGAAACCTAAGTTGTCGTTTCTTAAAAGTTTGGGGCTGCGACGCTTATATGAAAAAGTTTCAGGTTGATAAGCTCGAACCCAAAGCGGATAAAATGCATCTTCATAGGAAACCCAAAACAGTTGGGTATACCTCCTAATTCAGATCCGAAAGCAATATGGATTGTTTCTAGAATCGGGTCCTTTCTCGAGGAAAAGTTTCTCTCGAAAGAATTGAGTGGGAGGATGGTGGAGACTTGATGAGGTTATTGAACCATCTCTTCAACTAGTGTGTGACAGGGCACAGGGAGTTGTTCCTGTGGCACCTACACCAATTGAAGTGGAAGCTTATGATATTGATCATGAAACTTCGGATCAAGTCACTCCCAAACCTCGTAGGATGACAAGGATGCGTACTACTTCTGAGTGGTACGTAATCCTGTCTGGAAGTCATGTTGCTAGACAACAATGAACCTACGAGCTATGGAGAAGCGATGGTGGGCCCGGATTCCGATAAATGGCTTGAGGCCATAAAATCCGAGAGAGGATCCATGTATGAGTACAGATGGATTTCAAAAGGAAGACGGACAATGATGGTAAATGTCACCATTAAGAAAGCTCGACTTGTCGTTAAGATGTTTTCCGACAAGTTCAAGGAGTTGACTACGATGAGATTTTCTCACTCGTAGCGATGCTAAGAGTCTGTTGGAATTATATTAGTGATTACTGCATTATTTATGAAATCTTGTAGATAGGATGTCAAAACATTGTTTCCTCGACGATTTTCTTGAGGAAAGGTTGTATGTGATACAACCGGAAGGTTTTGTCAATCCCGAAAGATGCTAATAAGTATGCAAAGCTCCAGCAATCCTTCTAAGGACTGGAGTGAGCATCTCGGAGTTGGAATGTATGCTTTGATGATGATCAAAGATTTTGGGTTTGTACAAAGTTTATGAGAAACTTGTATTTCCAAAGAAGTGAGTGGGAGAACTATAGAATTTCTGATGAGTATATGTTGTTGACATATTGATGATCAGAAATGATGTAGAATTTCTAGAAAGCATATAGGGTTATTTGAAAGGTGTTTTTCAATGGAAAGCCTGGATTAAGCTACTTGAACATTGAGCATCAAGATCTATAAGGATAGATCAAAATGCTTAATAACACTTTCAAATGAGCACATACCTTGACATAATCTTGAAGGTGTTCAAGATGGATCAGTCAAAGAAGGAGTTCTTGCCTGAGTTGTAAGTGTAAAGCTCGACCACGGCAGAAGAAAGAGGAAGGACGAAGGTCGTCCCCTATGCTTTTATCATAGGCTCTCTACAGTATGCTATGCTGTGTACCACACCTGAAGTATGCCTTGCCATGAGTCAGTCAAGGGGTACAATAGTGATCCAAGAATGGATCACAGGACAACGGTCAAAGTTATCCTTAGTAACTAGTGGACTAAGGAATTTTCTCGATTATGGAGGTGGTAAAAGAGTTCGTCGTAAAGGGTTACGTCGATGCAAGCTTAACACCTATCCGGATAGCTCTGAGTAGAGATACCGGATATGTATGATGGAGCAACAATTTAGAATAGCTCCAAGTAGAACAGTTGTTTGGAATAGCTCCAAATAGAGCGTGGTAGCTGCATCTAGGAGATGACATGGAGATTTGTAAAGCACACACGGATCTGAAAGGTTCAGACCCGTTGACTAAAACCTCTCTCACAAGCAACATGATCAAACATAAAACTCACTGAGTGTTAATCACATAGTGATGTGAACTAGTCTACTGACTCTAGTAAACTCTTGGGTATTAGTCACATGGCGATGTGACCTGTGAGTGTTAATCACATGGCGATGTGAACTAGATTATTGACTCTAGTGCAAGTGGGAGACTGTTGGAAATATGCCCTAGAGGCAATAATAAAAGTATTATTATTATATTTCCTTGTTCATGATAATTGTCTTTTATTCATGCTATAACTGTATTATCCGGAAATCGTAATACACGTGTGAATACATAGACCACAATATGTCCCTAGTGAGCCTCTAGTTGACTAGCTCGTTGTGATCAATAGATAGTCATGGTTTCCTGGCTATGGACATTGGATGTCGTTGATAACGGGATCACATCATTAGGAGAATGATGTGATGGACAAGACCCAATCCTAAGCCTAGCACAAAGATCGTGTAGTTCGTTTGCTAGAGCTTTGCCAATGTCAAGTATCTCTTCCTTTGACCATGAGAGCGTGTAACTCCTGGATACCGTAGGAGTGCTTTGGGTGTATCAAACGTCACAACGTAACTGGGTGACTATAAAGGTGCACTACAGGTATCTCCGAAAGTATCTATTGTTTTATGCGGATCGAGACTGGGATTTGTCACTCCGTGTAAACGGAGAGGTATCTCTGGGCCCACTCGGTAGGACATCATCATATGCGCAATGTGACCAAGGAGTTGATCACGGGATGATGTGTTACGGAACGAGTAAAGTGACTTGCCGGTAACGAGATTGAACAAGGTATTGGATACCGATGATCGAGTCTCGGGCAAGTAACATACCGATAGACAAAGGGAATTGAATACGGGATTGATTAAGTCCTTGACATCGTGGTTCATCCGATGAGATCATCGTGGAACATGTGGGAGCCAACATGGGTATCCAGATCCCACTGATGGTTATTGACCGGAGAACGTCTCAGTCATGTCTGCATGTCTCCCGAACCCGTAGGGTCTACACACTTAAGGTTCGATGATGCTAGGGTTATAAAGGAAGTTTGTATGTGGTTACCGAATGTTTTTCGGAGTCCCGGATGAGATCCCGGACGTCACGAGGAGTTCCGGAATGGTCCGGAGGTAAAGATTTATATATAGGAAGTCCTATTTCGGCCATCGGGACAAGTTTCGGGGTCATCGGTATTGTACCGGGACCACCGGAAGGGTCCCGGGGGCCCACCGGGTGGGGCCACCTGCCCCGGGGGCCACATGGGCTGTAGGGGGTGCGCCTTGGCCTACATGGGCCAAGGGCACCAGCCCCTAGAGGCCCATGCGCCAAGATATAGGAAAAAGGGGAGAGTCCTAAAGGGGGAAGGCACCTCCGAGGTGCCTTGGGGAGGATGGACTCCTCCCCCCTCTTAGCCGCACCCCTTTCTTGGAGGAAGGGGCAAGGCTGCGCCTCCCCCCTCTCCCCTGCCCCTATATATAGTGGAGGGGAGGGAGGGCATCCATACATGAGCCCTTGGCGCCTCCCTCCCTCCCGTGACACCTCCTCCTCTCCCGTAGGTGCTTGGCGAAGCCCTGCAGGATTGCCACGCTCCTCCATCACCACCACGCCGTTGTGCTGCTGCTGGATGGAGTCTTCCTCAACCTCTCCCTCTCTCCTTGCTGGATCAAGGTGTGGGAGACATCGTCGAGCTGTACGTGTGTTGAACGCGGAGGTGCCGTCCGTTCGGCACTAGGATCATCGGTGATCTGAATCACGACGAGTACGACTCCATCAACCCCGTTCACTTGAACGCTTCCGCTTAGCGATCTACAAGGGTATGTAGATGCACTCTCCTTCTACTCGTAGCTGGTTTCTCCATAGATAGATCTTGGTGACACGTAGGAAAATTTTGAATTTCTGCTACGTTCCCCAACAATACATACCTTGATAATTTTTTTTGAAATAGTTCAAAATGGAACAGTCAAAGAAGGAGTTCTTGCCTGTGTTGCAAGGTGTGAAGTTGAGTAAGACTCAAGACCCGACCATGGCAGAAAATAGAAAGAGAATGAAAAGTCATTCCCTATGCCTCAGTCATAGGTTCTATAAAGTGTGCTATGCTGTGAACCAGACCTATTGTATACCTTGTTCTGAGTTTGACAAAGGAATACAATTTTGATCTAATAGTAGATCACTGGATAGCGGTCAAGAATATCCTTAGTGAGGACTAAGGAGATGTTTCTTGATTATGGAGGTGATAAAAGAGTTCGTTGTAAAAGTTACATCGGTGCAAACTTTTACACTGATCCAGATGACTCTAAGTCTCAATCTGGATACATATTGAAAGTGGGAGCAATTATCTAGAGTAGCTCCATGCCGAGCATTGAAGACATAGAATATTTGCAAAAATACATACGGCTCTGTATGTGATAGACCCGTTGACTAAATTTCTCTCACGAACAAAACATGATCATACCTTTGTACTCTTTGGGTGTTAATCACATAGCGATGTGAGCTAGACTATTGACTCTAGTAAACCCTTCGGGTGTTGGTCACATGACGATGTGAACTATCGGGTATTAATCACATACAGATGTGAATATTGGTGTTAAATCACATGGCGGTGTGAACTAGATTATTGACTCTAGTGCAAGTGGGAGACTGAAGGAAATATGCCCTAGAGGCAATAATAAAGTTATTATTTATTTCCTTATATCATGACAAATGTTTATTATTCATGCTAGAATTGTATTAACCGGAAACATAATACATGTGTGAATACATAGACAAACATAGTGTCACTAGTATGCCTCTACTTGACTAGCTCGTTGAATCAAAGATGGTTAAGTTTCCTAGCCATAGACATGAGTTGTCATTTGATTAACGGGATCACATCATTAGGAGAATGATGTGATTGACTTGACCCATTCTGTTAGCTTAGCACTTGATCGTTAAGTATATTGCTATTGCTTTCTTCATGACTTATACATGTTCCTGTAACTATGAGATTATGCAACTCCCGTTTACCGGAGGAACACTTTGGGTGCTACCAAACGTCACAACGTAACTGGGTGATTATAAAGGAGTACTACAAGTGTCTCCAAAGGTACATGTTGGGTTGGCGTATTTCGAGATTAGGTTTTCTCACTCCGATTGTCGGAGAGGTATCTCTGGGCCCTCTCGGTAATGCACATCACTATAAGCCTTGCAAGCATTGCAACTAATGAGTTAGTTGTGAGATGATGTATTACGTAACGAGTAAAGAGACTTGCCGGTAACAAGATTGAACTAGGTATTGGATACCGACGATCGAATCTCGGGCAAGTAACATACCGATGACAAAGGGAACAAAGTATGTTGTTATGCGGTTTGACCGATAAAGATCTTCGTAGAATATGTAGGAGCCAATATGGACATCCAGGTTCCGCTATTGGTTATTTACCAAGAATAGTTCTAGGTCATGTCTACATATTCTCGAACCCGTAGGGTCCGCACGCTTAATGTTTCGATGACAGTTATATTATGAGTTTATGAGTTTTGATGTACCGAAGGAGTTCGGAGTCCCGGATGAGATTGGTGACATGACGAGGAGTCTCGAAATGGTCGAGACGTAAAGATCGATATATTGGACGACTATATTCGGAGTTCGGAAAGGTTCTGAGTGATTCGGGTATTTTTCGGAGTACCAGAGAGTTACGGGAATTCGCCGGGGAGTATATGGGCCTTATTGGGCCATACGGGAATAGAGAGAGAGGCCAAAAGGAAGGAGGCGTGCGCCCCCCCTCTGGTCCGAACTGGACAAGGGGCGCAGCCCCCTTTTCCTTCTTCCTCTCCCCCTCTTTCCCCTTCTCCTAAACCAACAAGGGAGGTGGAATCCTACTAGGACTAGGGAGTCCTAGTAGGACTCCACACTTGGCGCGCCCCCTCCTAGGGCCGGCTTCCTCCCCCCTTGCTCCTTTATATACGGGGGCAGGGGGCACCCCACAACGATAGAAGTTGATCTACGGATCATTCCTTAGCCGTGTGCGGTGCCCCCTCCACCATATTCCACCTCGGTCATATCGTCGCGGAGTTTAGGCGAAGCCCTGCGCCGGTAGAACATCATCATCGTCACCACGCCGTCGTGCTGACGGAACTTATCCCCGACACTTTGCTTGATTTTAGTCCAGGGATCGTCATCGAGCTGAACGTGTGCTAAACTCGGAGGTACCGTACGTTCGGTACTTGGATCGGTCGGATCGTGAAGGCGTACGACTACATCAACCGCGTTGTCATAACGCTTCCGCTTACGGTCTACGAGGGTACATGGACAATACTCTCCCCTCTTGTTGCTATGCATCACCATGATCTTGCGTGTGCGTAGGAATTTTTTTGAAATTACTATGTTCCCCAATAGTGGCAGCAGATCCTGGTTTTATGCGTAGATGTCATATGCACGAGTAGAACACAAGTGAGTTGTGGGCGATACAAGTCATACTGCTTACCAGCATGTCATACTTTGGTTCGGCGGTATTGTGAGATGAAGCGGCCCGGACCGACATTACGCGTACGCTTACGCGAGACTGGTTTCACCGTTACGAGCACTCGTGCTTAAAGGTGGCTGGCGGGTGTCTGTCTCTCTCACTTTAGCTGAATCGAGTATGGCTATGCTCGGTCCTTGCGAAGGTTAAAATAGCACTAACTTGACGAACTATTGTTGTGGTTTTGATGCGTAGGTAAGAACGATTCTTGCTAAGCCCGTAGCAGCCACGTAAAACTTGCAACAACAAAGTAGAGGACGTCTAACTTGTTTTTGCAGGGCATGTTGTGATGTGATATGGTCAAGATGTGATGCTATATTTTATTGTATGAGATGATCATGTTTTGTAACCAAAGTTATCGGCAACTGGCAGGAGCCATATGGTTGTCGCTTTATTGTATGAAATGCAAACGCCCTGTAATTGCTTTACTTTATCACTAAGCGGTAGCGATAGTCGTAGAAGCAATAGATGGCGTAAATGACAATGATGCTACGATGGAGATCAAGGTGTCGCGCCGGTGACGATGGTGATCACGACGGTGCTTCGGAGATGGAAACCACAAGCACAAGATGATGATGGCCATATCATATCACTTATATTGATTGCATGTGATGTTTATCCTTTATGCCTCTTATCTTGCTTTGATTGACGGTAGCATTTTAAGATGATCTCTCACTAAAAATTATCAAGAAGTGTTCTCCCTGAGTATGCACCGTTGCCAAAGTTCGTCGTGCCCAGACACCACGTGATGATCGGGTGTGATAAGCTCTACGTCCATCTACAACGGGTGTAAGCCAGTTTTGCACACGCAGAATACTCAGGTTAAACTTGACGAGCCTAGCATATGCAGATATGGCCTCGGAACATGGAGACCGAAAGGTCAAGCGTGAATCATATAGTAGATATGATCAACATAGTGATGTTCACCATTGAAAACTACTCCATCTCACGTGATGATCGGTTATGGTTTAGTTGATTTGGATCACATGATCACTTAGATGACTCGAGAGATGTCTGTCTAAGTGGGAGTTCTTAAGTAATATGATTAATTGAACTTAAATTTATCATGAACTTAGTACCTGATAGTATTTTGTTTGTCTATGTTTGTTGTAGGTCAATAGCTCGCGTTGTTGCTTTCATATGTTTATTTTGATATGTTCCTAGAGAAAACTGTGTTGAAAGATGTTAGTAGCAATGATGCGGATTGGATCCGTGATCTGAGGTTTATCCTCATTGCTGCACAGAAGAATTATGTCCTTAATGCACCGCTAGGTGACAGACCTATTGCAGGAGCAGATGCAGACGTTGTGAACGTTTGGCTAGCTCAATATGATGACTACTTGATAGTTTAGTGCACCATGCCTAACGGCTTAGAATCGGGACTTCAAAGACGTTTTGAACGTCATGGACCATATGAGATGTTCCAGGAGTTGAAGTTAATATTTCAAGCAAATACCCGAGTTAAGAGATATGAAGTCTCCAACAAGTTCTATGGCTAAAAGATGGCGGAGAATCGCTCAACTAGTGAGCATGTGCTCAGATTGTCTGGATACTACAATCGCTTGAATCAAGTGGGAGTTAATCTTCCAGATAAGATAGTGATTGACAGAGTTCTCTAGTCACCATCACCAAGTTAGTAGAACTTTGTGATGAACTATAGTATGCAAGGGATGATGAAAGCGATTCCCGAGCTCTTCGTGATGTTGAAATCGACGAGGGTAGAAATCAAGAAAAAGCATCAAGTGTTGATGGTTGACAAGATCACTAGTTTCAAGAAAAGGGCAAAGGGGAAGAAAGGGAACTTCAACTAGAATGACAAGCAAGTTGTCACTCCCACGAAGAAGCCGAAAGATGAACCAAAGCCTGAAACTGAGTGCTTACACTGCAAAGGAAATGGTCACTGGAAACGGAAATACCCTGAATATTTGGTGGATAAGAAGGATGGCAAACTGAACAAGGGTATATTTGATATACAGGTTATTGATGTGTACCTTACTAGTGTTTATAGTAACCCCTGAGTATTTAATACTTGTTCGGTTGCTAAAGATTAGTAACTCGAAACAGGAGTTACAGAATAAACAGAAACTAGTTGAGGGTGAAGTGACGATGTGTGTTGGAAGTGGTTCCAAGATTGATATGATCATCATCGCACACTCCCTATACTTTCGGGATTAGTGTTAAACCTAAATAAATGTTATTTGGCGTTTGCGTTGAACATGAATATGATTTGATCATGTTTATTGCGATACGGTTATTCATTTAGAGTCAAAGAATAATTGTTATTCTGTTTACATGAATAAAACCTTCGATTTGGGTATTTTTCGAAGTACCGGAGAGTTACGGGAATTCGCCGGGGAGTATATGGGCCTTATTGGGCCATACGGGAATAGAGGAGAGAGGCCAAAAGGAAGGAGGCCTGCGCCCCCCCCCC
>LT934112.1:677591584-677605921 GCA_900231445.1 Triticum turgidum subsp. durum
TCCCCCTCTTTCCCCTTCTCCTACTCCAACAAGGGAGGTGGAATCCTACTAGGACTAGGGAGTCCTAGTAGGACTCCACACTTGGCGCGCCCCCTCCTAGGGCCGACCTCCTCCCCCTTGCTCCTTTATATACGGGGTAGGGGGCACCCCACAACAAGAGAAGTTGATCTACGGATCGTTCCTTAGCCGTGTGCGGTGCCCCCCTCCACCATATTCCACCTTGGTCATATCGTCGCGGAGTTTAGGCGAAGCCCTGCGCCGGTAGAACATCATCATCGTCACCACGCCGTCGTGCTGACGGAACTCATCCCCGACACTTTGCTGGATCGGAGTCCGGGGATAGTCATCGAGCCGAACGTGTGCTGAACTCAGAGGTGCCGTACGTTCGGTACTTGGATCGGTCGGATCGTGAAGACGTACGACTACATCAACCGCGTTGTCATAACGCTTCCGCTTATGGTCTACGAGGGTACGTGGACAATACTCTCCCCTCTCGTTGCTATGCATCACCATGATCTTGCGTGTGCGTAGGAATTTTTTTTGAAATTACTACGTTCCCCAACAAACATGATTCCGACGGACTTAAGCATCACTACAGATGAGAAAATCTCATCGTAGTCAACTTTCTTGAACTTGTGAAAAACTCTTCGCCACAAGTCGAGCTTCATAGACGGTGATATTACCGTCCATGTCCGTCTTCTTCTTAAAGATCCATTTATCTTAATGGCTTGTCGATCATCGGGCAAGTACACCATAGTCCATGATTTGTTTTGATACATGGATCCTATCTCGGATTTCATGGCTTCTAACCATTTGTCGGAATATGGGCCCACCATCGCTTCTCCATAGCTCGTAGATTCATTGTTGTCTAGCAACATGACCTTCAAGACAGGATTACTGTACCACTCTGAAGTAGTACGCATCCTTGTCACCCTACGAGGTACGGTAGTGACTTGATCCGAAACTTCATGATCACTATCATAAGCTTCTACTTCAATTGGTGTAGGCGCCACAGGAACAACTTCCTGTGCCCTGCTACACACTAGTTGAAGTGACGGTTCAATAACCTCATCAAGTCTCCACCATCCTCCCACTCAATTCTTTCGAGACAAACTTTTCCTTGAGAAAGGACCCGATTCAAGAAACAATCCCTATTGCTTTCGGATCTGAATTAGGAGGTATACCCAACTATTTTGGGTGTCCTACGAAGATGCATTTTATCCGCTTTGGGTTCGAGTTTATCAACCTAAAAACTTTTGACATAAGCGTCGCAGCCCCAAACTTTTAAGAAACGACAACTTAGGTTTCTCCAAACCATAGTTCAAACGGCGTCGTCTCAACGGAATTACGTGGTGCCCTATTAAAGTGAGTGCGGTTGTCTCTAATGCCTAACCCATGAATGATAGTGGTAATTCGATAAGAGACATCATGGTACGCACCATATCCAATAGGGTGCAACTATGATGTTCGGACACACCATCACACTATGGTGTTCCAGGCGGTATTAATTGTGAAACAATTTCCACAATGTCTTAATTGCGTGCCAAAGCTCGTAACTCAGATACTCATCTCTATGATCATATCGTAGACATTTTATCCTCTTGTCACGATGATCTTCAACTTCACTCTGAAATTACTTGAACCATTCAATAATTCAGACTTGTGTTTCATCAAGTAAATATATTCAGTATCTACTCAAATCATCCGTGAAGTAAGAACATAACGATATCCACTGCGTGCCTCATCACTCATTGGACTGCACACAACAAAATGTGTTACTTCCAACAAGTTGCTTTCTTGTTCCATCTTACTGAAAATGAGGCTTTTCAGTCATCTTGCCCATGTGGTATGATTTGCATGTCTCAAGTGATTCAAAATCAAGTGAGTCCAAACGATCCATCTGCATGGAGTTTCTTCATGCGTACATACCAATAGACATGGTTCGCATGTCTCAAACCTTTTCAAAAATGAGTGAGTCCAAAGATCCATCAACATGGAGCTTCTTCATGCGTTTTATACCAATATGACTTACATGGCAGTGCCACAAGTAGGTGGTACTATCTTTACTATCTTATATCTTTTGGCATGAACATGTGTATCACTACGATCGAGATTCAATAAACTATTCATTTTAGGCGCAAGACCATTGAAGGCATTACTCAAATAAACAGAGTAACCATTATTCTCCTTAAATGAATAACTGTATTGCGATAGACATAATCAAATCATGTCTATGCTCAACGCAAACACCAAATAACAATTATTTAGGTTTAACACCAATCTCGATGGTAGAGGGAGCGTGTGATGCTTGATCACATCAAGATTGGATAACACTTCCAACATATATCGTCAGCTCACCTTTAGCTAGTCTCCGTTTATTCCGCAGCCTTTTATTTTGAGTTACTAACACTTAGCAACCGAACCGGTATCTAATACCCTGGTGCTACTAGGAGTACTAGTAAAGTACACATTAACATAATGTATATCCAATATACTTCTATCAACCTTGCCAGCCTTCTCATCTACCAAGTATCTAGGGTAATTCCGCTCTAGTGACTGTTCCCCTTATCACAGAAGCACTTAGTCTCGGGTTTGGGTTCAACCTTGGGTTTCTTCACTAGAGCAGCAGCTGATTTGCCGTTTCATGAAGTATCCCTTCTTGCCCTTGCCCTTCTTGAAACTAGTGGTTTCACTAACCATCAACAATTGATGCTCCTTCTTGATTTCTACTTTCGCGGCGTCAAACATCCCGAATATTTCAAGGATAATCATATCTATCCCTGATATGTTATAGTTCATCATGAAGCTCTAGTAGCTTGGTGCAATGACTTTGGAGAAACATCACTATCTCATCTGGAAGATTAACTCCCATTCGATTCAAGTGATTGTTGTACCCAGACAATCTGAGTACAAGCTCAACGATTGAGCTTTTCTCCCTTAGTTTGTAGGCTAAGAAACTCGTCGGAGGTCTCATACCTCTTGACGTGGGCACGAGCCTGAAATCCCAATTTCAGCCCTCGAAACATCTCATATGTTCCGCGATGTTTCGAAAAACGTCTTTGGTGCGTCTACTCTAAACCATTTAACTGAACTATCACGTAGTTATCAAAACGTGTATGTCAAATGTTCGCAACATCTACAGACGATGTTCGAGGTTCAGCACACCGAGCGGTGCATTAAGGACATAAGCCTTCTATGAAGCAATGAGGACAATCCTCAGTTTACGGACCCAGTCCGCCTAATTGCTACTATCAACCTTCAACTAAATTTTCTCTAGGAACATATCTAAAACAGTAGAACTAAAGCGCAAGCTACGACATAATTTGCAAGAATCTTTTGACTATGTTCAGGATAAATAAGTTCATCTAATGAACTCCCACTCAGATAGACATCCCTCTAGTCATCTAAGTGATTACATGATCCGAGTCAACTAGGTCGTGTCCGATCATCACGTGAGACGGACTAGTCATCATCGGTGAACATCTTTATGTTGATCGTATCCACTATATGACTCATGCTCGACCTTTCGGTCTCTTGTGTTCCGAGGCCATGTCTGTACATGCTAGGCTCGTCAAGTCAACCTAAATGTTTCGCGTGTGTAAATCCGGCTTACACCCGTTGTATGTGAATGTTAGAATCTATCACACCCGATCATCATGTGGTGCTTCGAAACGACAAACTTTCGCAACGGTGCATAGTTAGGGGGAACACTTTCTTGAAATTTTAATGAGGGATCATCTTATTTACTACCGTCGTTCTAAGCAAATAAGATGCATAAACATGATAAACATCACATGCAATCAAAAAGTGACATGATATGGCCAATATCATTTTGCTCCTTTTGATCTCCATCTTCGGGGCTCCATGATCATCATCGTCACCGGCATGACACCATGATCTCCATCATCATGATCTCCATCATCGTGTCTCCATGAAGTTGTCTCACCAACTTATTACTTCTACTACTATGGCTACCGGTTAGCAATAAAGTAAAGTAATTACATGGCGTTGTTCAATGACACGCAGGTCATACAATAAATAAAGACAACTCCTATGGCTCCTGCCGGTTGTCATACTCGTTGCCATGCAAGTCGTGATTCCTATTACAAGAACATGATCAATCTCATACATCACATATCATTCATCACATTCTTCTTGGCCATATCACATCACATAGCATACCCTGCAAAAACAAGTTAGACGTCCTCTAATTGTTGTTTGCATGTTTTACGTGGCTGCTATGGGTTTCTAGCAAGAACGTTTCTTACCTACGCAAAAACCACAACGTGATATGTCAATTGCTATTTACCCTTCATAAGGACCCTTTTCATCGAATCTGATCCGACTAAAGTGGGAGAGACTGGCACCCGCTAGCCACCTTATGCAACAAGTGCATGTCAGTCGGTGGAACCTGTCTCACGTAAGAGTATGTGTAAGGTCAGTCCGGGCCGCTTCATCCCATGATGCCGCCGAATCAAGATAAGACTAGTAACGGTAAGCATATTGAACAAAATCAACACCCACAACTACTTTGTGTTCTACTCGTGCATAGAATCTACGCAATAAACCTAGCTCATGATGCCACTGTTGGGGAACGTAGCAGAAATTCAAAATTTTCCTACGAGTCACCAAGATCTATCAATGGAGAGACTAGCAACGAGGGGAAGGAGAGTGCATCTACATACCCTTGTAGATCGCTAAGCGGAAGCGTTCAAGAGAACGGGGTTGAAGGAGTCGTACTCGTCGTGATCCAAATCACCGGAGATCCTAGTGCCGAACGGACGGCACCTCCGCGTTCAACACACGTACAGCCCGGTGACGTCTCCCATGCCTTGATCCAGCAAGGAGAGAGGGAGAGGTTGAGGAAGACCCCATCCAGCAACAGCACAATGGCGTGGTGGTGATGGAGGAGCGTGGCAATCCTGCAGGGCTTCGCCAAGCACCGTGGGAGAGGAGGAGAAAGAGAGGTAGGGCTGCGCCAGCAGGAGAAGAACTTCGTGTGTTGGGCTGCCCCTTTGCCTCCACTATATATAGGGGGAGAGGGAGGGCCGCTCCCTCACCTAGGGTTCCCTCCCTAGGGGTGGCGGCAGCCCCAATCCCCATCTGGGTGGCGGCCAAGGGGGGAGAGGGGGAAACTTGCCCCCCAAGCAAGGTGGGGCGCCCCCTCCCCAAATCCTAGGCGCCTTCGGCCCTTGTGGGGGGTGCACCAGCCCACCTGGGGCTGGTCCCCTCCTACACTTGGCCCATGCAGCCCTCTGGGGCCGGTGGCCCCACTTGGTGGACCCCCGGGACCCTCCCGGTGGTACCGGTACATTACCGATAAAACCCGAAACTTTTTCGGTGACCAAAACAGGACTTCCCATATATAAATCTTCACCTCCGGACCATTCCGGAACTCCTCGTGACGTCCGGGATCTCATCCGGGACTCCGAACAACATTTGGTAACCACGTATATCTATTCCCTATAACCCTAGCGTCATCGAACCTTAAGTGTGTAGACCCTACAGGTTCGGGAACCATGCAGACATGATCGAGATGTTCTCCGGTCAATAACCAACAGCGGGATCTGGATATCCATGTTGGCTCCCACATGTTCCATGATGATCTCATCGGATGAACCACGATGTCAAGGACTCAATCGATCCCGTATTCAATTCCCTTTGTCTAGCGCTATTGTACTTGCCCAAGATTCGATCGTCGGTATCCCGATACCTTGTTCAATCTCGTTACCGGCAAGTCTCTTTACTCGTTCCGTAACACATCATCCCATGATCAACCCCTTGGTCACATTGTGCACATTATGATGATGTCCTACTAAGTGGGCCCAGAGATACCTCTCCGTCACAAGGAGTGACAAATCCCAGTCTCGATTCGTGCCAACCCAACAAACACTTTTGGAGATACCTGTAGTGTACCTTTATGGCCACCCAGTTACGTTGTGACGTTTGGTACACCCAAAGCATTCCTACGGTATCCGGGAGTTGCACAATCTCATGGTCTAAGGAAAAGATACTTGACATTAGAAAAGCTTTAGCATACGAACTACACGATCTTTGTGCTAGGCTTAGAATTGGGTCTTGTCCATCACATCAATCTCCTAATGATGTGATCCCGTTATCAACGACATCCAATGTCCATGGTCAGGAAACCGTAACCATCTATTGATCAACGAGCTAGTCAAGTAGAGGCTTACTAGGGACATGGTGTTGTCTATGTACCCACACATGTATCTGAGTTTCCTATCAATACAATTATAGCATGGATAATAAACGATTATCATGAACAAGGAAATATAATAATAATAACTAATTTATTATTGCCTCTAGGGCATATTTCCAACATAATCAGCATACCAAGGAGCAGTACGAGAAGCATTGACGACCGCTAATTGTTCATCAGGAAAGTTATCATTAATAGGCAGTGGGTCATCAAGAACATTCTCTAACCTAGACAAGTTGTCTGCAACGGGGTTCTCAGCTCCCTTTCTATCAATAATATGCAAGTCAAATTCTTGGAGCAAGAGAACCCATCTAATGAGTCTAGGCTTAGCATCTTTCTTTTCCATAAGATATTTAATAGTAGCATGATTAGTGTGAATAGTAACTTTGGAATCAACAATATAAGGTCTAAACTTATCACATGCAAACACAACTGCTAAGAACTCTTTTTCAGTAATAGCATAATCTCTCTGGGCAGTATCAAGAGTCTTACTAGCATATTGGATAACATTCAATATCTTATCGACTCTTTGCCCTAAAACATCACCTACAGCATAATCACTAGCATCGCACATAATTTCAAAAGGTAAATTCCAATCAGGCGGCTGAACAATAGGTGCAGTGATCAAAGCTTTCTTAAGTACTTCAAATGCTTCTACACAATCATCATCAAAGACAAAAGGAATATCTTTTTGCAATAAATTAGTCAGAGGCCTAGAGATTTTAGAAAAGTCCTTAATGAACCTCCTATAAAAACTGGCATGACCAAGGAAACTTCTTATACCTTTTATGTCGTTGGGACATGGCATCTTTTCAATAGCATCAACCTTGGCTTTATCAACTTCAATACCTCTCTCGGAGATCTTGTGCCCCAAGACAATGCCTTCATTAACCATAAAGTGACACTTTTCCCAATTCAGGATGAGACTAGTATCTTCGCATCTCTACAAAACTCGATCAAGGTGCTCAAACAATAATCAAAAGAGGATCCATAGACGGAGAAGTCATCCATGAATACCTCACAAATCTTTTCACAAAAATCAGAGAATATAGCCATCATGCATCTTTGAAAGGTAGCAGGTGCATTACATAAACCAAAAGGCATACGTCTATAAGCAAAAGTACCAAAAGGGCAAGTAAAAGTAGTTTTAGATTGATCCTTCGCTGACACAGGTGTCTGAGAGAAACCAGAATAACCATCTAGAAAGCAAAAATGTGTGTGTTTGGATAGCCTTTCTAGCATTTGATCAATAAAAGGTAAAGGGTAATGATCTTTCTTAGTAGCTTTATTTAACTTGCGGAAATCAATTACCATCCTATAACCTGTAATAATTCTTTGCGGGATCAATTCATCTTTATCATTAGGAACAACAGTAATACCTCCCTTTTTAGGAACACAATGGACAGGGCTTACCCATTAACTATCAGCAACGGGATAAATGATACCTGCCTCAAGGAGCTTTAGTATCTCCTTTCTTACCACTTCCTTCATCTTGGGATTTAGTCGTCTTTGAGGATCTCTAACTGGTTTGGCATCCTCCTCCAATGTAATGTTGTGTTGACATAACGTGGGACTAACGTCCTTAAGATCATCCAGAGTATATCCAATAGCAGCTCGGTGCTTCTTCAGAGTTTTCAATAATCTTTCTTCTTCTTTCTCTGAAAGGTTAGCACTAATAATAACATGATATATTTCTTTTTCATCAAGATAAGCATACTTAAGATTATCAGGTAATGGTTTGAGTTCAAACATGGGATCACCCTTGGGTGGAGGGGGATCCCCAAGAATTTCAACGGAAAGGTTATGTTTCAGAACAGGTTCATGTTTAAGGAACACTTCATCTATTTCCTCCCTTTCCTTCATAAACATATCATTTTCATGGTCTAGCAAATATTGTTCTAACGGATCAGTTGGAGGAACAGCAATGGAAGCAAGACCAATAATTTCATCCTTACTAGGTGGTTCCCTTTCACGAGGTTGTCTACTAAACTTAGCGAAATTAAACTCATGAGACATACCATCTATGCCAATAGTGACAATATTCTTTTCACAATTAATCTTAGCACTAGCAGTATTCAAGAAGGGTCTACCAAAAATAATGGGACAAAAATCATCTTGTGGGGAACCAAGAACAAGAAAATCGGCAGGGTATTTAACCTTCCCACACAAAACTTCGACATCTCTAACAATCCCAATAGGTTTAATGGTATCCCTATTAACGAGCTTAATAGTAACATCAATGTCTTCTAATTCAACGGGTGCAATGTCGTGCATAATTTCTTTATATAGATCATAAGGTATTGCACTAGCACTAGCACCCATATCACATAAGCCATGATAACAATGATCTCCTATTTTAACAGAAATAACAGGCATGCCTACGACAGGTCTACGTGTCTTAGTATAAGGTCTAGCAATATTGGCAGTCTCACCCAAGAAAGAGATAACATGCCCATCTAAGTCCTCATCCAAGAGATCTTTAACCATAGCAATACTAGGTTCAACATTAATTTGCTCAGGAGGTGTATAAGTCCTAGTATTACTCTTACGAACAACAGTCGAAGTTTTAGCATGATCTTTTATCCTAACAGGAAAAGGAGGTTTTTCAACATAAGCAGTAGGAACAATAGGATCACTATAGGTAATAGTCTTTTCTTCGACTGTAATAGGTGCAACTACTTTCACTTCAACAGGAGGATTATGTTTAAACCACTTCTCTTTAGGGAGATCAACGTGAGTAGCAAAAGATTAACAAAAAGAAGCTACTATCTCAGAGTCAAGTCCATACTTAGAGCTAAATCCACGAAAAGCATCGGTATCCATAAAAGATTTAACACAATCGAACTTAGGTGTCATACCTGACTCCTTACCATCGTCGGAACCCGAATCTTCAGAGTTACGTTTAATTCTTTCCAATAAGTCCCATTTGAAATCAATAGTCTTCAGCATATAAGAACCAGCACAGGAAGTATCGAGCAGGTTGCGATTATCAAGGGAAAGCCGAGCTTAAAAATTCTGAATAATCATTTCCCGAGAGAGCTCATGATTGGGGAATGAATATAACATTGACTTAAGCCTCCCCCAAGCTTGAGCGATGCTTTCTCCTTCGCAAGGCCAGAAATTATATATGTAATTAAGATCACGATGAACAAGATGCATAGGGTAGAACTCCTGGTGAAATTCCAACTTCAATCGCTTATAATTCCAAGATCTCGTATCATCACATAGCCTATACCATGTCAATACATCTCCCTTCAAAGATAAAGGGAAGACCTTCCTTTTGACAACATCATCGGGAATACCTGCAAGCTTAAATAATCCACAAACTTCATCCACAAAGATAAGGTGTAAATCGGGATGCAATGTTCCATCTCCTGCAAATGGATTAGCTAGCAGTTTCTCTATCATACCCGAAGGAATCTCAAAGTAAATATTTTCATAAAGTTCAGTAGGTTGATGTGCAACTCTTTGCACTTCTGGTTGGGGTGAAGATACCCCAAACAAGCCCCTCAAAGGATTAGTTTCCATAGTGACAAGTAACAGAAAATTTCAGCACACTATATAAATGTTTCCTTACCAAGTTCCACTCACCAAAAGCGCTACACTCCCCGGCAACGGCGCAAGAAAAGAGTCTTGATGACCCACAAGTGTAGGGGATCAATCGTAGTCCTTTCGATAAGTAAGAGTGTCGAACCCAACGAGGAGCAGAAGAAAATGATAAGCGGTTTTCAGTAAGGTTTTCTCTGCAAGCACTGAAATTGTAGGTGATAGATAGTTTAATGATAAGATAAATAGTAACGAGTAACAAGTAAATAAAGTAAATAAAGTGCAGCAAGGTGGCCCAATCCTTTATGTAGCAAAGGATAAGCCTGGACAATTTCTAATAATGAGAAAGGAGCTCCCGAGGACACATTGGGAATTATCGTCAAGCTAGTTTTCATCACGTTCATATGATTCGCATTCTGTACTTTGATAATTTGATATGTGGGGGGACCGGTACTTGGGTACTGCCCTAACTTGGACAAGCATCCCACTTATGATTAACCCCTATTGCAAGCATCCGCAACTACAAAAGAAGTATTAAGGTAAACCTAACCACATCATTAAACATACGGATCCATATCAGCCCCTAACGAAGCAATGCATAAACTAGTGTCTAAGCTTCTGTCACTCTAGCAACCCATCATCTACTTATTACTTCCCCATGCCTTCCTCTAGGCCCAAATAATGGTGAAGTGTCATGTAGTCGACGTTCACATAACACCACTAGAGGAAAAGACAACATACATCTCATCAAAATATCGAACAAATACCAAATTCACATGACTACTAATAGCAAGACTTCACCCATGTCCTCAGGAACAAACGTAACTACTCACAAAGCATATTCATGTTCATAATCAGAGGAGTGATAATATGCATAAAGGATCTGAGCATATGATCTTCCACCAAGTAAACCAATTAGCATCAACTACAAGGAGTAATCAACACTACTAGCAACCCACAAGTACCAATTTGTAGTTTTGATACAAGATTGGATAGAAGAGATGAACTAGGGTTTTGAGAGGAGATGGTGCTGGTGAAGATGTTGATGGAGATTGACCCCTCCTGATGAGAGGATCGTTGGTGATGACGTTGGTGATGATTTCCCCCTCCCAGAGGGAAGTGTCCCCGGCAGAATAGCTCCGCCGGAGCCCTAGATTGATTTCGCCAAGGTTCCGCCTCGTGGCGGCGGAGTTTCGTCCCGTAAGCTTGCCCACAATTTTTTCCAGGGTAAAAGTGATGATATAGCAGAAGATGGACGCCGGAGGCCCACCAGGGGGGCCAGGAGATAGGGGCGAGCCCTATAGGGGGGGGCTGTCTCCTGGATAGGGTGTGGGCCCCCTGGCATATTTCTTTCGCTTAGAAATTCTTATTAATTCCAAAAAGTTGTTTTGTGGAGTTTCAGGACTTTTGGAGCTGTGCAGAATAGGTTTCCAACGTTTGCTCCTTTTCCAGCCAGAATTCCAGGTGCTGGCATTCCCCCTCTTCATGGTAAACCTTGTAAAATAAGAGAGAATAGCCATAAGTATTGAGATATAATGTGTAATAACAACCCATAATGCAATTAATATTGATATAAAAGCATGATGCAAAATGGACGTATCACCGGACTAGTCGATAGGTAAGCTAGATCATTATGACATTACTCATCATACCTCTAGGGCTTAGACCACAACATATGATCTCGAGGTAGATCAACTCTTGTAACCCTATATTCATCAAGATCAATCAAGCAAGAAGTAGGGTATTACCTCGATAGAGAGGGCCCGAACCTGGGTAAACATCGTGTCCCCCGCCTCCTATTACCATTAGCCTTAGACGCACAGTTCGGGAACCCCTACCTGAGATCCGCCGGTTTTGACACCGACACCTATACCAACAATCTTTTGCAGATCTTGTTTGCCGCTGATCTGACAACGTACAACATCAGGAAGACTTGGAGGAGCTGCTGCGATGGCCCCTGTTGTTGGTGTAGGAGGGATGACCGCATGAGCGATGGTTGTTGGTGCTGCTGTTGCCATCGCTGTTGCCGTTCTTGCCCTTGTTCCACGACGGGCCACAGTAGCGAGAACCACCACCATGGCCGCCACGCGAGGCGACGTTTGCAGAAGATTTGAAACCGGCGGTGTTGCACGAGACATGAAACAAGTCCACTCTTTGAAATTACTCATTTGAGCAAACAGATCATCGAGTGCGGTCATCGAGAGCTAACACCAGGGGCTGCTATTCCCACCGTAGATATTTTATATTTTATAATGTTCTATTTACTTATGAATAAAATAGATAACATGCACTCTCAAAACGTCTCTTAAGATATTTGTTAGACTTTATACTACGGATAGTCTGACAAGATATTTAAGGATACCAAAAGACATGAACACATGCATATAAATACCCACTCTTCATTTAAGTGACAAAAGATATTGAATGGAGACAAGTGATTTTTTGTCCTCTCGGACATAAACGGACTTTGTCTTGGAAAGGAAAACTCAAACCTCTTTTATTTACAAAACATGATTAACATTTTGAGAAACTATATTTTCCATGCATGCTAGTGTACAACCAAATCATGGAATTTTAATATTAGCGTAGCAAGGAAATGAGGTGCTCTCCATTTCTAATATTGCATATTAATTTTGTACTAAGCCAACCTTTGTAAACTTTTTACAATGCCTATTGAAAATTCTAACCATCAAAAATATCAAATCAATGTGAGTGTATCCACAATCAAATATATTTTCATATTGTAAGTTTTTGGGAAAAAATAATATATGCTACATTTTGAAATTGAGAATATATGTAAGTAAAAAAAATTAATATAAACAAGTTATATGACTCGTCGAAGCAAGACGCGTGAACGCAAGTCGCGGCGGAGGCGGGGCCGATGAGGGAAGAAAGGTAGGCGCGGGTGGCGTCGAAGAGCTATTTGGGCGCGAGGCCCTTGGCCTCGTCGATGACGAGGGTGTGGGTGGAGGAGAGGCGGGTGTGGAGGGGGCAAACCACGTCGGTGGCGGAGAGGGCGAGATATTTGTTAGACTTTATACTATGGATAGTCTGATAATACATTTAAGGATACCAAAAGACATGAACACATGCATATATATACCCACTCTTCATCTAAGTGACAAAAAATATTGAATGGAGACATGTGATTTTTTGTCCTCTCGGACATAGAGGAGTTCATTTGACGGTCTTTGTCTCGGAAAGGAAAACTCAAACCTCTTTTATTTACAAAACATGATTAACATTTTGAGAAACTGGATTTTCCATGCATGCTAGTGTACAACCAAATCATGGAATTTTAATATTAGCATAGCAAGAAAATTAGGCACTCTCCATTTCTAATATTGCATATTAGTTTTGTCCTAAGCCACCTTTGTAAAATTTTACAATGCCTATTGAAAATTCTAAACATCAAAAATATCAAATCAATGTGAGTAAATCCACAATCAAATATATTTCCATATTGTAAGTTTTTGGGAAAAAATAATATATGCTATATTTTGAAATTGAGAATATATGTAAGTAAGAATAATAATATAAACAAGTTATATGACTCGTCGTAGCAAGACGCGTGAAGGCAAGTCGCGGCGGAGGCGGGGCCGATGAGGGAAGAAAGGTAGGCGCGGGTGGCATCGAAGGCTGGTTGGGCGCGAGGCCCTCGGCCTCGTCGATGACGAGGGTGTGGGTGGAGGAGAGGTGGGTGCGAAGGGGGCAAACCACGTCGGTGGCGGAGAGGGTGAGCATGTCGCGGAGCTCGTAGGGTAGCAGCTCATTCATCAGCCCGTTGAGCACTATCGCCGGCCCTGCGCCCGTCACCGCCTCTCCTGTCTGGTGAATTTATCCATTGTCTTGTGTGTGGTGCTGCTGCGGGTACTGCGAGGAACAGGAGCAGACGCGCCTCATCGTGTTATCCCTGCATTTGGTTAAATATAGACAAAACATGGAATTGATATATATGTTTTGCTCAAAAGTGTTGTCTTATGGGTAATTAAGAACACATTATTGTTCATTACTATCAGTGTTAAAAAATTGGCATGTTTACCTGTATGGGATGTGCTGCTTGCCGTGCTTGGACGTCTTCATGTACTTCCTCGCGATTCCGAAATCTATAAGATGAACCTACACACAGAGACATGTCGGAAAAACTTAGTAGAAAACAAGTAAACATTATATACCTGCTTGCAATGATCAATGATCAAGGTTAACTAACTGAAACACCACATGATGCAGACATGAATGATGGAATTTGATAGCTTAGTTGCATCGCAAAGAAAATGTATGTATGTACCATTTGGTCAGCGAGCATGAGGACGGTCTTGAGGGAGAGCTTGGCGTCGCAGGACTCGAAGAGCTCCTGGAGGTTGGGCCCCAGCAGGTCCATCACGAGGGCGCTGTAGTCGCCCTCGACGCTGAACCACCTGACATTTGGAATCCCGGCTGCGAATGCACAAGCACAAAAAGAATTATACTAATGTTGGCTATATTTATGCAAACAAAATTAAGCAGAGAGATTAATAAGCAAACTCAATTGCATCATGGGTGAAGAATTACCTTGTCCTTGGAGAGCTTGG
>LT934112.1:677626349-677735460 GCA_900231445.1 Triticum turgidum subsp. durum
TGTTCTCTGTCATATTCAAATGCTACATATAAATTTGTAGGCAAAAATATTAAACATTTTGGCCTGTGCAATAAAACAAAATAAACATCAAATATTACCAGAAAATGTCACCCTAAATTTCTTTTTTTCACCGGCGAAAGATCACTGCTCTGTTTCGCATGAAAATTTTCGAGGACGACACTGACACGAACATCTATAGAAAATATCAGAATTTTTTAAATATATTTACTTTTTTCTGTTTACTATTCACGTGAGAGCGCGCGCTCCCGGGAATCAAAACGCCATTCTCGTGGCTACTGTTGCTTTCATGTAACGATGGGGGTGTGGGTTCAAACTTCAGCGGATGGAGGGATTGTTAAATTTTCGCTTCGTACTATTTCTTGACGGGTGGAGCCCAACGGTCATAGTCTAGTTCAAGGGCTTTTTGTCATAGAGTCTAGTTCATGGGCTTTCTTTAAGAAAGGAAAAATTAAGGGGCTTTTCTTGAACAAAATTCTAGGATGGGCCCAATGGCCAGGGGCTTTCTTTTGTTGCATATTATATTTCCTGATGGGTGGGGCCGACGGTCATAGAGTCTCGTTCAGGCGCTTTCAGTCATAGAGTCTAGTTCAAGGGCTTTCTTGAAGAAAGGAAAATTCAAGGGGCTTTTCATGACGAAAACATAATAATTCCAGGGTGGGGGCCAATGGTTGGGGCTTTTTCTTGCTGCATATTATATTTCTACTTCGTACTATTTCCTAACGGGTAGGCCCAACGGTCAAAGAGTATAATGCAGGGGCTTTCTTTAAGAAAGGAAAATTCAAGGGGCTTTTCGTGGCAAAAGAATAATAACTCCAGGGTGTTTTCTACAAAAAAATAGGCCACACACCCTCATCCACGCCTTCCAGTCACTGACAACGGGTCCCACGCCACACTAGTGCGCCTAGTCAGCAATGTGTTCACATACAAACATGATTTGCACCGTATATGCACGCATGAGCCAAGTTCTATCACCGGTTCAATGTATGCCTCAAATTTAGCACCAAACTGACTTTTCTTGCCAAGTTCAGGCACTTGTGGTGTAATTGACTCAAATTTTAATGATGCCACGTAGTACTACCGTGAAGCATGTCTGGTTCTAGATTGTAGTGTGGATAAGTAAATTAGTTAGAACCAGAGATACTTAACCATTTTTTTAAGACATGTTGCCATTAAGACTGAAAATGTCATACTCTGTCTTACAGAGTACGAATAGGTAAGAAACCGTCTTAGAGCATCTACAGCCGGACGCCTCAAACCATCTCTCATATGCCCACGGACGCGCCCGGTCAGTGACTGGACAGGAGAGAAAAGGAAAAACGTGACCCAACCGGATCCCTCATATCTTCCCTATATGTCAGGGCTGTCCGCAAACCCTCATATCCATCTCAAATATGTGGAGGATATGAGGGCTTAGGAACATGCTCGGGCGCACCCGGTCAATCCGCCACATAGGATGCGGCCCCACCCAGGACAACCTTTTCTATTCATTCTTTTCTTTCTCTCTCTTCATCTTCACCAATCACGTGCAAGTGACCTGACATATGCGAAAGAAAATGAGGATTGTGACTGCGCGGATGGACAAATAGGGGATCAAAACGAACACGCCCGGTCACTAACCGGACGCGTCCACGGGCGTTTGAGGGGCCGAATTAGAGGTATGTGGCTGAAGATGCTCTTGTAGAACACCATTCCCTAATAGAATTGGAGCTCATGAGAAAACAATCAAGAGTTATCTATAAAAGCTGGGAGATCATACTGATGAACCTACACTGGGTTTTGACTCACTTGGAGAGGCGTACGACTTCTATAATCTATATTCTTGGGAGCATGGATTTGGCATCAGATATGGTAAAAGTAGGCTAAATGCAGAAGAGAAAGTTGATGCAGGAGATAGTGTGAGGCTGCTCGGTATTTAACTCTTCCTATGGACAGAGGATATATCATTTGCATTTTCAGAGCAAACTGCTTATGCTACCATGTTTCTGGTGTTGGTTCCATGCACGCTAGGGAAGCCAACGTCTGAGAACAGTAGGTCATGTCACCGCGAGTGTCCAGCTCTGATCAGGCTGTTGCGACCATTGAACAATGGATGGTACATAACCGAGCACATGGTAACACATAATAACTCGTTCACAATAACATGTGGAGAGACGGTTCACTGGCCGTCGTACAAACACATTGACATATACACAAAGGACTTGGTGAAGCTGTTGAGGGAGAACAGCATAAATCTGAGAAAAGTGTACAACATCATAGGGAGTTTCTTTGGAGACATGACCAAGGTACCATTCACAAGACGGACACTGCGCACCTTGTGCGGCAAGATTAATGACCCATGCAGATGATGATGTACGAAAGACAATAGATCTTTTTGCAGAGATCGGTGCTAAGGATCCAGAATTTCTGTTCAGAGTGCAAGCTGATACAAATAGCCGTATTAAAAACTTGATGTGGAGTAACGGTGGTAGCCGAGACAGTACATTTACTTTTGTGATGTGGTTACATTCGACCCCGCGTATCGGACTAACCTATATGATATTGCCGTTTGGGTTGTTTGTACTCCCTCCGTTCCTAAATGTAAGTCTTTGTAGAGATTTCACTATGAACCACATACGGATGTATATAGATGCATTTTAAGTTTAGATTTATTCATTTTGCTTCGTATGTAGTCTATTTAGTGGAATCTCTACAAAGACTTACATTTAGGAACGGAGGGAGTAGGTGTGAACAATCGTTTCCACGGTATCATACTTGCAGGTGTCTTACTCAGAGACGAACAGGTTGGAAATTTCAAGTGGGTTTCCAAAGAGTTCATCTGTATGATGGACGGGAAAGCACCTGTGACAATTTTGACAGGTAGTAATATGTGTATTGTATTCATGTTTGCATCACCGGTACAAAAGCATTTAAAGCATGTCCGGTAATTTAATGGTTGAAATTTTCCTGTGCTACAAATCAGAACAGGGCGATGAAAGTTGCAATCAAGAATGTGATGTCAGCGAAAATGCCTAGGAGCACCTGCAGGCTCACCATCCTGATATCTCACCATTAGGTAAGCATAGGGTTTGAGCCAATAAAATTCACCCTTTATCGAAAAAAAAATTAGGTAAGCATAGGGATTCATGCCGCTATATTAGACACCATGTATTCTTCAGTTTAGATTGATGTATGTTTTCTTTTAGGAGAGGTATAGGGTTTGTATTCCTCCATACTCTTAATGATCTCTGACTAAGAATAAATGCATGAAGATGTGGGTGGTTGACTAACATCTGACAGCTGCCCCACATGCATGCGGATTTTATTGAGCCCTGCATTTTGAATCATATAACACATCTAATATTCAGTTCCTACCAAGTTTTCAAATTACAATATTATTATAAATTTGAAAATATCTTTTGCCAGTTTATGTTTTTGTTTCAGTTTTTAAACTGTAATACCAAAAAAATCCAATCGAGTTATGTATCTTCTAAAAAAGTTGAGAACATTATCCTAGGACAATTAAAATAGTTCATTATTTTTAGAATTTAAAATAAAAAAGATAATTCCAATATTCTAATTCCTGGAAAACTCATGGAATAAATTCCATTAAGTCTTTTAAGTTTTATTTGAGTTAAACCCCTAGAACTTCATGGTAATAATTCTAGAAAAATTAATTATACGAATTCCAAAACTTTTTCTTCTCTAAAAAACTATGTTATTAGTCACCTTGCTTGGTTTATCAGTGCATTGTAGTAGTCGCATTTAATCGTTCATATTCATGGTCCAGCAAAGATGAATTAACAATAATTACACTGCATGCAGCTGTTTTGTTTTCATTTATTGAGCCGCGTCATATACCTCTGAGGCTCTGAACTCCAACATAGCACATTGATTAGGTAGTAGTAATAACTACTCCGACATACCTGTGCAAACAAAGGACGTCACATGAACCTTCCTTACATGCAAACGCGTGACATTAATTGAGAATGTTGACTTTTTCTTTTTGCAAGGAAATCTGAGAGCTTTATTCAAACAAAGGAGCTCCTGCGATCATCCGCCAGTCAACTGGCTCGTGACCAGGAACGAGGGTTCTGAGTCCAACCAACTCTCAGTCACCATAAGCGAGCAGGCACGCTTCGCACATAGGTGAGCCGGGAGATTAGCTGTCCTACTTACATGTTGAATAGTAAAAAAATCAAACGACAACGTAAGCTCTCCAATCTCTAATAAAATAGAAGCCACAATCGAGCGAGTGTTGTGGCGATCATTCCAGAGATTCACTATCTCCAGACTGTCCGTCTCCATGATCACATGTGAGTAGCCCCTGAGACTTGCGAATAGGACTCCCTCTCGTAGTGACAAGGACTCGGCAACGAGCGGGTCGGTAATACCAACCTGCGGCTTGCACCATGCTGCTAGAAGGGCAGTAGAAGAGCGGGCGACACCTCCCGCCCCTGCCACTCCTGAATCTGAGTTGATGGTGCCATCAGTGTTAATCTTGACAAAACCAAGTTCGGGCGGTCTCCACCCATGCCCTGGAAGGATGGATGCATCACCGCACGGGATCTCCAGGACTGCGAGATCTTCCCGAATACGGCGAACAGACTGCGCCGGATCGGTATGCTCCTTCTCATGTGTCCACCGGTTGCGCGAGGTCCAAATTGCCCACATAACTGAAATAATCTTTGCGCGTACCTGATCCATGAAGCGATCATCACGGAGTATGTCTCCTGACCACGTATTGGGGTGCAGCCTCGGTAGACGGAAATCAAACCAAGTTTGGGCTTCATCCCAAAAACGTCTTGCATGTGAGCATGACACCAACGCATGCATTAGATCTTCCTCTTTTGCCAGGCATACATTACATATGCTTAAAGGTTTAATATGTTTGTGCTTCAGTGTAGCTTCATCAGGGAGAATTCCACGGATTACTCTCCACCAAAAAACTCTCACTTTTGGCACAACTTTGAGCTTCCAAAGTGATGTCCACATCTGTTGATCTGTCTTTGATGTGCCGGTAGCCGTCCCTTCCTCTAGAGCAACACGCTCCTTTTGATTCACGAGAGCACGGTACGCCGATTTGACAGAGTAAACACCGGAAGTTTCAAAAGCCCAAGCAAAATAATCTTCTCCTCCACCGTTGCGCAATGGTATATTTAGGATAGCCTCTGCGTCTGGTGCTAGGAAAGTGTTGCGGATTAGATCATCCTTCCACCTCCAATTAGTATCATCAATTAACTCCTGAACAAACTGAATTGGGAAGTTGGCCGGTCTAATCATAGGGGACATGTGTATTGTACGTGGGATCCATTTGTCGTTCCAGACAGAGATGGAACTGCCGTTTCCAACACGCACAGCAATAGAAGAGCAGTGTGTATCATTGTATTGGAGATGTTGTATTTTTAACTAGAGAATTCATTAAGCTTTTAATGCAGCCATCCCGATGAAGCAACTCACAGGTGCAAATACAGAGCGGTGCGCACCCGAGAGCTCTTCGTCCGCCTCCGTGATGCCAGATACTCTCTCCGTCATGGTTTAGAGGGCGTACATCTGGAATCGCTGGGATCTAGCTGAATATCGATTGGCCCTGTTTTTCTTTGGGCGTGACTGAAAGAAAAATCCATGCAGTAACACCCCGACACCTAATTAGTTGAGATATTAATGCGTGGTAAACCCCAGAGCCATTAAAGGAGGAGTCCCTCCCGCATGCACTGGTGGAGACCGTTTCCAGCGGATCGACCATGCATGCATCAATTACACCCGACGTGTCCCTCCGTGGTGGGCACAACGGACGCGATCTCCCAACATGCTCTGCTTTTGTCCGATCGCGTTGGGTCGACCAGGAAGGAGTTGGAACCTCGCATGTGTACCTGATCCAGCCTCACACCTTTGTTTTTTTTTTTGAGCGGGCGCACTTTTGGTCTGTAGCGAACAGAACTTCCGTGCACATTCACTGTACTGGTGGGCCCAGCGGACAGAAAAATCATTTCTCGTGAACCTGCGTTGCACCTCCGGACATGGCAAAATGCATCATTGTGAACCTGTGTTGCACCTTCGGACATGGCAAAACTATATAGCTACGTATACTAGGTACTACGTAGTCTCAGTCGCTTTCAATTGTACTCCCTCCGTTCGGAATTACTTGTCGCGAAAATGGCTCCATCTATTAATAACGCGAGTATCATAGTTTGTGGCGCGTGTTTACGCGCACGACGGCTTAGGATGGTGCATCGGACCGAACCGACACCGTGGATACGGGGTGACGTGTACGTGCTGTCCCTGAAACCCCGCAAAAAAGAAAAACGCATTACGAGCGGCGGGAAATCTCCCGCGCTGCGCACGCCGATACCGGGTAGCTGGGCATTTCCTCGCCAACATTTCCTTTTTTTTTTCGGGAGGCCAACATTTATTTTCATTTCACTCGTTGTCTTTGCGAGGCGATGAGATTAAAGCGCCGGCCCGCCGTCACACACTAACACCTTGTTTGGCAATCCAAGGGAAATGGAATGGGAGTTAAATGCTAATTCCTCCGTCTCAAAATATAAGAACGTTTTTAACATCATTACACTGGTGTGAAAAACGCTCTTATATTATAGGACGGAGGGAGTAATTCCCTTTTCCGGTCTGAATTACCACGCCTCCCCAGGTAAGTGATTGAGGGAGTTTAATGCGGAATTCCCCTCTCTATTCCCTCTTTAACTCCTACTAGGGATATAAATATTCTAGTACGTTAGCTTGTGATTTATTTATCAATAATAATGTGATTATGTAAATAAATGTTCATCAAATACTGACTGTGAGTTACCTTATATTTTGATTGGAAGTTTGGTAAGTAAATTAAAATGAAATTGATTCAGAAGGTAAGTAAATTAAGATGATTGATATCATATACATCAAAGGTTAGACGAAGGGGTGGTGGGAAGAAAGATGAAATGGAAACTTTACATTCTTTTTAAGTAAGTAGAGATAGAGATTACCCCAAAACAATCAAAGGATTAAAAGTCTCTACACCCAAAACTCCCATTCCCTACCCCCAAACCCCCTTCAACCAAATACGCTATAAGAGCAACTCCAACAAGCACACCTATTTCGTCCGCCCGTGTCCATTTGAGATGAAACAGACACAAAACTTGATCCAACGTGTCGACCCAAACGGATGCGCGCCCGCTTTTTGTCCATCGGGCGACTCATTCCGGGCACAAATTTGGATCTTGTTGGCGTCGGTGCGGACACGAGATGGGAATCGTGCCTTGGCCCGCCTGGATGGCACATAGGCCATTTTCTTCCTCCCATTGACAACCAGCACCCCCCCACGTCGCTGAAGCGGACAAAAGCATGGTGACCTTGCTCGTCTGATGCCGCCACGCTCGCCGGACGCCGCCAGGGCCTACTACCGGGTCCAGGGGAGGCGCGTGGCTCCTCACCAACCAGCTTCTTCGACGACAAGTTGTTCGACGTTTTCCCGCAAGGTACAAATGGACTCCGCTGACAAGTTCTTTTTCCACAATTTCATTTGCGCCCCGAATGATTCTTCATCCGATGATGAGGAGCTTGTGGTTGTTGTGTTCGTCGTCCATGACCACCTTAGTAGGCAGTGGTCGATGTTCCGAGGCTCGATTTCAGGGCACACTCACGCATTGAATCAAAATCGAGAGGGCGGTCATTTCCTACTCTCGAAGGACTACTTCGAGACACCCAACCAGCTCTTCAAACATCACCTATTCGGCACTGTTTTCGTATCGCTAGGCATGTTTTCAACTGTATCCAGGACGGGTGGTGGCGTACGATAAGTATTTCGAGTGCAAGGAGGATGCCCTTGGAAAGATTGGCTTCTCCTATTATCAGATGCACTGCAGCTATTCGGATGCTGGCATACGGAGTTCCCGGTGATCTCACTGATGAGTATGTCCATATGAGCAATTCCATGTTCCTAGAGTCCATGTATAGGTTCTGCAAGACTGTGATAGGAGTGCTTGGCCCTGAGTACTTGATAGAGCCAAATGTTGCACATACAACCCGCTTGTTGGCGATGAATGCCAGTAGGAGCTTACCGGGGATGCTTGGTAGCATAGATTAATTGTGTGCATTGGGAGTGGAAGATCTACCCTTCTGCTTCGCAGAGGCAGTATAGGGGACATGTCAAAGCTTGCACCGTCATACTCGGGGTCATGGCTTCACAAGATCTCTGGATTTGGAACTCTTTCTTCGGCATTGTCGGATCTCACAATGATATTAATGTGCTTTAACACTCTCCGATGTTTGCAAGGCTTGCCGAAGGCAACTGCCCGGAGGTCGATGTTAACATCAATGACCGCAACTACAACAAAGGATACTACCTTGCTGACGTACGGTATCTATCCTCAGTGGACTACTCTTGTGAAGACAATCTCCAACCTTGTAGGAGAGAAGAGGAAGAGATTTTCCCAAGAGCAAGAGAGTTCTAGGAAGGATGTGGAGCGTGCCTTTGGTGTTCTTCAATCTCGATTAAAGCATTGCTCGGTGTCCTGCTAGAACTTGGAGCACCAAGAAGTTTTGGGAGGTGATGACTCCTTGTATGATCACGCACAATATATGGTTGTAAGCATAAGACATCGTACCCATGCCTATTTTTATTATAAGTGTTTTCAGAGTCAGATTGATTTACGATCCGGTCAAAACCTGCAATTTATTCTCTTGCAAAAGCTTGTTTGAAACCTAGCTTAAAGGGCACCGGTCTCTTGTGGGTTCCATAACTCAATGTCACCTCTAGGAAAAGGCATGAATCCCTATTGCTCCATTTCCGGACCACTAATGAAGGTAATCAAACATTTTTTGGTGCCATTGCCAGGTAGGCTTTGTGTGCCTAGTCTTTCTGTTTAGATTTTTTTAGAGTTTAGTTTCAGTTCTTAGTTTACTTTTTGTTGCAAGTCTTGTCGGTAGAAAACGTCAAAAAGATTACTGTGGCTCGTAATCTTGGAAGCTTTGTTACTCCTAGCAGTAGTTTCATGCGTGAACTTGATTGCACAACTTGATGTTGCTACAGATGCATATGAGATAAAACCAAACTAGTCCCTATGGTTTAACAAGACCAATTGGGAGGCTCTGCTTGACTGCTTCTGAACATGCCGATATGCACTTGCATACTTTTTCTGAATTGTGTAACATGACACGCGAAAGGGATTATGACCTAACGCTTTGAAGTTGCATCTATTTCCTTTCTCCTTGAGAGGAAAGCAAAAGAATGGCTTCTAACTTTTCCTAGAGGTAATATAACTTACTGGGTTGATTGTTGTAGCAAGTTTCTGTCTAAGTTTTGCCAACTTGCAAAAATTATGCAACTTCATTCGTATATAACAAGTTTTAAGCAGGCATATAGTGAGCCACTAGCGCTTGCGTGGGGTCGCATGAAGGTGGCTATAAGGAATTGTCCCAACTAAGGAATGGAAGAATGGTTAATTCTTCATATGTTTTATAATGTCTTAAATCCTATGTCAAAAACTATGATTGATACAGCTGTAGGACAAACTACAATGGGTAAGCCCGCCGGTGAGGTAAAGAAGTTACTTGATGGTATATACAAGAAAATAATGCCCAATGGCATGTTCAGAGGACTACCACCAAGAGAGTTAATTCTATAGAAGAAAATAATACGCAGTTGACTACTAAGATTGATGAACTCATCTCTGTCATGAAAGGTAAAGAAGAGGTAAATGTGAATGCTATTACATATGAAGAGGTTAACAATGTCAATTCTATTGCTCGTAATAGCTACAATCCCAACTATAAAAACAATGGTTTTGCTCCTAGACTTCCTTATCATAATAATAGTGGAGTACCTAATAATTTCAATAGAACTAGCAATAGCAATAGAAATACTCTTGAGGACACACTCAAAATCTTTATTGCTAGTCAAAGTGAGTAGAATGAAACCTTCAAAAATATCTTGAAGAACCATGATAACTTACTCGATCAACTGTCGCGTAAGATTGCTGGACTCACTAATGATGTGCAAGCTCTAGATGGAAGAACCAAATGCATGGAAGCACAAGTGGCTAAAATTTCAGAGAGGCAGATTTTAATCCTAGCAAAGTTTGCAGGTAAACTGGAACCTGACCCGGTTGAAGATGTCAAGATGATGATAAGTAACAAAGGGAATGCAGAAGAGCTTGATAAAAGCCATGTACCAGAGTACACTTATACTGTTGCAGACTTCGTGAAGATGATACAATGAAGCACCCACTGTTAGGAAATGTAGTAGAAAAAAATTCGCCCTACGATCAAGGTCCCGGATCACTATGAAGATGCATAAAACGTCAGATTGGATCGTTACCAACTTTGAGATGCAGAGGAAGAAGAGTTGGTGTAGATTGTTCTTGAAGTCCCACGAACCGTCCATGATGATCCCTTTAACAAAAGACCGAAAGCATGACCTCTCTATAGATTGCAAGCGTACAACAGGCTTCACGATCCAGCAACGCTTCACCGTCCATAGCTAATCATCGCCGAAGAATTAGAGGGAGAAGCAGAGAACCACACAGGGCTTCTATATTATGAGGATTATAGAGATCATAGTCTAGCTCTAATTAGATCAACTCCAAATTAGAATTAGAACTATAGAACTAGAGGAGGCTACAAAACTTGTGTAGACAAAAGGAAAAAATCCTCTAGTATATACAGGTTGGAGGGGAGAGCAGGGGGATCCACAAGGGGGAGTAATCCTCCTCCCTTGCGTCGGCCCTAGGGGGAGCAGGATTCCCTCCCCTTCTCTAATTCAGCCCCCTGTAGCTTGCCCTACCAGCTGGGGGCACCCCCCCTTGTTACTAGGCCCTAGGGCCCAATAACTCTCCACCACTTGGCTTTTTAATTATTTATTTGTCCCATTGATATTAAATTGATTCTAAAAGCATCCTAATCAATATTAGAACCTTTTATTATTAATTTGACATCTTTGGAAACATTTTCCACCTATATATCAATTCCCGGTATTACCCTGTACACCCCGAAACTCTTCCAGTAACTTTGAAACGCTTCAGGTTTCTCTCAAGACTATTTCTAATATTCGTGAAACTACTTCTTGAATATTTTCTCATAACTCTTACTCCACTAACACTCGACAGATCGCGATTCCGCTAAGCTTGTGAGCCTGTAGTTTGGTAAAACATCGACATGAACAAAACCCCTTTCGTTTAATGCTAATAGCGGGACCGTGGACATCCATATTGATCCCTATGAATACACCAATGATATTCGAGTAAACCCTTGGTTATTGCTACCTCTTGAGCATGCATTGGTTTTCCCTTGAAGAGGGAAGGGTGAAGCAGCAAAGTAGAGTAAGTATTTTCCTCAGTTTTGAGAACCAAGGTATCAATCCAGTAGGAGACAACACACAAGTCACCTAGTACCTGCACAAACAATCAAGAACCTTGTAACCAACGCGATAAAGGGGTTGTCAATCCCTTCACAGCCACTCGCAAAAGTGCAATCTAATAGAGATAGTAAAGTAAATATTTTTGGTATTTTTGTTGTATAGATTGGAAACTAAAGATTGCAAAATAGTAAACGAGATGCGATGTAAATAAAAGAGATGTAATATAATAGGAAAGAGACCCGGGGGCCATAGGTTTCACTAGTGGCTTCTCTCAAGATAGCATGTATTATGGTGGGCGAACGAATACTGCCGAGCAATTGATAGAAGAGCGCATAATTATGAAGACATCTAAGGCAATGATCATGAATATAGGCATCACGTTCGTGTCAAGTAGACCGAAACGATTCTGCATCTACTACTATTACTCCACACATCGGCCGCTATCCAGCATGCATCTAGAGTATTAAGTTCATAAGAACGAAGTAACGCATTAAGAAAGATGACATGATGTAGAGGGATAAACTCAAGCAATATGATATAAACCCCATCTTTTTATCCTCGATGGCAACAATACAATACGTGCCTTGCTGTCCCTACTGTCACTGGGAAAGGACACCACAAGATTGAACCCAAAGCTAAGCACTTCTCCCATTGCAAGAAAGATCAATCTAGTAGGCCAAACTAAACCAATAATTCAAAGAGACTTGCAAAGATATCAAATCATGCATATAAGAATTCAGAGAAGAACCAAATAATATTCATAGATAATCTTGTTCATAAACCCACAATTTGTCGGATCTCGGCAAACACACCGCAAAAGAGTTACATCGAATAGATCTCCAAGATCATCGAGGAGAACTTTGTATTGAGAATCAAAGAGAGAGAAGAAGCCATCTAGCTAATAACTATGGACCCGAAGGTCTGTGGTAAACTACTCACGCTTCATCGAAGAGGCAATGGTGTTGATGTAGAAGCCCTTCGTGATCGATTCCCCCGCTGACAGATCGCCGGAAAAGGCCCCAAGATGGGATCTCACGGGTACAGAAGGTTGCGGCGGTGGAAAAGTGGTTTCATGGCTCCCCCTGATGTTTCTAGGGTATAAGAGTATATATAGGCGAAAGAGGGGCCGGCCGGGCATCGTTCCCCTCCCCTCATCCTTCCTCCTCCATCGCCATCTTCGAGGAGCCGACCGGGCCAAGGCCGGTTGGCGCCGCCGACGGCGGGGCATACTCGTCCTCCTGTGTAGTGGGGTTGGCGTAGGTCAACACCCTGGGCCAGGGTGTGGCGCTGACGCCAGGCTCCGTGGTGATTCGCCGCTTAGGTGTGGTGGCAGCTGTAGCGGCGGCGCGTTGGCGGTGTGTGCCTGGGGCGATGGCGGCGGTCGAACATTCTTCTCCTCTGGTGGCAAGGGTTGTGGACAACACGATATGCTGGCGGCCGCCTCTACTGTGGCGAGGGCTGGTGGAGGTGGCAGCGCGGCAGCGGTATGCTCGACTCCCTCCTCTACGACCATGGTGGCACATGGATCGACTGTTAGTGGCGGCTCCTCTTGTGTTGTGGTTGTTGGCTCGTGGCTGGTTGGTAGGTGGTACGGGCGCCATGAGGGGGGAGGGGGCAGCCTCCCGGACTCATTGTTGTCGGGATTTGGAGGTGCCAGAACGGGCGTTTCGGGTGGCTGCAACATGGCTGGTCGCTGGCGACTTCCCCTGCCCAGATCTGTCGGCTGCCGGTTGGTCCTACCAATGGAGCTCATTTGGGGCGCAAAGAGGGGTCTTTTCTGCCACTTAACTGGTTCACGGGGTCGGTGTGCGGCGATGGCGGATAGGGGCGGTCTCGTATGTCCGGGCGGCAGCCTCGGTGGTGGGAGGCGTGATGCTCGTGAGTGGAGCTCGTGGCTCGGATGTTGGCCGGTTACCATGGTAACACGGGCGGCGTGGTGGCTTGGGTACGATGATCATTAGACTCACTCTAAAAATATGTTAGTTTTCTTTCTTTTTTCTAGACAATATGATTTGTTTTCCTATTGGACTCGAAAATCGGTGTGTGTTGCACTGCACACAAACATGAGGAGGCTCAATGAAAGAGCAGAACAGAACGAGCAAAATGAAACCTTATGCATTTTTTAGATAGGAGAGATACATCTTTGAGTTACATTTCTTTATCGAAATACATTTTAACTAAAGTGGATTTTAATTACTTACTGGATGTTACATGCTTTTTTTAATATGTGTAAAAACATTCATTATATTACTGTATGCAATTAGCAAAATCTTAAATAGCCCGTGACAACGCACGGGCATTCTAGAAGTTGTATGTAACAAACCTTATATGGTTGGATTCATAGTTGAGAGAGGTTTTTGATGAAACTTTTTTTGTCGTATGTAACTAACTTTTTATAGTTAAATTAAAGGTGGACGGAGGTAGTAAGTTGGTGATTTGGTTGTCTTGTACAGATGCCGGTGGACCATCTGACTTGTGGCAACAAAGATACTTACCCGCAAAAAAAGAAAACAAAGATACCAAGAACGATGACCTTCCTTTTTTTTAGTTTAGTCTTGTAATAAGGCATGCTGGGTACTCCTACTAAACTAGTCCTTTGATTAGTTTAGCCTTGTACTCCCTCCATTCCGATTTTCTTGTCGTGATTTTAGTTCAAATTTGAACTAAAACCACGACGAGTAAATCGGAACGAAGGGGTACTAGTATATAGGCATGCCTAGCCCTTGAATTGCAGGTGTATGGTCACGTACGCCTTTGAGCTGGTTAAAGGAACTGGAGGACACAGCCCTGAAGCCGCCACGGCGGAGCCTAAGTACGTACCAGAAGAACTGGGTGAGTACGAGTGCTCTGAGGTCGACAGTGATGCAGAAGATGAAGTTTCAAGCACAGCCGCCAAGAGTCGTCATCTTCGCAGAAGAAGTAGTGGACCAGAGTGCCACGTACAAAGATGCTGGAACCTGAGAGATTCCTGCTAGCCCATGTGCCTCTAAGGGCATGTTTGGTTACATTGTCGATCGAGCCTGGCCCGACGAGTCTGGCACTAGTGAGCCGGTTTGAGCGGATGCAGGCAAAAAACTCAGATGCACATAGTTTGATTGCCTGCATGTACCTAGTTGCATGAGACAACCATTTCTAACCCGGCGTTTGGTTGCCCGCATTGCATTAGGCGCACATATGACATGGTGTTTAGTTGCAACCTGCATACGGTGTTGTCACCACTTCTAACTAGTGATGACCTTACCACACACAATCTGAACATAGTGCCAGCTAGTTAAACAAATGACAGTTCATCCTAACTACTATCAAATGATAGTTCAAATTAATAAGAGCCATTGGCTAAATAAGGGATAGTTCATCGGTGTTGCTGCTACTAGATCTTCCTCTTCCTCTTCTGCTTCTGCTGCTGCTGCTTCTTCTTCTTCCTCCTCTTGTTCAAATCCTGCACTGACCTCTGTTAAGCCACATTGCCTCTGCCCACTCCAACCTTTTGTTCTTCCAAGCGTCATTGTCAAATGCCTCCACACCATGGCCGGAGCTAACAACATTGTCAAGCTCGACCTCTTCCTCTTCAGGCACGTGTTCATCAAAGCCCCACTGGAGGATCCAGTTATGCAGAATGCAACAAGCAAGAACAAGCTTAACCTGAATGGGGTATGGGTGGAATGGCTTCCGCTCCAGGATCTTAAACCTATTCTTCAGAGCTCCAAATGCCCTCTCGATAGTTACTCTAAGGCTGGAGTGTCTGAGATTATACAGCTCATGTGAAGTCCTAGGATAGTTCCTACCAGAGAACTCGTTGAGATGGTACCTAGTTTTCCTGAAGGGTGAAAGAATACCCGGCCGACATGCATAGCGAGCATCTCCAAGGTAGAACATGCCGTTGGGGATGTTGATCCCATCAAGTCGACTCATGTTGTCACTGAGAATGTTAGCATCATGCGCTGACCCTCCCTGCCAGCCAGCACATATGTGAACTTCAGATCAAAGTCAACAGCAGAAAGCACTTTCTGGCTTGTGTAGTGCTTCCTCCCCCTGTATGCTGCAGACTGTGACCTAGGAACTTTGGCAGTGACATGAGTACCATCTATTGCCCCAATGCAATCCTGAAAATGGCATCACAAGCCCGTGTTAGTGCTCAACTTGAACAATACAAGCATATCAAGCCATGAAAAGTGTATGTTGTCAATGCTCACCTTGAAGTATGGATACCATCTTGGGCTTCCGCGAATCTTGGGTGGAGTCTGGCCAGATGGTCTCCTGATCATCTCTCCTCTAAGCTCCCTGTCGGTGTCAAAACAGGCGGATCTCGGGTAGGGGGTCCCGAACTGTGCGTCTAGGCGGATGGTAACAGGAGACAAGGGACACGATGTTTTACCCAGGTTCGGGCCCTCTTGATGGAGGTAAAACCCTACGTCCTGCTTGATTAATATTGATGATGTGGGTATTACAAGAGTAGATCTACCACGAGATCAAGGAGGCTAAACCCTAGAAGCTAGCCTATGGTATGATTGTTGTTCGTCCTATGGACTAAAACCATCTGGTTTATATAGACACCGGAGAGGGCCAGGGTTACACAGAGTCGGTTACAATGGTAGGAGATCTACATATCCGTATCGCCAAGCTTGCCTTCCACGCCAAGGAAAGTCCCATCCGGACACGGGACGAAGTCTTCAATCTTGTATCTTCATAGTCTTGGAGTCCGGCCGATGATGATAGTTCAGCTATCCAGACACCCTCTAATCCAGGACTCCCTCAGTAGCCCCTGAACCAGGCTTCAATGGCGACGAGTCTGGCGCGCATATTATCTTCGGCATTGCAAGGCGGGTTCCTCCTCCGAATAATTTATAGAAGATTGTGAACACCAGGATAGTGTCCGACTCTGCAAAATAAATTCCACATTCCACCGTAGAGAGAATAATATTTACACAAGTTCAATCTGCTGACGTATTTCGTGGCGTGACGTCACACCACAACCAAGCCTTTACTTGAATCGTTTTCATTATACCACCTCAGCACGTTTAGCGAAGCGGTTTCCTTGGCACGTCTTGTCGAAGCAGAGATCGTGTTCCCCTTATCCCGGGATTCTCATCAATACGGACGTGGGTAACCCAACTGCGCCCGTTGCCACGCCCCCTCCATCGAAGGCGAGTTCCAAACGGTCACGGGGACGGCTCTTGGTATTCTCCCTCTTTATAATGAGACCAAGGCCCGTTCCTTTTCTTCAATCCTCAATCGAATCCGCCCCTCGCCCCGAGTTCCAACACCCAGGGCTCCAGATTCGGGCACTTCGGACCTTCGACAATGTCCGGCTCCGACCTACAGGGCCGGTGGATGCCCTCCTTCGTCATCGAAGAGGACGTGCTGAAGCTGAGAGACGCCAGGTACTTAACCTACGAGATTTCGCATAGGTTGCCTTCCCAAGGGCAAGTCATTCCTACTCCTGAGCCTGGCGAGAGTGTCGTGTCCGTGTCTCACCTCCATCGGGGTTTAAGCTTCCCGATGGATCCCTTCGTGAGGGGGCTCCTATTTTACTATGGGCTGGAATTCCACGACTTGGCTCCGGAGTCTATCCTCCACATCTCATCATTTATTGTCGTCTGTGAAGCCTTCCTCCGCACTACCCCTCACTTCGGTTTGTGGCTCAAAACCTTCAATGTGGAGCTGAAGATGATTGAGGGGCGTCAGGCAGAGTACGGCGGGGCGGTTATAAGCAAGAGGGCCGATGCTCCATGGCCCGAGGGCTCTTTTCAGGAGGAGCTCGGCTTGTGGCAACAGGAGCGGTTCTATATCACCGCTCCCAGGGGCAGTAGGCAGAGGCCGCCACCCGCCTTTCGCTCGGGCCCTCCACAACGGCTGACGTCGTGGGTCAACAAAGGGTTTGACTGGGGGCCGTCCAAGGACGTACCCCTATTGCAGGGCCGGATTCGAGACCTCCAAGAGAGGGAGATCAATCTGGTCGTAGTGACGTAGGTTATGCTGATTTAGCGTCTTCTGCCCTGCAAACGTCGCCCTCTCCGCCTGTGGGAATTCAATCCGGAGGGGCCGCGAGCTCTCCAACACTTCATGGGTACAAAACCCGTGGAGATGTACAAACTGTTCTTCGGATCACAAGAAATGTGTCCGGACTTGACCGAGGACGCTGGCCTAAGCTGCAATCGCCCGGATACTCAAGTAAGTAGCCCTGTGTCTGGACATATCATCCATTTATTTATCATGGATTTGCCTTTTAACCGGCTATCCCTCGAACAGGAGTGGATAGCGCAAGCAAAACTGATAAGGTGTCCGGCCCCCCTCCCTGAGACCACGCCGGATCCCGTTTTAATCAAAATGTTGGAGGTAGCGCCTTTGGAGGAGGGTGAAGGGGGGAACAGGGAAACTACCACCTCTGTTAAGGAGGCTCTCAGTGAGGGGGAATCAAGAATCCCTCCCTCCAGGGGGAGAAGAGGACCGCTTCCGAAAACCCGGAGGCCAAAGCCTCGAAGCGGGGAAAGAAATCCGCACCGGAAGGTCCTGGGCCGGGAGGAGTCCCGGCCGCACAGTCTCCCCAAAGGAATCAACCCTCCAGCGAGCCGTAAGTAGAAAAAAGGGAAGTTTTGTAATAAGGGACATCCCTATATAATTTCTAAGGATAACCGAAGTTTTTACCTTGTAGTTCGGATTTCAGCCCTTCTCAGCAGAGCTCATCCTCGGGGGACCTTCGTCCGGAGATGATGGAGAGCAAAACGCCTCCATTTTCTGCCCCGTCAGGCGGGGCGGACGACCCTGAGGTGTCGTCACGGAGGGTCTCCCCGAGTCCGGCGGGGCCGAGGAGTTTAGCACCCACTGGAGTACGGCCGATGGAGCTGCAGGGTTTGCTCGAGAGGGCATCTCTCTCAGAAGATCACCGCGCATTAATGAGTACGGTTATTGAAAGGATCTCATCCGCCGAAAGCGGGTTGCATGAGGCCGTCGGAAGTTTACTGACGGGGTTTGAGGTACGCAAAAAATGACATACCTTTTGACAGTTTTGCACATAGAGTGCGCCCTGTATAGATAGTAGCCCCTGAGACTCGGTATGTTGTCAAAAGTGACAGTGTGCCGAGGATCTTAATCTCAGTTACAAAATGTCGCCTTTCCTATGTAGGTGGCGAAATGTTCGGTGGCCAGCCGGACTGATACAGTTGCCGAGCTAAAGCGGCAACTCGACGTTGCGGATGCGGACATCGCGCTGGTCAATAAACGACTTGACGAGTCACAAGGTAGGTGGTTTCTCCGCGGTCACCTGGTAAGGGAGCTGATGCCCACTCCTTACAACATGTATGATTGATGCAGATGGTGCCGCTGCTGTGGAAGACCTTCGGGGAGAGCTTGCTCGAGCCAAGGAGCAAGCCAGAAAAAGTGATGCGGCTGCCTCGAAGGCAGTGGAGGAGCTAAAAGACGAAAAGGCTGCTCACTGCCGCAGCAGGGAGGAAATGGCCGTAATGGCCGTGAAATTAAAAGATGCTACCGACCACTATGAGGTTCTTGAAAGAGAACGCCAAGTGGAGCAGGAGGGCCTGAAGAAGGCCACCGCCGAAGCCAAGGATGTCCGTTCTGCAATGCGGGCTATGAAGGAGGAACTGCGTCAGGCTAGAGACATTGCGGCTGGAAAGCCCTTTCTATTGCGTAGGAAGTTCACGGATCCGAAGTATGCTCAGTTGGGCCAGTTGTGGGGTGTGGAGGATCCTTATCTGGATTTGGCGGCGAGTGCGGCGGACGCAGTTGTGCACTTCCGAAGTCAGAAGGATCATGAAATGGAAGAGCTTTTTTGGTCTCAATTCCATAGTCCGGAGCATCCACTTCCGTTGACCGATCGGTTGGCTGAGTGGGCTGAGCTGAATAGATTGTCCGGACTTGCCATGACGGATGTGGTGGCTCATCTGTGGCCGGAAAGGCCCAAGCCGAAGAGTTATTTTGGCTTATTGCAGCAATTCCTTGGGGCGGTGCTGCATATCAAGGCGATGAAGCGGTCGGCATGCATAGAGGGTGCACAGATGGCTCTTGCCCGTGTTAAGACATACTGGGCGGAGATGAATGCCACTGATGTTGCGTCCCGGGGTTCGGACGAGAGCCGATTACCCACCGAGCACTATTTTGAGGAAGTCCTGCAGGAAGCTCGTTTAATAGAGTCGCAGTGCTCGAAAAATGTCATGTTCAAATGACATGTATGATTTGTGAGATCATATTTATAATGTAACGACTTTTTATACTTGTGCGTTCAAGTATTGAAATATTTCCTGTGCGGCCGTTAACTTATATGTATTTATAACCTGAAAGATGGCAGTCTTTGACTTCAGCCCCCACGCACATGGTGCGGGGGTGTTTGCAAAAAAAGCGCATTTTCACACTTAATCCAACGTCTTGGTCCTTTGAAGGAGGTGATAGCATAGCAAACTAGGCAACCGGACTATAATGCTTTATCACTTTCACTTAGCCATAGGAGCTCGATGGTGGGGCTACTATATAGCCCCTAGAGGCACTGCGCTCTCCGAACTCGGGGCACGTGTGTGCCTGACCGGGAAGCGGTCCTTCGTCAAAGCGGAGGAATTCTAAACATTCCAGTAGTCGATCGAGTGGTTGACCAGTCTCTCGCTATATCATGACAGTCAGTTTTCGGCTTTCTCTACTGAGGTGCTCGCCCGGCCGAACCGGGGCACAATCGCAGTAGTTCTCCTGGTGCCGCGTTAGCCGATGGAGCGGAACGTAAGGCAGCAAAACATAGGAGCCAGGCAAACCCAACATTTTACCAAAGACATGATTCGGAGCTAATGCATATAAGGCCTAACTCGAGACGCCAAACACTCCCTAAGGTATTCGAACTTTATGATAACGGGCATAACAATGCCCTAAGCCCCTAGTGTCCAGGTACAGGTGAGAACTTCTGACGCGGCCGATGCCAAAACGCCAGCCTCCTCCTCGGTTATGGTAGAAAACCGGGGGATGAGTATCAACAAGAGACAGTAAGAAAGGTTTACGCAGGGTCTTAATCTGAAAAGAATCCTTGCAACGGGTCCCTGCTGCACGTCTGCGCCTGTGTCTTCATTGTGCTGTATCCTGGATGGGTGTAGCACGTGGTTCATCTGTAAAAGAGAAGAACTTAGTTTGGAAAAAATATCATGCAAAAAGTGTATTTAAAACAGAGTATGATTTAGAAGATGAATAAAATTGAGCTTTATTGGCTCTCATTGTGTATATGTGCAGCCCCTTGTAAAGAGGTATGCGGCTGGGAAGCCCCTTGTTTATTTATGCCGGACTCGCCTAACCGTGTCCGAGGTCTAAATGACCTGTTTTTAGGGGCTTTGATCAACAGGGTTGGATTAGTGTGTGGCTGTCAAGGCAGTCTCACATTTTCCGTGGTCGAGGAACACTCGGAGTTACCCTTTAATGAGATTATGCCGCATGGACCGGGCATTTTGAGTGTAAGAGACGCGTAATGCGGTATCGCGTTAAAGCGGGCGAAAGCTTCGCGTCCCAGTAGTGCTTGATGGCTACTTTTGAATGGTGCGATGTGGAAGATTAGCTTTTCGCAACGGAAGTTGTCGGATGAACCGAACACAACCTTTAGTAGTATAGAGCCTGTACAATTGGCATAAAGGCCTGGCGTCACTCCTTTGAAGGAAGTGTTGCTATGGCGAATTTTGGTAGGGTCTATCCCCATTCTGCGCATGGTGTCCTGGTATAGCAGGTTTATATTGCTTCCGCCATCCATTAGGACTTGTGTGAATTGTAGTCCGTCGATTATGGAATCCAATATCAAAGCATTCCCTCCTGCGTTTCGAATACTTCTGGAGCAGTCCTGATAGTCGAAAGTAATTGGGTTTGACATCCAATTTCGGGGCTCCGCTTGGGTGGATCGTGCGGCGCGTGTTTTAGTAGTTGCCGCACTGTTTATCACATGAAGTGAGTTCACTGTTTTGACTTCTAGTGGGAAAGTCTTCTGTTTTCCGGCCTGCTGCTTGTGGGATTCGTCATCATCTTCGCTTGGTGTGTCGAGCCCCTTGTGTTCGGTGTTAAGTCGGCCGGACTGCTTGAAGACCCAACAATCTCTGTGGGTATGGTTTGCAGGCCTCCCGGGGGTACTGTGGATTTGACATATCCTATCCAAGATTTTGTTTAGGTTGGATATCTCGTCACTGTTGTCCTTAAGGGGCAGTGTTTTGTTATTCAGCCGAGAGCTTTTGAACCCGGCGTTGACCGCCGTACTATTTGGGCCGTTTTCCTTATTCCGGCGCTGATCTTTTCTGCGTCGTGATTTCCCATTTCCATCCCTGACATCGGATGTACTCGGGTCGCTGGTGCTGCATCTTGCTAGCCAGCTATCTTCCTCCGCGCAAAAGCGGGTCATGAGGCTTGTTAGCGCGGCCATTGTTCTTGGTTTTTCCTGGCCGAGGTGTCTGGCGAGCCATTCGTCTCGGACGTTATGTTTAAAGGCTGCTAAGGCTTCGGCGTCCGGAGAGTCGACTATTTGGTTCCTTTTGGTGAGGAACCTGTTCCAGAATTTGCGTGCTGACTCCCCGGGCTGTTGAGTTATGTGACTTAAATCGTCTGCATCCGGAGGGCGGACATAAGTTCCCTAAAAATTTGCTCGAAATGCATCTTCAAGCTCTTCCCAACTTCCGATGGTGTTTTCTGGGAGGCTTTTGAGCCAATGCCGAGTTGGCCCTTTGAGCTTGAGGGGTAGGTATTTTATGGCGTGGAGATTGTCTCCTCTGGCCATATGTATGTGTAGGATATAATCCTCAATCCAGACTCCGGGGTCTGTTGTTCCGTCATATGCCTCTATGTTTACGGGCTTGAATCCCACTGGAAATTCATGATCCAGTACCTCATTGGTGAAACATAGTGGGTGTGCGACGCCCCTGTATTTGGGTGTGCCGTTATCTTCGAATACTCGGCGGTTGTGTTGCTTCCTGGAGCCTTATTTTTTGGCCCATAGATGGACCGGACCGGGCCATCCTTTTTGCGAGGATCCTTATGTGGATTGTGTGCCGGATTGTGTGCGGCGCCGCTTACCGCTCTTAGCCTGTCATCTGGTCGTCTATCCGGCCAGGCGGCCTCTTTCTTTTTTGACTGTGGGGGCTCTACGGCCTCCTCGTCAAATTCGGGCAACAACTTGCGCTTCGGGTAGCTCTTTGCTTGGTGACTATCGCCGTATTTATCTGCGGTCTTGAGTACTTTGCTCCATCTCATTCTGAGTACGTTTTCTGCCATTTTGAGCTTCCGCTTTTGCTTCTTCAAACTTCTTGCAGTGGCGACGAGCCTTCTGTGAAGGTTCTTATGCTCCGGTGATGTGTCCGGCGTGAGATCGTTGGTGGCATGTTCGTCGTCCACTGGTTCGCCCTGCTCTACGGCTGGGTCAGTATGGGTGCCGTTGTTATCGAGGCGGGACTTCGGGTGGTGCTTGCGTCGCCGTTTTGGTTGTTTTCAGGGGAATTATCCTTCGCTGCGTCCCGTTGTTCCTCGTTATCGCTTCCCTTTGGTGTATCCACCATGTATACGTCGTGAGTTGAGGTGGCTTTCTAGTGCCGAGTAGGCGCTGGTTCTTGGTCGTCTCCGGCATCGTCGTCCATATCGTCGATGTCTTCGGAGTCGAAGTCTAGCATGTCGGTTAAATCGTCAACATTGGCTATTAAGTGGGTGGTGGGTGGGAATTGAATTTCTTCATCATCCGCATCCCAACCATCCTGACCGCAGTCCGGCCAGGGCTCCCCTGATAAGGAGAGATACTTTAGCGAATTCAGGATGTCGCCGAAAGGTGAGTGTTGAAAGATGTCCGCAGCAGTGAACTCCATGATCGGCGCCCAATCGGATTCGATTGGAGGGGGCGTAGGAGGTTCGGAGTCCGGCAAGGAGTCCGGCACCTCGGAGTCACGAGCTTCACAAGGGACAAGGTCAGTATTCGGCTCTATCACCGTAGAGGTTGCAGCCCCCGAGGTGGTGTCTAACCACCCGTCCTCGATCTGCACAGCCGGCTCTGAATTGAGGGTCGGAGCGGACTCGTGTGCGGCCTCCAGGGCACTGTCCGGCAGTAGAGCTAAATCATGCCCATCATGACAGTGCGGCACGCTCGGCTGTGGCTCGAATCCATCGAAGATCAGGTCTCAGCGGATGTCAGCCGTGAAGTTCAGACTTCCAAATCTGACCTGACGGCCAGGGGCGTAGCTTTCAATCTGCTCCAGATGGCCAAGCGAGTTGGCCCGCAGTGCAAAGCCGCCGAATACGAAGATCTGTCCGGGGAGAAAAGTCTCACCCTGGACTGCGTCGTTGATGATCGAAGGAGCCATCGAGCCTATTGGTGACGACACAGAGGAACTCTCAATGAAAGCACCAATGTCGGTGTCAAAACCGGCGGATCTCGGGTAGGGGGTCCCGAACTGTGCGTCTAGGCGGATGGTAACAGGAGACAAGGGACACGATGTTTTACCTAGGTTCGGGCCCTCTTGATGGAGGTAAAACCCTACGTCTTGCTTGATTAATATTGATGATGTGGGTATTACAAGAGTAGATCTACCACGAGATCAAGGAGGCTAAACCCTAGATGCTAGCCTATGGTATGATTGTTGTTCGTCCTATGGACTAAAACCATCCGGTTTATATAGACACCGGAGAGGGCTAGGGTTACACAGAGTCGGTTACAATGGTAGGAGATCTACATATCCGTATCGCCAAGCTTGCCTTCCACGCTAAGGAAAGTCCCATCCGGACACGGGACGAAGTCTTCAATCTTGTATCTTCATAGTCTTGGAGTCCGGCCGATGATGATAGTTCGGCTATCCGGACACCCCCTAATCCAGGACTCCCTCACTCCCCAATAGCAAAAAGCACCTGCTTGAAGTACCTAGAGATGGTCTCCATTGATCTCTTGAACGTGTTGTGAATGACCCTGAACCTCTGGTTATGGCCAACAACATGGAGGAACATGGCCACTTGCTCTTCCACACTGGTGTTGATGTTATCTTGTAGCAGCCCCCCTGCTCCTGAAGGTCTCGACAAGCTTGGCAAATGGTGCTCTTTTCATTCGAATCATCCACAGAACCTCGACGTCATTGCAATTGTAGATGTAGTTCAGATTTTGGATCCTCTCTTGTTCCCGGATAAACAATGAACCATATCGGATCAGAGGTCTCCCAGCACGACGAACAGCTCTTTGGTGCATTAACATGACCCATGCCTAAATCACACTAATCATTGTTGTTGCCAGAATTATCAGCCTCATCCGTGCATCCATAACCTAGTAGACATTGACGGTTCGTTCAGTGGGTAATCGATCCTACACCTAGCCTAACGGCCTAACCACCGACCTATCAAAGGGGGGAGGGGGTGTCGGTGTCAAAACCGGCGGATCTCGGGTAGGGGGTCCCGAACTTTGCGTCTAAGGCTAATGGTAACAGGAGACTGGGGACATGATGTTTACCCAGGTTTGAGCCCTCTCGATGGAGGTAATACCCTACTTCCTGCTTGATTGATCTTGATGATATGAGTATTTATACGTCCATTTTGCATCATGCTTTTATATCGATATTTATTGCATTATGGGCTGTTATTTCACGTTATGTCACAATACTTATGGCTATTCTCTCTTATTTTACAAGGTTTACATGAAGAGGGAGAATGTCGGCAGTTGGAATTCTGGGCTGGAAAAGGAGCAAATATTGGAGGCCTATTCTGCGCAACTCCAAAACTCCTGAAACTCCACGGAATATCTTAAAATAAATAAAGAAAAATTGTCGCCAAAGATGAAGGCCAGGGGGCCCACACCCTGCTCACGAGGGTGGGGGCACCCCCTTGGGCGCGCCCCCCTACCTCATGGCCCCCCTGGTGGCTCTCCGACGCCCGTCTTCTCCTATATGAAGTCTTTTGATGAGAAAAAAACAGAAGGCAACCTTTCGGGACGAGACTCCGCCGCCACGAGGCGGAACCTTGGCGGAACCAATCTAGGGCTCCGACAGAGCTGTTCTGCCGGGGACACTTCCCTCCGGGAGGGGGAAATCATCACCATCGTCATCACCAACGCTCCTCTCACCAGGGCAATCTCCATCAACATCTTCACCAGCACCATCTCATCTCCAAACCCTAGTTCATCTTTTGTATCCAATTCTTGTCTCCAAGTCCGGGATTGGTACTAGTAGGTTGCTAGTAGTGTTGATTACTCCTTGTAGTTGATGCTAGTTGGTTTATTTGGTGGAAGATCATATGTTCATATCCTTTATGCACATTATTACCCCTCTGATTATGAACATTAATATGCTTTGTGAGTAGTTACGTTTGTTCCTGAGGACAAGGGAGAAGTCTTGCTATTAGTAGTCATGTGAATTTGGTTTCCATTTGATATTTTGATAAGATGTATGTTGTCTAGCCTCTAGTGGTGTTATGTGAATGTCGACTACATAACACTTCACCATTATTTGGGCCTAGAGGAAGGCATTGGGAAGTAATAAGTAGATGATGGGTTGCTAGAGTGGCAGAAGCTTAAACCCTTGTTTATGCGTTGCTTTGTAAGGGGCTGATTTGGATCCATATGTTTCATGCTATGGTTAGGTTTACCTTAATACTTTTGTTGTAGTTGCGGATGCTTGCAATAGAGGTTAATCATAAGTGGGATGCTTGTTCAAGTAAGAACAACACCCAAGCACCGGTCCACCCACATATCAAATTATCAAAGTACCGAACGCGAATCGTATGAGCGTGATGAAAACTAGCTTGACGATATTCCCATGTGTCCTCGGGAGCGCTTTTCCTATTATAAGAGTTTGTCCAGGCTTGTCCTTTGCTACAAAAAGGATTGGGCCACCTTGCTGCACTTTATTTACTTTTGTTACTTGTTGCTCGTTACAATTTATCTTATCACAAAACTATCTGTTACCACTTATTTCAGTACTTGCAGAGAATACCTTGCTGAAAACCGCTTATCATTTCCTTCTGCTCCTTGTTGGGTTTGACACTCTTACTTATCGAAAGGACTACGATAGATCCCCGATACTTGTGGGTCATCAAGACTCTTTTCTGGCGCCGTTGCCGGGGAGTGAAGCGCCTTTGGTAGGTGGAATTTGGTAAGGAAAAATTTATATAGTGTGCTGAATTTTTTTGTCACTTGTTACTATGGAAAGTAATTGTCTGAGGGGCTTGTTCAGGGTATCTTCACCCCGTCCAGTAGAGCAAAGAGTTTCTCCTCAACCTACTCAACCTACTGAACCTATTGAAAATGAAACTCTTTTTGATATTCCTTCGGGTTTGATGGAAAAACTGCTAGCTAACACTTTTACAGGAGATGGAACAAAGCATCTTGATGAACATCTACGCTATGTGGATGATGTTTGTGGACTATTTAAGCTTGCAGGTATACCCGATGATGCTGTTAAGAAGAAGGCCTTCCCTTTATCTTTGAAGGGAGACACATTGACATGGTACAGGCTATGTGATGATATGAGATCATGGAACTATAAAAGATTGAAATTGGAATTTCATCAAAAGTATTACCCTATGCATCTTGTTCATCATGATCTCAATTATATATATAATTTTTGGCCTTGCGAAGGAGAAAGCATCGCTCAAGCTTGGGGGAGGCTTAAATCAATGCTACATTCATGCCCCAATCATGAGCTCGCAAGAGAAGTGATTATGCAAAGTTTTCATGCTCGGCTTTCTGATAACAATCGCACCATGCTCGATACTTCTTGTGCTGGCTCTTTTATGATGAAGACTATTGAATTCAGATGGAATTTATTGGATAGAATTAAACGCAACTCTGAAGATTGGGACCTCGACGAAGGTAGGGAGTCAGGTATGACACCTAAGTTTGATTGTGTTAAATCTTTTATGGATACCGATATTTTCTGTAAGTTTAGCACTAAATGTGGACTTGACTCTGAGATAGTTGCTTCTTCCTGTGAATCTTTTGCTACTTATGTTGATCTCCCCAAGGAGAAGTGGTTTAAATATCATCCTCCCATAGAAGTAAAAGTAGCTACACCTATTAAAGTTGAAGAAAAGAATGTCACATATAATGATCCTATTGTTCCCACTTCTTATGTTGAGAAACCGCCTTTCCCTGTTAGAATGAAGGATCATGCTAAAGCTTCAACTGTTGTTCATAAAAGCAATATTAGAACTTATACACCTCCTGATCAAGTCAAAGTAGAACCCAATATTGCTATTGTTAAAGATCTCTTGTCTGATAATATTCATGGGCATGTTATTCAATTCCAGGGTGAAACTGCTAGAATTGCTAAACCTTGTGATAGAGATAAACATAGACCTGTGGTAGGCGTGCCTGTTATTTCTGTTAAAATAGGAGATCATTGTTATCATGGCTTGTGTGATATGGGTGCTAGTGCTAGTGTTATACCCATTGACTTATACAAAGAAATTATGCATGATATTGCACCAGCTGAGTTAGAAGATATCGATGTTACAATTAAACTTGCCAATAGAGATATTATTTCACCAGTGGGAATTGTTAGAGATGTTGAAGTCTTGTGTGGAAAAACCAAATATCCCGCTGATTTTCTTGTTCTTGGTTCTCCACAAGATAGCTTTTGTCCCATTATATTTGGTAGACCCTTCTTGAATACTGTTAATGCTAAGATAGATTGTAAAAAGAATGTTGTTACTATTGGCTTGGATGATATGGTTCATGAGTTTAATTTCTCTAAATTTAGTAAACAACATCGTGAGGAAGAATTGCCTAGTAAGGATGAAATTATTGGTCTTGCTTCTATTGCCGTACCTCCTAGTGATCCTTTAGAACACTATTTGCTAGACCATGAAAATGATATGTTCATGAATGAAAGAAGGGAAATAGATGAAGTATTCTTTAAACAGGAACCTATTCTGCAACACAATTTGCCTGTTGAAATTCTAGGGGATCCTCCTCCACCCAAGGGTGATCCCGTGTTTGAGCTTAAACCGTTGCCTAATAATCTTAAATATGCTTATCTTGATGAAAAGAAAATATATCCTGTCTTTTTAGCGCTAACCTTTTAGAGCATGAAGAAGAAAGATTATTGTAAACTCTGAAGAAGCACCGTGCCGCTATTGGATATACTTTGGATGATCTTAAGGGCATCAGTCCCACTCTATGTCAACATAAAATAAATTTGGAAGCGGATGCCAAACCAGTTCATGATCCTCAACGACGTTTGAATCCTAAAGTGAAAGAAGTGGTAAGAAAGGAAATACTCAAGCTTCTGGAGGCAGGTATAATTTATCCCGTTGCTGATAGTCAATGGGTAAGTCCTGTCCATTGTGTCCCTAAGAAGGGAGGTATTACTGTTGTCCCTAATGATAAAGATGAATTGATTCCACAAAGAATCATCACGGGTTATAGGATGGTAATTGATTTCCGCAAATTAAATAAGGCTACTAAGAAAGATCATTACCCTTTACCATTTATTGATCAAATGCTAGAAAGATTATGCAAACATACACACTATTGCTTTCTAGATGGTTATTCCAGTTTTTCTCAAATACCTGTGTCGGCTAAAGATAAATCAAAGACTACTTTTACATGCCCTTTTGGTACTTTTGCTTATAGACGTATGCCTTTCGGTTTATGTAATGCACCTGCTACCTTTCAAAGATGCATGATGGCTATATTCTCTGACTTTTGCGAGAAAATTTGTGAGGTTTTCATGGATGACTTTTCTGTCTATGGTTACTCTTTTGATGATTGCTTGAGCAATCTTGCTCTAGTTTTGCAGAGATGTGAAGAAACTAATCTTGTCTTGAATTGGGAAAAGTGCCACTTTATGGTTAATGAAGGTATTATCTCGGGGCACAAAGTTTCTGAAAGAGGTATTGAAGTTGATAAAGCCAAAGTTGATGCTATTAAAAAGATGCCATGTCCCAAGGGCATCAAAGGTATAAGAAGTTTCCTTGGTCACGCCGGATTTTATAGGAGGTTCATTAAGGACTTCTCAAAAAACCTCTCGGCCTCTGACTAATTTATTACAAAAAGATGTACGATTTGTTTTTGATGATGATTGTGTAGAAGCATTTGAAATACTTAAGAAAGCATTAGTCTCTGCACCTGTTGTTCAGCCACCTGATTGGAATTTACCCTTTGAAATTATGTGTGATGCTAGTGATTATGCTGTAGGTGCTGTTCTAGGGCAAAGAGTTGATAAGAAATTAAATGTTATCCATTATGCTAGTAAGACTCTAGACAGTGCCAAAGAAATTATGCTACTACCGAAAAGGAACTTTTAGCAGTTGTGTTTGCTTGTGATAAGTTAGACCTTATATTGTTGATTCTAAAGTAACTATTCACACAGATCGGGCTGCTATTAAATATCTTATGGAAAAGAAAGATGCAAAACCTAGACTCATTAGATGGGTTCTCTTGCTACAAGAATTTGATTTGCATATTGTTGATAGAAAAGGAGCTGAGAACCCCATTGCAGACAACTTGTCTAGGTTAGAGAATGTTCTTGATGACCCACTACCTATTGATGATAGCTTTCCTGATGAACAATTAAATGTCATAAGCACTTCTCATAGCACTCCATGGTATGCTGATTATGCTAATTATATTGTTGCTAAATTTATACCACCTAGCTTCACATACCAACAAAAGAAAAAGTTTTTCTATGACTTGCGACATTACTTTTGGGATGACCCACATCTTTATAAAGAAGGAGTGGGTGGTGTTATTAGACGCTGTGTACCTGAGCATGAACAGGAACAGATCCTACACAAGTGTCACTCCGAAGCTTATGGAGGACACCACGCTGGAGATAGAACTGCACATAAGGTATTGCAATTCGGTTTTTATTGGCCTACTCTCTTCAAGGATGCCCGTAAGTTTGTTTTGTCTTGCAATGAATGTCAAAGAATTGGTAATATTAGTAGACGTCAAGAAATTCCTATGAATTATTCACTTGTTATTGAACCATTTGATGTTTGGGGCTTTGATTATATGGGACCTTTTCCTGCCTCTAATGGATATACTCATATTTTAGTTGCTGTTGATTACGTTACTAAATGGGTAGAAGCTATTCCAACTAGTAGTGCTGATCATAACACTTCTATTAAAATGCTTAAGGAAGTTATTTTTCCGAGGTTTGGAGTCCCTAGGTATTTAATGACTGATGGTGGTTCACACTTTACTCATGGTGCTTTCCGTAAGATGCTTGCTAAATATGACGTTAATCATAGAATTGCATCTCCATATCACCCGCAGTCTAGTGGTCAGGTAGAATTGAGCAATAGAGAGCTCAAATTAATTTTGCAAAAGACTGTCAATAGGTCTAGAAAGAATTGGTCCAAGAAACTTGATGATGCATTATGGGCCTATAGAACTGCATACAAAAATCCTATGGGTATGTCTCCGTATAAAATGGTTTATGGAAAAGCTTGTCACCTACCTCTCGAACTAGAACATAAGGCATATTGGGCTATTAAAGAGCTCAACTACGATTTCAAACTTGCCGGTGAGAAGAGGTTATTTGATATTAGCTCCCTTGATGAATGGAGAACCCAAGCTCATGAAAATGCCAAGTTTTTTAAAGAAAAAGTTAAAAGATGGCATGATAAAAGGATACAAAAGCGTGAGTTTAATGTAGGTGATTATGTGTTGCTATACAACTCTCGTTTAAGATTTTTTGCAGGAAAACTTCTTTCTAAATGGGAAGGTCCCTACGTTATTGAGGAGGTCTATCGTTCCGGTGCCATAAAAATCAACAACTTCGCAGGCACAAATCCGAAGGTGGTAAATGGTCAAAGGATTAAACACTATATTTCAGGTAATCCCATAAATGTTGAAACTAATATTATTGAAACCGTAACGCCAGAGGAATACATAAAGGACACTTTCCAGAACGTTCTAGACTCTGAAAAGGAATAGGTATGTGGTACAGTAAGTAAACCGACTCCAAAACAATTTTTAAGGCAATATTTCTCCGTTTTGGAATATTTAGTAAAATAGAAAAATAAGTGGCAGTCCGGGGAGGACACGAGGCCTCCACAAGAGTGGAGGGCGCGCCCTACCCCCCTGGGCGCGCCCCCCCTACCTCGTGAGCACCTTGTGCACCCTCCGGATTCTGTTTCCTTGCACAATACGTATTTTGGTCGGTGAAAATTCATCATATATACTCCCGAAGGTTTTGACTCTCGTATCACACAAATATCCTCTGTTTTTGTTTTCGAGTTGCTGCTGCTGCAGATTAGAGCAAGATGTCTTCTCAAGAGTAAGTCGGGGAGAGCCGGGTATCTAACCCGGCACCGGAACCAAGGGCAAACAGCGACGCTGACCACTTTGTGTCAGCAACAGAGGAAGAGATGGAGGCTGACCTGATGAGGGTAGATGCCATGGAAGATCAAGAAGTCACCTCTCGCCTCTGAGCTGGGTTTATGATGGGGGAACTACAGAGCTCAGCTATTCCAAACTCGGTTATCCCTTCTAATGTTAGATTCCTTTCCTATGAAAATATGAGGTGGAGTGTCTCTTGTTCTCCCGCAGCTATGCAACACCCTTGGGTGCAAGGAGCTTTAGCCGTTACAGGAAAGCTTTGCAAGGAAATAATGGACCTCAAGCAGCAAGTCAATAAGCTCGAGGAGGAGAACCGTATCTTGAGGGGAATCATCGCCAAGAATATTACACCAACAACAAAGAAGGAGATATAATCACATGGGTATGGGCACTCCCCTTGGCAACTGCCAAGCTTGGGGGAGGTGCCCTGGTATCGTATCACCATCACAACTCCTATCTTTACTGTTTTTCTTAGTTTGATCCATTTAGTAGTATCTTGATTTAGTAGAATAAAGTCATGGCATGATCTAGTTTTGAGTTTTGCTTTATGATCCTTCTTTGTAATCGAGTCCGTGAGCTATATAAGAAAGATTAGTGTTGAGTCAAGGTCTTGAGTATTTTGCCATGATCTTGGGTGATTAAAAGAAAAAGAATAAAAAGAATCAAAGAGTTCATATTGATCTTAGTGAAAGTAATGACTTCACATAGAAAGAGTATGATGATTAAAAGTTGTTGGGAGTTGGCAAATATAGCTTTGGTCATCGTTGCAATTAATAGGAAGTAATAAGGAAATAGAGGTTTCACATATAGATATATTATCATTGACATCTTTTATGATTGGGAGCACTCATTAAAATATGACATGCTAAAGAGTTGATGTTGGACAAGGAAGACAACATAATGAGTTATGTTTTCTTACATCTGAGATAAAGTATGTTGTCATGGATCCTCTAACGTGTTGAGCTTGCCTTTCCCCCTCATGCTAGCCAAATTCTCAGCACCAAGTAGAAATACTACTTGTGCTTCCAAATACCCTTAAACCAGTTTTGCCATGAGAGGCCACCATATCTACCTATGGATTGAGTAAGATCCTTCAAGTAAGTTGTCATCGATGCAAGCAATAAAAATTGCTCTCTAAATATGCATGACTTATTAGTGCGGAGAAAATAAACTTTGTACGAACTTGTTGTGGACGCAATAAAAGTGACGGACTGCATAAGAAAGGTTCACATACAAGGGGCAATATAAAGTGACGTTCTTTTGCATTAAGATTTTGTGCATCAACCCTAAACGCGCATGACAACCTCTGCTTCCCTCTGCGAAGGGCCTATCTTTTATTATTATCCTCTAACTTATGCAAGAGTCACGGTGATCTTCACCTTTCCTTTTTCATTTTATCCTTTGGCAAGCTCAGCATGTTGGAAAGAACATGATATATATATCTAATTGGATGTGGGGAGCATGAATTATTATTGTTGACATTACCCTTGAGGTAAAAGGTTGTGGGGTAAAACTATAAGTCCCTATCTTTCTCTGTGTCCGATTAAAACCCCGTAACCACAAGTATTGCATGAGTGTTAGCAATTATGAAGGACTAAGTGATAGTTGAGTATGTGGACTTGCTTTTGAGCTCTGACATAGACTCTTTCCGATGTTATGATAAATTGCAATTGCTTCAATGACTTAGGTTATAATTTGTTGGCGCTCAATAAGGTTTCTGATTCATACTTTGGCTTTGTGAAAAGATCATCACTTGAACATGAGTAATCGTATGACAAAATCTTTATATGTTGCTGTTATGAAAATAATCATGATGCCTTCATGTCCGTATTTTATTTTTATCGACGCCTCTACCTCTAAACATGAGGACATATTTATTGTTATCGGCTTTTCGCTTGAGGACAAGCGAGGTCTAAGCTTGGGGGAGTTGATACGTCCATTTTGCATCATGCTTTTATATCGATATTTTTGCATTATGGGCTGTTATTTCACGTTATGTCACAATACTTATGGCTATTCTCTCTAATTTTACAGGGTTTACATGAAGAGGGAGAATGCCGGCAGCTGGAATTCTGGGCTGGAAAAGGAGCAAATATTGGAGGCCTATTTTGCGCAACTCCAAAAGTCATGAAACTCCATGGAATATCTTAAAATAAATAAAGAAAAATCGTCGCCAAAGATGAAGGTCAGGGGGCCCTCACCCTGCTCACGAGGGTGGGGGCACCCCCCTGGGCGCGCCCCCTACCTTGTGGGCCCCCTGGTGGCTCTCCGACGCCCGTCTTCTCCTATATGAAGTCTTTCGATGAGAAAAAAATAGAAGGCAACCTTTCGGGACGAGACTCCACCGCCATGAGGCGGAACCTTGGTAGAACCAATCTAGGGCTCCGACAGAGCTGTTCTGCCGAGGACACTTCCCTCCTGGAGGGGGAAATCATCACCATCATCATCACCAACGCTCCTCTCATCAGGAGAGGGCAATCTCCATCAACATCTTCACCAACACCATCTCATCTCCAAACCCTAGTTCATCTTTTGTATCCAATTCTTGTCTCCAAGTCCGAGATTGGTACTAGTAGGTTGCTAGTAGTGTTGATTACTCCTTGTAGTTGATGCTAGTTGGTTTATTTGTTGGAAGATCATATGTTCAGATCCTTTATGCACATTATTACCCCTCTGATTATGAACATTAATATGCTTTGTGAGTAGTTACATTTGTTCCTGAGGACAAGGGAGAAGTCTTGCTATTAGTAGTCATGTGAATTTGGTTTCCGTTCGATATTTTGATAAGATGTATGTTGTCTAGCCTCTAGTGGTGTTATGTGAACGTCGACTACATAACACTTCACCGTTATTTGGGCCTAGAGGAAGGCATTGGGAAGTAATAAGTAGATGATGGGTGGCTAGAGTGACAGAAGCTTAAACCCTAGTTTATGCGTTGCTTCGTAAGGGGCTGATTTGGATCCATATGTTTCATGCTATGGTTAGGTTTACCTTAATACTTTTGTTGTAGTTGCGGATGCTTGCAATAGAGGTTAATCATAAGTGGGATGCTTGTTCAAGTAAGTACATCACCCAAGCACTGGTCCACCCACATATCAAATTATCAAAGTACCAAACGCGAATCATATGAGCGTGATGAAAACTAGCTTGACGATATTCCCATGTGTCCTCGGGAGCGCTTTTCCTATTATAAGTGTTTGTCCAGGCTTGTCCTTTGCTACAAAAAGGATAGGGCCACCTTGCTACACTTTATTTACTTTTGTTACTTGTTGCTCGTTACAATTTATCTTATCACAAAACTATCTGTTACCACTTATTTCAGTACTTGTAGAGAATACCTTGCTGAAAACCGCTTATCATTTCCTTCTGCTCCTCGTTGGGTTCGACACTCTTACTTATCAAAAGGACTACGATAGATCCCCTATACTTGTGGGTCATCAAGTATTACAAGAGTTGATATACCACGAGATCGTAGAGGCTAAACCCTAGAAGCTAGCCTATGGTATGATTGTTGATGTCCTACGGACTAAACCCTCCGGTTTATATAGACACCGGAGGGGGCTAGGGTTACACAAAGTCGGTTACAAAGAAGGAGATCTATCATCCAAATTGCCAAGCTTGCCTTCCATGTAAAGGAGAGTCCCATCCGGACACGGGACGAAGTCTTCAATCTTGTATCTTCACAGTCCAACAGTCCGGCTGTCCGGATACCCCCTTATCCAGGACTCCCTTAGTAGCCCCTGAACCAGGCTTCAATGACGATGAGTCTGGCGCGCATATTGTCTTTGGCATTGCAAGGCGGGTTCCATCTCCGAATACTCCAAGGTAAATTTCGAACACTCAACTCTAGTCCGGCTCTCCAACACAAATTTCACATACCACCGTAGAGAGAACAATAATCCACAAATCTGATCTGCTGACAACTCCTTGTAGCGTGACATCACGCCACGGCCCGGCCATTATTTGAACGGTTTTTTACAACCAGCTACTGCACACATTGTGAGGCGGTTTCCTTGGCACGCCTTGTCGAAGCAGAGAGCGTGTCCCCGTTATCGCGAGATCCTCATCAATACGGGTATGGGTAACCCCACCACGCCCGTTGGGATGACTCCGTGTTTTTAGGCAAGTCCCAAACGGTTATGCTGGGGAGGCTTGATATCCTCCCCCTTTATAGAGGGGTCAAGGCCTATCCCTTTCTTACCATGCTCGCGCCTTTCAGCCTCTCGAGTTCCAACACCCGAAGCTCAAGCTTAAGCACTTCAGATCTTCAATCATGTCCGGATCCAACCTTCAAGGTCGGTGGATGGACTCCTCTGTCACAGAGGAGGACATTGTGAAGCTCGGGGAGGCCAGATATTTGACCACCGACGTTAAGCACGGGCTTCCCGCCCCTGGGCAGGTCATCCCCACTCCCGAACCCCACGAGAGTGTCATATTTTTTTCTCACTTCCTCCGAGGCTTGGGTCTTACTCTTGATCCCTTCGTGAGAGGGCTCATGTTCTATTACGGGATAGATTTTCACGATTAGCTCTGGATTCCATCCTCCGCATCTCGTCGTTCATCGTCGTGTGTGAAGCCTTCCTCCACATCACCCCACACTTTGGCCTATGGCTCAAGACCTTCAATGTGAAGCCAAAGGTGATTGAGGGGCGACACGCGGAGTGCGGAGGCGCCGCAATAAGCAGAAATGCTGATGTTCCATGGCCAGAAGGTTCCTTCCCGGAGGTGTCTGATCTGTGGCAACTGAGGTGGTTCTATGTCACAGCTCCCCGAGGCACAACGTGGGTGGCTGCCCCTGCCTTCCGTCCGGGCCCTCCGCCTCAACTGGCGTCATGGGCCAATGTGGAACTAGACTGGGGGCTTGCTAATGACGTACTGACATTGCAGAGCCGTATTCTGGAGCTTCTTGAGAGGGATATCGATCTTGTCAAAATCATTCAGGTAATGCTAGTTCGGCGAATCCTGCCGTGCAAATGTCGGCCTCTCCGGATGTGGGAGTTTAATCCGAAAGGTCCATGAACCATTCAACACTTCTTCGGCATGACGCTCGAAGGGATGCATAAGTTATTCCTCGGACCACAAGTAAGGTGTCCGGACACCATCGAGGATGCGGGCCTGAGATGCAACCGCCCAGATACCCAAGTAAGTAACTCTGTAACCGAACACTTTGCTTACGTTTGATACAACATTATTCTGAAAACCTATCTGCGGCCAGGATTGTCTCAGCAAGGCGAAGAGGATCAGGTGTCCGGCCCCACTTCCCGAAGGCTCGCCTAGTCCGGCAATAGCCAGGATGCTTAGACGCGCATTAAGCCAAGTGCCCTCGGGGAAAGGGGAAGAGAAGAATAGAGAAACCAAACTTCACACATTGCACATCCAAACCGGGGGAATTACTGTCTCCACGAAGGAGGATAATCGGGGAGGTTTTTCCAAGGTTTCCTTCCCCCACGGGAAGAAAAGGGCTGCCTCCGAAGACTTGGAGACGGAGGTGCCTAAGCAAGGGAAGAGAGCTTCACCAGGGGGCCCTGCCCCGAAGGGCGTCCTCACCGCATCGTGCCCGCAAACGGGCCAGCCCTCCACCGAGCTGTAAGTTAATAAACAAGAAGCTATTGTTTTTCCTCCCATAACAATAACCAGGATCCATATTTTTTTTGCAGTCCGGCTAGTAGGTCGTCTCAATAGGGTTCGTCTTCGAGGGATCTTCTTCTGGAGATGATGGAGAGTGAAACCCCACCTGCCTCTCTGCCCCATGGGGCAAGCGACCCGGAGGTGTCGTCACGGAGGAGTCCACATCCACTGAGGCTGGAAGTTAACACTTCGGCCGCCCCGAGCCCGGCACGTTCGGCTCCCATGGAGGGCAATGAGAAGGGTCCAGGACAGTCCGGTGCCCGACCGAACATACTGACGGGCCTCCTGGAGCAAGATGTTCTCTCGGAGGAGCACCATACGCTAATGGGTACGGTGTTGGAGAAGATTTCGTCCGCCACGAGAAGGTTAAATGAAGCTTTTGGAAGCTTGCTCAAAGGATTCGAGGTACGCGATGAGATACGCAATTTTTGGTTATACCGCACGCGCTAAGTGTGCTCCGTATAGATAGTAGCCCCTGAGACTCTGGTTGCCAGCTCTAGGTGGCAAACGGAGGATCACTCTCTCAGGTAATGATCATACTGCATTTGTGCGCATGTTGCTAAGGGTCCGGTGGTAGACCGGACCTCTGAATTTGCCGAATTGAGGCAACAGATTGATGTGTTGGATGCCGACATCACGCTTGTAAACAAGTGGCTTGATGAGTCACAGAGTATGCGCTCGTTTTTTCCTTATTTGTTTAGGAAATATTAATAGTATTGTAATATTAATATTGTATGATGTGGTTGCAGGCGGAGCTGCTGCCATTGAGGCCCTGAGGGCGGAACTTGCCCTAGCCAAGGAACAAGCCCGGGTTAGTAATGCGGCTGCCCTAAAGGCAGCCGAAGACTTGAGAGCCGAACAGGCTGCTCATCGCCAAAGCAAAGAAAAGATAGCCAAGATGGCTGTGGAGCTGAGGGATGCCGCCGGACGGTATGAACTTCTCGAGAAGGAGAATCAGGCAAATATGGTTGACCTGAAGAAGGCCCTGGATGCGGCTAAGAAGCCGCGCTCTGAAATTAGAGACGCGCGGGAGGAACTTCGACAAGCCGGAGAAATCGTGGCTGGAAGCCCCTATTTGTTGCGGATGAAGTTCTTAGATTCAAAGTATGCTCCTTTGGATCGGCTTTGGAGTGCTGCAGATGAGTATGCGGACTTGGCGAAAAGTACAGCTATTGCGACCAAGTTATTCAAGGATCACAAAGATAATCAAATAGAGAGGTTGTTCTGGTCGCAATTTTAGCGCTCCAACGCGCTCATTGCCATTGAGTGAGAGTATGGCCACTATAGCCGAGGTCCATAGGTTGTCCGATCTTGCAATGAGGTCTGTAATAGACCGTCTATGGCCGAAGGGACCGAGGCCGGACAGTTACTTTGGTTTAGTGCGACAATTATTTGGCGTCGGATCGCGGATCGATGCCATGAAAAGGTCGGCGTGCATAGAGGGTGCGCGGATGGCTCTTGCTCGTGTTAAGACCTATTGGGAAGATATGGAAGCCACCAGCATTGCAACCCAGAGTCCGGCAGGAAGCCAGGGCCCAGCCGAGCACTATTTTGAGCAGGTCATAGAAGGTGCCCGTATAATAGAAGCTCAGTGCTTGAAGAATGTCATGTTCAAGGTGACAAGTCGATTAATTGTAAACAATTATGTGTTAAATATAGAGGTTGTGTTTATACTTTTGCCTGAAAGTGTTATAATGCCTCGTGCTCGGCCGTTTATGTATGCATATAACTTGAAAGTTAGCAGTCGTTGGCTTTATCCCCCACGCATATAATGCGGGGGTGTTCGAAAAAATATGCATAATCACACTTGATCCAACGTCTTGGTCCATTAAGGAGGTGATCGCACGTCGAACCAGGCAACCGGACTATATAGTTGTAACACTTTCACTTAGCCATAGGAGTTTAATGGTGGGGCTACTATGTAGCCCCTAGTACTTCCGCATGCATCCGGATAGGGGTGCGTATGTACGTGACTGGGAAATGGTCCTTCGTTAATGCGGAGGAATCCTATAGATTCCGGTGAGTCTTCGAGTGTTGACCAGTCTCTCGCTGTATCAGGACAGTCAGTTTTCGGCTTTCTCTACTGAGGTACTCATCCGGAATAACCAGGGCACAATCGCAGTAGTTCTCCTTTGGCCGCCTTAGTCGATAGAACGGAACGTAAGGCAGCAAACCCAGGAGCCGGGCAAACCCAACATTTGACCAAAGACATGATTCGGAGCTGATGCATATAAGGCCAAACTCGCGACGCCGAACACTCCCGAAGGTGTTCGGACTTTATAACATATACTGGGCTGAGCAACGCCCTTGATTATGAATCCTGTATTTCCAGGTACGTGCATTGATCTGTCGTGGCGAAATGCCTATAACGCTAGTATCCGCTGCGGGTGTGTTGAATACCCACGGGATGTCAAGCAACAAAAGACAGTACCACTGGGGCTTAATCTAAAGAGAAACCTTTGAGAGGGGCCCTGCTGCACGTCTGCGCCTTTGTCTCTGTTGTGCCGTATCCTGGAAGGGTGTCGCACGAATAGTGTGTGTAAAAACGAAAACTCATTTAAAAGAGTAAGCGTGCGAGAAGTTGGTTATTCTCAATGGATGTTAGAAATATGAGATATTGGCCTATTAATAAGGCAAGCCGAATTGTGGGCTTTATTACATGTTTGCAGCCCCTGGTATCATTTATGGGATATATGTATGTCACCTAGCTCGGGTTTATCTGGGATGTTGTTGATGGTGGTGCACTGGACTCGTCTAACCGTGTCCGTGCTCTTAACGACCGATCATGTGTTCTGATGGGAGAGGCCGCTTAGTGTCCGGCTACGATAGCCGCCGTATACTGCTCTATGTTTCTGCTAATAGTTATGACGCCACGTGGATCGGGCATCTTAAGTTTGAGGCAGGCGTAGTTCGGTACTGCATTAAAGCAAGCGAAGGCCGTTCTTCCGAGTAATGCATGATAACTACTGCTGAAGGGCGCAATGTCGAAGAGTAGTTCCTCGCTTCCGAAGTTGTCGGGAGAACCGAATGTCACCTCTAATACGAGGGAGCCCCGGCAGCGGGCCTCAATCCCTGGTACCACTGCTTTAAAGGTGGTGTTACTTTGGCTGATTCTGGATGGGTCTATCCCCATCCTGCGGACGGTGTCGTGATATATTAGATTAAGACTACTGCCGCCGTCCATTAGGACTTGAGTGAGATGGTATCCGTCAATTATTGGGTCGAGCACCAAGGCAGCCGATCATCCGTGCCGGATACTGGCCGGGTGGTCCCTGTGATCAAAAGTGACCGGGCAGGCCGACCAAGGGTTGAATTTGGGGGCAACAAACTCTATGTGAGTTGCGTGGACCATGTTTACTGTTTTTACTTCTCATGGGAATTTTTTCTGTCCCCCAGTGCTCGGCTGGCGAGGATCACCCTCGTCTTCACTTGGTGTTTCCCTTCCCTTGTGTTCGGCGTTTAACTTTCCGGCCTTCTTGAAGACCCAACATTCTCTGTGAGTATGATTTGCAGGTTTTTCAGGGGTGCCATGGATTTGGCACAATCTGTCGAGGACTTTATTCAAGCCAGACGGTCCCTCTTTGCTGCCCTTAAATGGCTTCTTTCCTTGACTGGGTCGAGAGCCCCTGAATCCGGCGTTGACCGTCGTGTTGTCCGGACTTTCTTCTTTGTCCCGACGCTTGTTCTTATTGCGTCGTGGCTTCCTGTTGCCATCTCGTATTTCGGATGTGCTTGGATCACTGGTGCCTCTACGGGCCAACCAGCTGTCTTCGCCCGCACAAAAGCGGGTCATCAGGCTTGTTAAGGCCGCCATCGTCCTTGGCTTTTCTTGGCCGAGGTGTCTGGCCAGCCACTCCTCCCGGATACTGTGCTTAAAGGCCGTTAGGGCTTCGGCATCCAGACAGACGACAATTTGATTCTTCTTAGTGAGAAATCTGTTCCAAAGCTTGTGGGCTGACTCTCCGGGCTGTTGTATTATGTGACTTAAATCGTCTGCGTCTGGAGGTCGGACATAGGTCCCTTGAAAATTGGCCTTGAAAGCGTCCTCAAGTTCCTCCCAGCTTCCAATTGAATTTTCTGGGAGGCTTTTCAACCAGTGCCGAGCTGGCCCTTTCAACTTGAGGGGAAGGTATTTGATGGCGTGGAGGTCATCCCCACGAGCCATGTGGATGTGGAGGATAAAATCTTCAATCCAGACCCCAGGGTCTATCGTTCCGTCATATGCTTCTATGTTCACGGGTTTGAATCCATGTGGAAATTCGTAATCCAGCACCTCATCGGTGAAGCACAGAGGGTGCACAGCCCCTCTGTATCTGGACATGTCGCGGCATGCTGTCGGCTGTTGTTGTGTCCGGTGTTGATTCTGAACTGATATTCGATCAGTGTGATCGTTTTGGTGACCATAATTCCGCGTCGGAGCGTTTCCTCTGGATCCGTAGATGGACCTGGCCGCACCGGCCTTTTTGTCCAGGAGCTCACGTAAATCGTGTGCGGCATCAGTGGCTACTCTATCGCGGCCATGAGGTGGTTGGTCCGGCCGAATCGCCGTATTGTTCTTTGGAGGAATGGGCTCTGCAGCCTCATCGTCGAATTCGGGCAGCAACTTGCGTTTTGGGTAGCTCTTTGTGTGGCGATCGTCGCCACATTTTCCTTCAGTGTCTAGCACCTTATTCCATCTTCGGTTGAGCGTATCTTGCACGGCTTTAAGCCTTTGCTTCTGCTTCTTTAGGCTCCTCGCCGTGGCCATAAGCCTTCTGCGGAGGTTATCTTGTTCCAAACGTTTTTTCGGGATGATGAATGCATCGTCAACCGGACTGTCCGTTTGATGAGTTCGGCCCTCGGGATCGCTGTGATCGGGCGTCTGTTCAGCGTGGCCTGGCTCTTCTTGCTCCATCGCTAGGTTCATATTGTTGCCTTTGGAGTCAACCGGAGTGTCATTTTTCCTTGCACTGTTATCGCTATTTTTACTATGACTGGACTTAGAGCGGCGCCTGCACCATCATTTTTGCTTTTGTCCCGGGGGTTTATCCTCCGTTGTGTCCTTTTTGTCATCGTTGTCCTGCTTAGGCGTGTCCACCATGTAGATGTCATATGATGAAGTGGTGGTCCAGCGCCCCGTGGGCGGTGGTTCCAGATCGTCCCCTGCATCCACGTCCATACCGTCGATGTCGTCGGAGTCGAAATCAAGCATGTCTGTTAGGTCATCGACTATGGCTATGAAGTGGGTGGTGGGTGGGAGGCGATTTTCTTCGTCGTCCGTGTCCCACTCGGGCCGGACATAGTTCGGCCAAGAGACTTCTGACAAAGAGAGAGACTTTAATGAATTAAGCACATCGCCAAAGGGGGAGTGTTGTAAGATATCCGCAATGGTGAACTCCATTACTGGAGCCCAATCAGACCCGATGGGCCCGGGCGCGCGCGGTTCAGAACCTACGTTCGGACACAGGTCCAGGAGTCCGGTGACGCAGATTTCCTTAACGGCGGAATCTGTGTTCGGCTCTGCCGCCGAAGAGTATGCGGCCTCCATGGCGGGGTCCATCCACCCGTCCTCGGACGACGCGATCTGCCCCGGATTTAGGTCCGGAGCAGCTGCAGGGGCGATATCCCGAACACTGTCCGACAACAGATTTAGGTCGTGCTCGTCGTGATTATTCGACGCTCCTGACGTAGGCCCGAATCCGTTGAAGATCAAGTCTCTGCGGATATCGGCCGTGTAATTCAAGTTTCCGAACCTGACTTGATGGCCAGGGGCGTAGCTGTCGATCTGCTTCAGATGGCCAAGCGAGTTGGCCCGCAGTGCGAAGCCGCCGAACATGAAGATCTGTCCGGGGAGAAAAGTCTCGCCCTGGACTGCGTTGTTGAAGGTTGAGGGAGCCATCAAGGCTTACAGCGACGACACAGAGGAACTCTCAATGAAAGCACCAATGTCGATGTCAAAATAGGCGGATCTCGGGTAGGGGGTCCCGAACTGTGCGTCTAAGGCTAATGGTAACAGGAGACTGGGGACACGATGTTTACCCAGGTTCGGTCCCTCTCGATGGAGGTAATACCCTACTTCCTGCTTGATTGATCTTGATGATATGAGTATTACAAGAGTTGATCTACCACGAGATCGTAGAGGCTAAACCCTAGAAGCTAGCCTATGGTATGATTGTTGATGTCCTACGGACTAAACCCTCCGGTTTATATAGACACCGGAGGGGGCTAGCGTTACACAGAGTCGGTTACAGAGAAGGAGATCTATCATCTAAATCGCCAAGCTTGCCTTCCACGTAAAGGAGAGTCCCATCCGGACACGGGACGAAGTCTTCAATCTTGTATCTTTACAGTCCAACAGTTCGGCCAAAGTACATAGTGCGGCTGTCCGGATACCCCCTTATCCAGGACTCCCTCAGGGGGTGCTGTTTACCGGTATCGGAGACGAGGACGGCTTAGGGGGAGCCATGGCACAGACAAGGTTGACCAGACGGTGGCCAACAGCAAGTGGAGCACCAGATCCGCCACAAATGCCATCGCCTGTTCCGCCACTGCCGCCGCCCCCTCTAGCACAGATCTGAAATCGCAGCCGCCGCCGGTGGTGAGGCAGTAGGGAAGAAAGGGGGTAGTGGCTATGGTGGGTGAGCGAGTGAAAGGGGGTGAGGCTAGCTAGATTTGGCGCCGGTACGGCGCGGCAGATTTCCATCTCCCGCCATCCCCCCTCGCCCTCGCCTCGCACGCGTTGGTGCGACCTCGCGCCGCAATCAGCCTGGCTCGCGAGAAACTGCTGTGGGCTGCTTTGAGAAGTGTGCGGTATAGACCCAACAGTAAAATTAGGCAATCAAGCAGGCCTCTTCCTTCCCGCACGGGTCTGGTTGGGTTCGATGCATGCAACCAAACACGCCCTAAATAAGTTTTGTATGTGCATGCTTGACACCTGTAAATAAGCTTCCAGTCGATGTGAGCCAAAAAAAATCAAACTTAGATTAAATATTGGTATTAATGTCAAGCGGTACACGTATTAAATACTACTAGCAAAAGAGCCCGTGCGTTGCAACGGGAGAGAAAACATAACACACACTCTTAACTCAACAACCATCACTCAAGACCACAATAGGTCCATCTTCTTTATTTTTGCGAGGCATCATATTTGTGTTGCCGCTTATCCTCCTTCTCACCCTCGCCGGCGATGGCATCAGTGTTCACACAAAACAACAAAAATCGTGTGTTGAATATGGTTAATCCTAAGGCGTCTCTCTCTCCCTCTCTCCTCCCTCTCCCTCTCTCTCTCCCTCTCTCTCTCCCTCTCTCTCTCTCTCTCTCTCTCGCTTTCTCTCACTCTCGCGATGAGAAATCTGTTGTTTCCCCTTGCGACATTTTTCAGAGGTATGCACGTGTAGTTATCAATGTTTTCTTTTCTGTATATGGTTATAGTGGAGTGTTTATTTGCAATCCGGATCGCCCCGGTATGAAAAAACGGATCTTGCGCTATAAATTATAAATTTGCTTCCATAACAATATTTTAAAAATACTTAACAGGTAATATTAACATCATATTTAGATTCCACACTTTTTTCTAATAAAATTTCATATATACTCCCTCCGTTCCTTTATATAAGGTGTATTATTGTTGGCACGGTGACCAAGGCACACAATTATAGACAAGGTAGGACAAAATAACCCTTGGCAAATATTTTGTTCAGTGGAAAGTAAATCAGTTAGTCCAGGAAAGTATGGGATACATGCAATCGCCAGAGAGATACTTTCCTTATTTTGGTACAAGAAGAGATACACACAATCAGGATAGAGATACTTTCCTTTTTTGAAGGGCTAATAAGGGAATTATGAGAAATTAGAAGAAATACACCTTACATTATGAAATTTTATCAAAAAACAAATACACCTAATATGTTAAAATCGAAGTTACGGTTTAAAAGATACAGATAATTTAGAAAATCATTTGGTTTGACTCAAATATATTCCAAAATAATATTTAAAGATACTTAACAGGTAAAAATAATATCATATTCATATTTTGTATATTTTTCTAATCAAATTTCATATATAACATGTTCAAATCGGAGTTATGGTTTAAAATATATGGATGATTTTTAAAAACATTTGTTTGACTTAAATATGATTCGCGGATGAATTACCTAAAACATCAGGGGGGGTTTCGAAAAATGTAAAATAACGGTTCGGGTGTGACTTAAATCCGGACGACGGGTTGATTTCAGAAAAAGAAAGAGACTTTTGTGTAAAATACAAAAATAATGATTTGTTTTAACTTAAAAAGTTCGTTCGAAATCCACCTAGTAGGGTGTGAGGGTATCATGTCGCCAGATTTGGACGTGCACAAAAAAGGAACGAGCGTACTTCAAGGTACATCGTGAAAAGTGGTAGCCATGCAATCGTGAAAAGGATGATCGCGCTTTTCCCGGAAAGAGCTCGATTGGGATAGGCAAAAAATATTGGACCCATGCGTATCGGTTTGTATGTGTCGGGGGTTGGAGGGTGATTGACTGATCGCGCGTAGTAGTACTCCTTAAATGCAACATGCTGTAGAACCGTGGTTATTTGATGCAACATGGCATTGAATGGCCCACTTAAATATCTTGGTTAGGACCACGTAGTTGATTAATTAGGTGGTGTTTGTTTCTCTACTTCTAGGACTTTTTCTAGTCCCTGGGACTTTTTAAAAAAGATTTTTAAGGAGGTGTTTTTAAGGTGGTGTTTGTTTCCAGGGACTTTTTGATGTAGGGACTAGAAAAAGTTCCTAGCAAACCAAACAGGGTGAGACTTTTTTGAAACTTTTTGCTAAAAATCCTTAAAAGCACCTCCTTGAGAGTCTTTTTTAAAAAGTCCCAGGGACTAGAAAAAGTCCTAGGACTAGAGAAACAAACACCACCTAAGGACTTTTAGCAAAAAGTCCCAAAAAAGTCTCACCCTGTTTGGTTTGCTAGGGACTTTTTCTAGTTCCTACACCAAAAAGTCCCTGGAAACAAACACCCCCTTAGACTAGCCACAATGGTGAGTAACATACACTAGTAACATACACATATCCCTAGAGTATGTTACTATCTCAATAGTGGGTAGTAACATAAGTGTGGTAACATGCAAAGCTTCATTTATTAGATTATAGACTCATATTGCATTGGGACATGTGATGTTACAGTAACTAGCTAAGTTACTAGTACTATATCTCTCCTCATTAACTCACTGTCACATAAGCAAATTTGTTGAGTTGGACTCGATGTTACTACCGAAGTTACTCCCAGTGTGACTAGTCTTAAGTGGACAAGGACTAATGAGTGGATGGTAATAAAATAAATGACTTGCAGATGGACGGGGCTGGTTGCATGTGTGTGCGGGCCCACGTATGCATGCAGCAGCGTGAACACATGCATGCAGGTGCCCCCATCCAGTTTGTTTTTTGATATTATAATATTCTTGTCCGTTGTGGGCACATCCGACACCACCATCTCCCAACATGCTCTCCTTTTGGATCGTATACTAGTTCTGCTTTTGCCTGATCGCGTTGGGTCGACCAGGAAGGAGTTGGAACCTGGCATCTACCTGGTCCAGGCTCACACTTTTTTTTAGGGGGCACACTTTTGGTCTGTAGCAAACAGTGCTTCCTTCCGTGCACCTTCACTGTACAGGTGGGCCCAGTGGACAAAACATGCATTTATCGTGAACCTGCCTTGCACCTCCGGAACATGGCAAAGAAAATGCATTATCGTGAACCTGCTTTGCACCTTCGGACGTGGCAAAAAATGCATCATCATGAACCTGTGTTGCACCTTCGGACGTACAGCTGTATCACTTATATCAGTCTCAAACGCCTTGGTAGGCCATCTGGTCAGTAATCGGTCAAAAAAATCCACCCAAACGGATCTCAAACCCGGACAAACGCCGGGCTGACTGTCACCTTCATATCCAGCGTAAAAAAAAGGGCGGATATGAGGCGGCCCGAGCACGCCCGGGCGCGTCCACCTGACAGGGTCGGCCCACCATCGGCCCCACAAAAAAACCAATTCGGACGGCGAGCTCAAACCCTAGCTCACTCTCTCCCTTTCTCTCGCTCTGTCCACTCCTCTCCCTCTTCGATTGCAACCCCATCCACGACGATGAGCAACTCCGTCAGCGACTACTCCGGCTCGGAGCTCGACTACGAGGAGGAGATGACCCTCTGCATTGTGCTGGAGCGGTCCAAGGTGGAGACCGGCGGCAGCTCCGGATCTGGAGCGCGGACGCCGGAGCTGAACCCTTCCGACCCACGCGCAGTGACACAAGGACAACACAGTCCGCGCCAGCCCCGCGTCATCTCCTTCCCCCACTGGCCTCTCCTCCACATGGCCAGCGTTGGGTGCTTGTGCCCACGCCGCTGGTCCGCGAGCAGCGTCGCAAGGACAACACAGTCCGCACCGGCCCCGCATCGTCTCCTTCCCGCCGACCACTCCTCCATGCAGCCAGCGTTGGGTGCTTGTGCCCGCGTCGCCGGCCCGCACGCACACTCCGGAGTAGGAGGCACGCGTCGTGCACCGCGAGAGGCAGCATGCACGGGAGAGGGACGCGTCGGAGCAGTCCGAGTGTCGCCTCCGCGGGATGGAGGCGAACCCCGAAGAGGACATGCGCCTCGTCGCATGGGTCTACCGCTCCTCCCTCACAATGGCGGAGACGGACGCTCGCTGCCTCCGATTGAAGAACGCCAAGGCGCTCCGACTTGCTATTGAGCAGTCGAAGAGTGTGGCGAAGGAGGTAGCGACTGAGAAGGCTCGGGTCGCCAGGTTGAAGCGGGAGCAAGATAGTGCGGTCCGTCAGATGAAGGGGCTCATCATCCTCTCGGCTCCGACTTTGACGACAGCGACAGCTGCACCTCCTCGTCAGATGAGCAACACCCTCCACCAGTCGCGGACGCCTACAACTGCGCCGGTGACCGGAAGGGCAAAGGCCTGGCGATTAAGTGGTGATTTCGCCCCCTCCCCTCCTCAATGTTTATATCGTTTTTAGTTGTAGAAGTTTAATAACTTGTCAGGTGACGAACTATGATCTTTTGGATGTGATGAAGTTTGTCAGCCGATCTTGTGTTTTTTTGCAGTCGATTTTTGTTACTCATCATTTGATCACGTAGGGTAGATCAACGTTTGGGTAGTATGGATATAGGACGCCGGATATGAGATGCGCGGATACAAAGTGCCAAATTTAAGGTTTGTCCAGTTAGTGCGCACGGACTTTAAGGGGCCGGATTTGACCATCGCGGCCGTAGATGCTCTAAAACTATGAAGGTGCAAGGGGATACTGTCGCCTTTAAATTTTAACGTGATGTCATGGTTTGTGGCGCGTGTTTACGCGCAAGACGGCCAACTCCGATGCATCGGACCGAACCGACTCTGTGTATACGTATGACGTGTACGTGCAACGCATTCCGAGCAGCGGGAAACCTCCGGCGCGTGCGCATGCCGAAAAATGGTGAACAGTCGCCACGGCTGGGTAGATGGGCATTCTTTTCATCTCACTTGCTGGCTTTGCGAGCCGAGGGGTTAACGGGATCTCCAACGGACCCGTAATTTTTTTTTCCGTACCCGTCTCTGGATATGAGGAATGAGTCCGTGGATACGGATGTCGAAGCTGAACATCTGATGTTGTCCACATATATTTTAAACATTTTTTGATAAACCGGACGGAATTCTGCGCACACGGCGGATATTCACGTACGTGATTCATGCACACGCTGAATTTTCATTACATTTCAAACATTTTGAACAAGAAAAGGAAACCATATCCTAAACCTATCCCATGACGGTGGTCGGCTGTCGGCCACTTCCTTTCTATTCCGCATCAGCAACCGTGTCCTCCATCCGCCGTCTCCATATATGGCGGCGGTAAAACCCGTGAAATGAAAGTGCGGTCTCCGACCAGGAAGAGTATATCAAGGGAGATCGAACGGCCCACATAGGACACAAGACACTGTAGCCTCGCGTGCCTTACTCAACCCCGGAGGAGTCCAGGACCTGTCTGTCGCAGGTGGACATGCGGTTCACGATGGAAATGGTGGCGCTGGCGCTGTCGTAGTTGAACTGGCCCGCATGATAGTACCTTGGCAGTGCGTAGGAGGCGCAGTTGGCGTTGTACTCGTCCGCGGTTGTCTGCAAGTGCGCCTCCGCCACGGCTGCTTCTTGTCGAGCGGTGGCTTGAGCGGGGCGGCTTCATAGATCGCACGCTGCTCCGCGACGAAGTTTGGTTTCACCGCGGACATGGCCGCCACACCCTCCTCCCTCGCGCCCTCGCCATTGATTTGGCCCTCCGCCGGCCGGTGCTGCTCCAATACGAACAGATTGTAGCATTGTTCCTTCTGCGCTTGCTGGAACGTCGACATAGGCGTCGGTGCGGGCTGCTCCTCCATCATGGCGGCGTTGTAGTGTGCTGGTTGTTGGGATTTCCCTGAAGACTCAGTTACTTTCAATGAATAATCTGATCATAAACCCACAATTTATCGGATCCCAACAAACACAACGAAAAAAGTGATCATCGAACCGATCTTCGAAGAGAACATCATATTGAATATCAAAAAGAAAGAGAGCCATCAAAGCTACAACTATGGACCCGTAGGTCCTGTGGGAACTACTCACACATTATTATCGAGGCGGCAAGGATGATGAAGACGGACACCATCATCGATTCCCCATGATGGTGCTGTAGTGCGCACGTGCCTGCTCCATGGTGAAGCCCGCATGTACAGGCGCGGACTCCGGTTAGGTGTTGTTGGAGTCCGTCTCCATCGTGGTGTCGTACTCGTCATGGGAGACATTGGGCGAGCTGGTCGGCATGCCGGCCTCGATCTGTTTGGCACGATGGCTCTGCCATGTGGCCACAAGCAGTGGCGGAGCTATGTGTACTCCTGGGATGGCTGTGGCCCCCCCAACCTTGGTAAAAAGTGTGAAGGAATTTTTTTAGAGGGTTTAGATGAGGATAAATTTAGTATTCGGCTCCCTCAAGTCTGCATGTTTTATCATTTGCCCCCCCTGAACTTCCTTCCTAGCTCCGCCAGTGGCCACAAGGGAGGCCAGCCTATGCTTTGTCTCCATTGATACACTCTCTCACATAGCATTGCTGCTTGTAGTCATGACGGTTATGATGCAAGGGAGGAGAATGTGGAGCGGTTTGACCTATGACGGAATGTAGACCAGGAATAGGGGATTCAGGGAAAAAGAACAAAAAGGGAAGGACCATACATTTTTTAAACATAGTACAGACGCAGGCGCTCATGCATACGTGCATAATATCATCTTGTGAACACACACACTATCCTTATTAGCACCTTCGAAAGACTGAGACGACACATAATCTTGAGATTTACGAAGTCACCGTAGGCGCCTCGTCATCGACAAACGTCTCCCCTCACCAGAAGCGCATCGTCGAAATCCTGAAATAAATTCAAAAATAATGTGAGCACGAGAACTTGAACCTGGTGGGCTAGAATACCACTGTATCTCTAACCATCAAACCATAAGTTGATTACGTACCTCGTGAAAAGTGGTATCCATGCAATCAGAATAAATAAGTGCACGCATAGGCTAAGCCCATCTTAAAAAGGACGATTGGGCTTTTCTGAGAAAGAGCTCGATTGGGATACGCAAAAATATTGGACCCATTGTTTGTGAGACGCGACTAGGGAGCACACGTGTGCTCCCTAGCATTCCGGAGCACACACCCAAAAAAGGTAAGTTTTTGTCCTAATGCTATGATGCAAAATCCACTTCAAAAAAAAGAAAGATTTTGTCCCATGTGCAATTATTTTGTGTGTTCAATTTTTTAAAAAAGTCATAACTTTTGAACGGAGCATCAAAATTGAGATCTGTTTTCACTGTTAGATCCCTGGCGACGAGCTCTTCAAAACTAGATCCCATATCGATATGTTTCGACGAACTTTTTTTCTTCAGGCAATTTTGATGTCACGGGGAGGCAACTTTTGTACTATTGTAGGCAACTTTCGGTTAGGGTGTGCATCATGGTCACCTATCATTCCAGATGTTCTTTTGTGTTGGTTATGATGACTACCAAATTGCCTAGCATCACGTGTAAGTTGCCTACCATGACGAGCTATCAACTTTGCTGCTATATGAAGCACTTATTGCTAGGTTGCCTATCATGACTACGTATCGACTCAATGCTCTTATAAAGTTGGCTATCAGGATTGTCAAGTTGCCTGGCGTCACCTATGAAGTTGCTTTTGATGAACTTATCTTCTCAAGCAACTTTTTTGCCACAGAGAGGCAACTTTTGAACTACAGTAGGCAACTTTTACCCCTAATGTTCTTTTGAGTTGGTTACAATGACTATCAAATTGCCCTAGCATGACATATAAGTTGCCTAGCGTCAACTATGACGTTGCTTTCGATGATCTTTTTTTTCTCAAGCAACTTTGGTGCCACGGAGAGGCAACTTTTGGTTAGGTTGTGTATCATAGTCATCTATCATCCTAATGTTCTTTTGAGTTAGCTATGATGACTATGAAATTGCCTAGCATCACTTTTAAGTTGCCTACCATGACTACCTATCAAAGTTGTTGCTACGTGACCCACCTTGTTTCTTATCAGGACTACCTATTATCAACTCAATGCTCTTATAAAGATGGCTTTCATGACCTCAAGTTGCTTAGGTAGTCAATGAAATTGCTTCTGATGAAGAAAAATCTCAAGCAACTTCATGCCACGGAGAGGCAACTTTTTTATTACAGTAAGCAACTTTCGCCTAGGTTGTGTATCATGGTCACCTATCATCAAAATGTTCTTTTGAAGTGGCTATGATGACTACCAAGTTGCCTACCATCACCTATAAGTTGCCTATCAAGCTGCCTACCATCACATGTAAGTTTCCTACCATGGCTACCTATCAACTTTGGTGCTACATAACACACCTCGTCGCTAGGTTGCCTATGATGGCTACATATCAAATCAATGCTTTTATAAGTTGGCTATCATGAACGTCAACTTGCCTAGCGCCACCTATGAAGTTTCTTTTGATGAACTTTTTTTCTTGTCAGATAGACAACTTTTGGTGGACAGGGAGGCAATTTTTGAAACAAGGTAAGCAACTTTTAGTTGGGTTATGTATCACGGTCACCTATCAGTCCAATGTTCTTTTGAGTTGCCTAATATGACTAACAAGTTGTCTAGCATTTCCTATAAGTTGTCTGCCATGACTACCTATCAACTTTGGTGATACATGAAGCACTTTATTGCAATGTTGCATATAGTGACTACCTATCAACTCGGTGCTCCCATAAGTTGGCTATCATGACCGTCAAGTTGACTAGGATTACATGTTAAGTTGCCTTCGACAAACTATTTTTTTCGAGCAACTTTGATGCTATATTGAGCAATTTTGGTGCTACAAGAAGCAAATTTGCTGTCAAATTGCCTATGGTGACTATTATTAAACTAATGATTTTCTAATATGGCTATCATGAGTCTCCAATGACTAACATCATTCTAAATTTCTTTTGATCAACATTCTTTCAACTCCAGGAGTTCAACTCCACAAATACTACAATACACCATGACCTAGCAGCCAAGAGTTCAACTCCGGGAGTCGTCACGTTTGACCTGGCTCTGGCGTAGAGTTGATAGTGTTTGAAGCCGAAGCGTTACTGAACAGGCTCTAAGTTTGCTTTTGTACCGTTTACATCACAAACAAAGATGCATTAGCTTGCGGGAAGTTGTTTAAAAATTCCCAACCACAATGAAAATCAATGTTATTAATTCTCTCATGGTAGTTCTAGTTCCAGGTCTAGTTCATGATGTTCCGAAACCATCAAATGGACCCAAAATGTGATAATTTGCTAGAAGAAAAAAGAGACCTAAAATCTTCAAAAGCCTGCTCATTTCTTTCTAGAATTGTGGTAATTACATTACAAGTAGGCTCCCATCCAAGATTCCTATCCACGACCATGTAGAGGACAAGGACTGACATAGAGAATAAACATGTTCATTATGCGAGCAGTTTTGCCATGGCAGTCGAGCAAGATGTGGTTCCACCACAACGTCAGCCTCACTGTCTCGCTCGCCGCCGCAGAACGTCACCATGGTGCTCGACACCGGCAGCGAGCTGTCCTTGCTGTTCTACGCCAGGAACAACGTGATGTCCTTCGGCCCGAGGAGCTCGACCACCTTCGTCGCCGTGCCCTACGCCTCCGCACAGTGCCGCTCCCGTGACCTGCCGTCGCCTCCGGCCTGCAACGCGGCATCGAGCAGGTGCAGCGTTTCGCTCTCCTACGCGCGGACGGGTCCTCCTATGACGGCACGCTCGCGACTGACATCTCCGCCGTTGTGCGCGGCATTCCGCTGCATTGCTTCCGGGTTCGACTCGTCCCGGTCGGCGGCCCGAGCGCCGGGCTGCTGGGCATGAACAGGGGCGCCCTCTCCTTGGTCTCGCGGGCCAGCACCCCACACTTCACGTGCCGCATCTTCGGCCGCGACGACGCCAGCGTGCTGCTCCTCGGACTCCCACAGCGACCTGCCCACCTTCCGTCGCTCAACTACACGCCCCTGTACCAGCCGGCCTTGCCGCTTCCGTACTTCGACCGCATCGCCTACTCCGTCCAGCTCATGGGCATCCGCGTCGGCGAGGAAGGCGACGAAATTGCAATCGAGCTGAGGATAGGTATCGACAGACTTTTTTTTCTTTCCTTACCGCTGGTTGCTTGCCTGTCGCGTAGCGGGTATGCTCGTTTCAGTTAAATAGCACGCGTGCATTTTTTAGAATTTGGGTTGTTTGTGTTGGGTAATAAAAGTAGTATAATTACCTAAAAAAAGTACTCTAGTGCAAGATCATCAGTAACGTAGAACCGGGGCATCTCCAAGGCAACCCATAAAAGTTTTTTCCCTCCGTCCACGGAGAAGGGACCGGTCCACGAACATGGACGCAGGGGCCGCCATTCAACCCTAGCCGCATATACATCCGGATAACATTTCAAAATAATAGGATGAAATTCTTCAAACTAGACAAATTTCATTAAAGTTCGAACATAATTTATATAAAAGATTGATATTTCGACCGTTTAAAGAAAGAACTAAAAAACCTAAACCCTATGCCGGATGACCACCTCGTATGCGTAGCCGCCCTGCCCTGCCCCACTGCCATCTCCGTCAGTAGCGTCGTCGTCGTTGTGGCCCTCCAGCGGCGGAACTACCCCTGAGGGCCTCGGCTGCCTTTGTCCTTTGGCTGCCTGCCGCTCGCGTTGGAGCCGCTCTACCTCCTGCTGCACTGTGCGGAGCGCCGCCATGGACTTTGAAGACCTAGCAGCGTCCTTGCCATGACCGGCATTGATGGAGCAGTCGCTAAGCGACCAGTTGTTGAATATATGATTTGTGCATGTATATTGTATAGCCTGGCCCACCTCCTAGTCATTGTATAGTTGAGGTTGTGGCCCACCTTGTACTCCATATATATGTGCGCTTTGCACCGATCAATACATCATGAAGCATTGCCAAACTCTCGTTTCCAACATGGTATCGTACCTAAGATCCTAACCCTAACCTTGTGCCGCCGCCGCCATGCTCTCATCGCCGCCGCCGCCCAACACCGCCGCCGCCGCCCCACCCCGCCGCCGCGTACCCCATGCCGCCACGACCGCCGCTCCGCTTCCACCCCTCCCCCAACCCGTCGCGCCGCCCTTCGACCGTGCCGCCTCCCATCCGCTGCGCCGCTTCTCGCGTGACGCCGCCGCCCTCGTCTCCCCATGGTCTCCCCTGGCTCCTCCGGCACCACCTGCAGCCGCCGCATCAAACCGTTCGAAGGCCCAGACCCCGTCGTCATCCGTGATCTCAACATCCTTGCTCGGGTTCCCGTTGTCCTCGACCACCTCACCTCCACCTACTATACATGGAAGACGTACTTCTCCCTTGTGTTCCGGGAGTACAACATCCGGGATCACATCGATGGCTCCATGGATTCCCGCTTCATGGAGGACGATGAGGAGTGTATCTTCATCGACGCCACCCTCATTCGTTGGTTCTACACCACCATCTCGAAGGACCTCTTCCACACGGTGGTCTCCGCCGACGATGATGCTCATGTCGTTTGGACCAAGCTCAACGGCCTCTTCAGCGACAACGCGCTCCAACGCAAGGTTTTCTTGCACGGCGAGTTTTTTGCGTGCCAGCAGCTTGACTCGTATGTCGATGATTACTGCATGCGCCTCAAGAAGCTTGTTGACGAGCTCCGTGACCTTGGTGAGACGGTCTCCGACGAGCTCCTCCTTAGCACACTCATTGCCGGCCTGAACGACGATTTCGGGAACGCCACCTCCAACATTCCCCTCATCACCAACCCGATGTTTCCCAAGATCATCGCCTATCCGAAGTTGGAGGAGAGGCGGATGCGGATGTCACGCACCCGGGCCACCCACACCGCCCTCACCGCCGGTACTCGCGGCGGTGCGTTGCCCGCGGCCCCACCGAGGCCCGCCCCGGGCCCCTTCCAGGCGCCGCCGCCGCCCGGGTTCCCCTACCCGCTGCCGCAGCCTGCCCCTCCACAGCCCCCTGCCGAGAAGCAGCAGTAGCGCCGCGGGGGCTGCCATGGCCGCGGCAGACGCAAATAGCAGGAGGAGCAGCCGGCTGCACCCGGCGGGGCGCCGCGCCAGCAGCAGCCGCTGTTCCCACTAGCAACCTGGCAGGCTGGCCAGAACCCCTGGACCGGGGTTGTGCACGCGTATTCCATGCCTATACCGTGTGCCCCCGTCCCGGGCCTCTTCGGCACCCGCCCGACCTCTCATCAGGCGCTTCACACGGCCCCTCAGACGTACCAGCCTGTGCCGCTCTACGGCCCCTCTGTGGCCTATGGGCTGCCTCCGGCCGGTGGGTTTGTGGCGCCACTGCCTCAGCCAGCGTCGTCCGCCCCGGCTCTCCCGCCGGTGCCTTGGGACCCCACGCTCCTAGCGGCCCTCCACACCATCCCCATGCCGCAACAGTACACTAGCGGTGGCGACCGGTATATGGACACCGGAGCCATGGCTCACATGGCCGCCAACCCCGGTAACCTTCTTGCCGCTCACTCCGTTCACACCACTGCTCGCATTACCGTGGGTGATGGTTCTTCCATGCCTATTACTTATGTCGGCCATGCTGCTTTTCCTTCTAACTCCATGCCATTATATCTTTCTAATGTGCTTGTCTCTCCTGACATCATTAAAAATCTTGTTTCCGTTCGTTCTCTTACACGTGAAAATCCCGTTACCGTTGAATTTGACATGTTTGGCTTTTTTGTAAAGGATGCCCGTACCCGGATGGTGCTCCACCGATGTGACAGCCCCGACGAGCTCTACCCGGTCCACTCATCTACCTCCTCCGTCGTGCACCCATGGCGCTTTCCGCTGGAGTGGACCTTTGGCACGCTCGTCTCGGTCATCCCAACATCGCCACTCTTCGTCACATTCTTCGGAGTTTTTCATTCACGTGTAATAAGATCGATGATCACACTTGTCATGCTTGTCGTCTCGGCAAACATGTTCGTCTTCCATTTAGCACTTCCTCGCATGTCGCATCATACCTGTTTGAGTTACTTCATAGTGATGTTTGGACCTCTCCTGTTGCAAGTAACACGGGCTATCTTTATTATCTTTTCATACTTGATGGTTTTTCGCAATATGTGTGGACCTTCCCGTTGCAGCCAAAGTCAGAATCTGTTGCCACTTCACCGCTTGCTACTCCTATGTCTCCACGCAATTTGGATGTCCCATTCATGCGTTGCAAACAGACAACATGAAGGAGTTTGATAACCTTGCAATCCGCAACCTTCTCGCCACACACGGCACGATCTTTCGTCTCACTTGCCCGTACACTTCACAACAAAACGTCTGCACTGAGCATGTGCTTTGCACTCTTAACGACTGCATTTGCACCCTCCTCTTTCACAGCAACATGCCACCACGTTTTTGGCCCGATGCGCTCGCCACTGCATCACTACTCATTAACATTCGTCCTTGTCGCACTCGCGGGAATTTTGCACCTCATCACCTCTTATTTTGCACGCCACCTTCCTATGCTAAGCTCCGCATTTTCGGTTGCCTGTGCTACCCCAGCATCGCTTCCACTGCTCCTCATAAGCTCGCACCTCGGTCTGTGGCCTGCATCTCTCTCGGCTATCCCCCCAAAACCAAAGGCTACCGCTGCTATGATCCTATCTCACATCGGGTGATCACTTCATGACACGTTTACTTTGATGAGATGGTTTTTCCGTTTCAGCAGGTACCTTCGGATGTTGCGGCTTTGTCCGCTCCCGGTGACGGCCGCTCACGTGCTTCTCTTGGGCCGCCTCCCGGCTTTGAGGGTGCCTCCCGCGCCACTGGTCGAGTTTCTCCCTGCTTGGCTGCCCTAGGGGCCGCACCTCCCTTGGCGCTCGTGACGCCCCTGGCGTCCCCGGCCTCGACCACGCCAGCGGCCTCGCCCGCCGCCTCACCGACGGCCTCGCCTGCGGCCTTGTCCGCGGCCGCCTCGCTCGTGGTCGCTTCGCCCGCCGCCTCACCGGCGGCCTCGCCTGCGGTCTCGCCCGCAGTGGCCTCGCCCGCATCAGCCTTGAAGGAGGCGGGCTCTTCTTCATCATCGCATGTCTCCACTCGGGACCCGCTGCCCCGCCCGATGACTCGCTCTCGGGCTGGCACCCTCCGCCCGAGCATGCGGTACCCCAGCGATGAGTACCTTCTCGCTGCTTCCGCCTCTGAGCCGTCTCCTCTCCCATCATCAGCTCAAGCCGCCCTTAGGGATCCTCATTTGCTTGCTGCGATGCAGGAAGAGTTCAACCCCCTCCAGCGGAACCGTACCTGGCAGCTCATCCCTCGGCCACCCCGTGCCAACATCATCACCGACAAGTGGGTATTTCGGCACAAGACTCGTCTGGATGGCACTCTCGAGCGCTGGGTGGTTCGGGGTTTTCGGCAACGCGCGGGCGTGGACTTCACCGACACATTTGCCCCAGTTGTTAAACCGGGCACGATCCGTGCCGTGCTCCAGCTCACCGTGTCCCGAGCTTGGCCTGTGCATCAGTTGGACGTGTCCAACGCCTTCTTGCATGGCCACCTGGTTGAGCAGGTGTTTTGTGAGCAGCCCACCGGCTTCGTCAACACCACGCATCCAGATCATGTGTGCTTGCTCTCCCATTCTCTTTACGGGTTGAAGCAGGCACCTAGGGCCTGGTACCAGCGCATCGCGACCTTCCTGCAGACGCTCGTATTTACATCGACTTGCTCCGATGCATCCCTCTTCGTGTTTCATCATGGAGTTGACACGGCCTACTTGCTGCTGTACGTCGATGACATCATTCTGACGGCATCTGCTGTCGCGCTCCTCTAGCGGCTTACTGCTCGTCTTCGCGATGAGTTTGCCCTGAAGGACTTGGGTCCTCTGCATTACTTCCTTGGCATTGAGGTGGTTCGACGGCCAGACGGGTTCTTCCTGCATCAGCAGTGCTATGCCCATGAGCTTCTCGATCGAGCTGGCATGCTTAACTGCAAGCCCGCTCCCACGCCCGTCGACACCAAGAACAAGGCTTCCGCTTTGGAGGGTTCGCCTGCATCTGATGCCACCTTCTACCGCTCCATTGTGGGCGCGTTACAGTACCTAACCCTGACGCCCCGACTTCACTACAAAAAAAATACACTTCCGTGATGATACGGGTTTGTCACAGTAGGTCGCGTTTTTTGTGATGCATGTACATCCATGATGATTTTATGACAGAATCAAGATAGTCATACCTATGCTGTCGTAGAAGTGTTCCATGACATTACCAAAATTATTATCACGGAAGTGTCCACTTCCATGACGATAAATCACGTGTCACAGAAGTGCTTTCGTCAAGGGTGACCGACACGTGGCATCCACCGTAACGGAACGCCGTTAAGCTATCGGGTCGGGTTTTGGATCTAATAACTCGTTAACAGCCCCGACCAATGGGGATTTTCCATGTGTAAAATCATCATTGGCTGGAGGAAACACGTGTCGGCTCACCGTTGGGACAGATTTCATCCTCTCATTGGACAGAAGGCGCCTATGATACGACAACACGTGGCACGGCCCAACAGAGGCTCATTCCTGTGAAAAGGCCGGCCCGTTTGACTTGGTCAAAAGGTGGCGGGCCGGCCCACGGAAAGCCTGTTAACGGCCTGTTCGCATATAGCCCATTTATAGCCCGCTAACCCAGGCCCATTACGCCCTATCCGAATTAGGCCCGGTAGCGTCATCTGGGCCGTCCAATATGATTCCAGCCCGTTTTAACTTCTGGCCCATGTGTGGCCCATGACTTGTTTCGGCCCATATGAGGCCCTTTGTAACTCTTGGCCCATTAACGGCCTGTGGTGAAACTGGCCTGTAATGAACAGTGTATCACTTTATACCCATTAAAGGTCCATTATTCCATTGGGCCGTTTCCAGCCCAAGTTATCTTTAGGCCTTCTTAGGGCACGTTGATTCTTGGGCTCATTTGCAGCATTCGGTTACATACAGCATGTTACTGTCACTTTCTGCTTATGGGCCAAATTTAGCCCGTCGTTACAGTCGGCCCGTTTGTGGACCGTTAATACGTTGGGCCGTTTTCATGTCAAAAAAACCCGTTGGGCTGTTTTCATCGAGTTATCAAATACGGCCTATTAACGTCCCATTATGGTCCACGAATAGTACGGCCCATGATTGGCGGAATGATGATACGCCCCGTAGAAGGCCCATGGATCCTACGGCCCGTATGAGGCCCATGAATAGTACGACCCATAGAAGGCCCATGGATTGTACGACCCGTAGAAGGCCCATGGACGCTACGGCCCGTAGAAAGCCCATGGACCCTACGGCCCATAGAAGACCCATGAATCCTAAGGCCCGTATAGAAGGCCAATGGATCCTACGGCCCTATAGAAGGCCAATGGATTCTACATCCGGAAGAAGGCCCATGGATCATACGGCCTGCAGGAGGCCCATGGTTACAACAGTCCGTGTGTTGCCATGATTATTTCGGCCTAGTTACCGAAAATAGGCTATTGTGGCCACTAGAAAAACACAGAAAAAGAACTGCAGTGACTACAAGCAAACAACTAAACAAGACAATAAGGAAATAAATAAGCAAGCAATAAACTCTAGCCTATTACCGCTATTACACATATTACATCCACTGGGCATGAAAGTTCTCCACCAGTGCAAATATAGGTAACAAAGCAGCATATTACATACACTGGCCGTCAAAATTGGCCACCAGTGCAAATAAACGAAGCAGCAAAACAAGAGCATAACTAAACCAACTTCAGAAGAGCTCAAGAAACGTTATCCTGGGTATCCACCATGCTGGCAATAAGCTTAGCAAGCTTATTAGCTTTGTCCTGTTTGGTGCTAAAATCCTCCAATGCTTGCTGTTGCACCAGAAAGTATGCATCTGAATGCTCCAGGGACTTCTGTAGTCCTTTCGCTTCTTGTCGCAGCACAACTGATCGATGTCTTTCAGCTTGTAGTTGAGACTCAAGAAACCGAACTAATTCAGACAGTGAGTTTGAATAGCTTGTGCAAGCGGTAGTGGCCAGTAACTCGAACACTAAACCAAGAGAGGACTTTGGGGTTGTCTCGCTGTCTTCAAGATAGTCTTCCTTAGCTGTTTTATCAGCTTTATTGGAGACCAACAAGGATGTGTCACTATCCTGAACCTTATCTGCATTACTTGCTTTCCCATTGCTTAATAAGGCACTCTTCCCCAATATTCTGTCAGCATTCTAAAAGAAGAAACAAGCAGACACATAACAAGTTTAGCATGTACTTGTATATGAAACTCATTTCGGTGAACCAGTTCATTAGTAAGGTGGGCAGGATTAAACTACCAAGTCTTCTATTGCCAAGTACTAATACATAATAAAAGCATCAAACAGACATATATCTATGTCCTATGGTCACTGCATTGTCTTGCCAAATCAAAATAGAGACACGGTTCAAATCATATCAGTTCAAGAAAAAGCAGCAGTGAAAGAATACAAAGCGTGGGAAACTACATGGCACAACAAGATTTCAGATGGGTACCACGGGTCTACATGTACAACAACACTATTGGCTCTGTTGTGATGCTAGTAATGTGCATGATATGAAAGTCAACTGTATACACAATTGAAATTGAAATCAACAGAGCTATTGATAAGAGCAAACCTGTTAAAGAAACATGCGTGAACATATCTGCTGTGCCATTGGAGTTCCGATTGGATCCTTCAATTTAAAAATAAGTTTGTATGAGTAAATAAAGGGATACAAGAGCAAAGCAATCATAGTTAAAAAAGGCGTGCCTAAGCGAGCGCTTAAGCGCGCCTAGGCTCTAGGCGTTGGCAAAACATATTGCGCATAACTACGCTTAATCTGTGCATAACCGCGCATAAGCATGCGCTTTGGTCAGTAAAGCGCAAGGCGGTAGCAAAATGCAAAATTAACGCCTAGCTCTTTTTTGAACTATGATAGCAATGGAATCTTCAATTAGAACAATTGTTCTTCAGGTTTAGGCACTTGTTCTACATGAACAGAGTATAGTAAGACGCAAGAATATAATACTTAAAATAGAAATGAGCTCATAGACCTTACCACATTCTTGGTTCGGGACCAGTAAAGAACATGGCGTTCCCAGTCATCGTCCAGTAAATGTGTCTCAGGAGAACGTAAGGGAATTTGATGAGTTTCTTTGCTGGTGAAGTACGTTTTCTTCAGGTAATTCCGACACTACCACCAAGCAATCTTGAAGATTGCAGAGGCATTAGCACAGGTTACCTCATCCTGAGTTTCCAAATCGGTCCTTCTCTATAGAGAAAAATGGGAAAATTTGATGTATTATAACCATCATGGAGGTAGAATATATGGGACGAAGCAAAGTAATTGCCATGAATAACATTACTTACACATAACTCTTAGACAAACACCTGCAACTGTCATTTTCCTTCATCTTCAGTATAATATTTCCAAGATGGGAAGATATGCACATACGATTTAACAACATCAAATGCGATAGATGCTAAACACGACTAGCTGGTTGTGCTTCCTCCACAGGAATAGGCGTACTAACTAGTGGAGTTGGGGTTCGAAGTGATAGTACTGGCCCTTTGGGCACTGGAGCTGCCTTACTAACTGCTCTTGTTTGGGAGCTCTGTGGTGGAGATGGTGTTGTGTCAACAGGAACTGGGTTACTATCGGCTGGGGTTGGGGTTAGATTGGGTGAAGCTGGCTCTCTGTCCATCGCAGTAGGGGTACAATCTGTGAGAGTTTGGGTTATGTGTGGTAGGCCTGGTTCTTGTGCATGTACAACCGGGGTGCTATCTCCACCAAGAGGTAGCACTGTTTTATTTGAAGACCGTGTTTTTAGTCCGCTAGATACTGGCATCACCTGCTCCAATTCAAATGGCTGATAAACAGGAAACATAGTTGAATGTACAGACATTGTATGAGAGACAGATGCAATAGATAGTGTGGAAAAGAGAGGGCATGAAATAGTTGACATGTATATTGTTTAACTAAAACGGATAGCATGACATAATTTCACATATATGATGTCTATCTAAACTGGATAGCATAGCATAACATAATTCAAAGATATGATGAATAACTAAACATGATCACATGACATAATTCACCTACATGTTATCTAAGTAATCAGGATCGCATCATTTAATTCACATATGTGATTTATATGCTAAACAGAGGGCATTCGATATGATGTCTGAACTAAGAACATGGTGTTAAATATTGTGTATATGATATCTAAACTATGCAATGCAAGACACCATATGCATGATATGAGAAGTATAAGCGTGCCAAGTTAGAAAATACACCTCAGTGGGGGAATAGGACTGGTCATCTGTCTCTGAATCCATCTCTGAGGACCTATCAGGACCCAACAAGAGATCTGCTTCGACAGGTAGCACTGTCTGCTCTGAAGGCCTTGTTTTCACTCCAGATTTTTCCATCTCCCACCAAAATGGCTGATTCACAAGAAGAGTAGTTTAATGTATAAACATTGTCGACAAATGGAAATGTAATGAAGAAAAGGATGGGCAAGATATCATTCAATATATGACGCCTGGTTAAACAGGATGGCATTGCACATTTCACATATATTATGGCTGGCTAAAAGACATGAGACTGCATAGTTCCCATATATGATATAGAAACTAAACAGGTGGCATTACAGAACATGTCTAAACTAAGCAGATGGCATATATGATGTCAAAAGTAGGCACTGCAAGGCAACATATGCATGATATGACTAACATCACCATGCCAAGGTAGAGCAAATACCTTGGGGGGGGGGGGTAAATAGGAGTGGTCAGCGACGTCTGAATCCATCTCAGAACAGATTTCTTCCTCTGGATTACAATCTAGAGAGGGGTGGGGAGGGTTTGCCATTGAACCCACCATGGAGTGATGTCTGCACGACATTGTATTGCCGCGCAAAACTCTTCTATTTTTCTCTACATGTTCAACATGACTATGTACAATATCTGACATGCATACGAAAAAATATGGTGAGATTATGTAAGGAGAGCATGCAGAAATTCAGAGTGATGGTAACAACCAGTGGATGGATCCAAAATAATTATAAGCAGGCTGATGATTGCTTTAAATTAATAAAAGACAGATGATGATTGCTTTACTATTTGTTTCCCACCCAAGATGAACAACATAGGCATACCCTAGGTGAACCAGATATTAGACAGACATACTATTCATTGCTGCCTCGATATGTGCCCCACAACTAATTTAGAACTCAAGTTTGAACATTAATTTGGACCTAACTTGGGAGTCCAAGAGCTGAATAGGACGATAAAGTAGCAGGTAAGTTTAAGCAATGCATAACATAAGCAGAAACAAAAGAGTGCGGCCTCTCTTGTGGACCTGTGTACTCCTCAGGTTCATCTGCTGAGTCGATGATGGTGATGCCGTTGCGGTGGGTGCCGGCGGCAGGGACGGAGATCTAAGGCGGCGAAAGATGGCCAGGAGTCGTGATGTCTGGTTTGGTGGATGCTTTTGTCGATGGAGCAGCTCATGTGAGGTGGACGATGTTGCGGCAGGAGAAGGACATAGCACAAAAAGTTCCCTTCGACACATACCTATAACTGAAGTAATTCTGTAAGGGCTCATTTGGCTTGCATGAGTCTTAAAACGCAGGGATAGGAAAAACACTAGAATAGGATAGGAAAATGCACATGGTAAACAGAGCATTTGTAAACACAGGATTTCTGTCAACTTGGGTGTTTGGTTTACAGGAATTGGAAGAGCAGAGGAATGCAAAGAAACATGGCAAAAATAAAGTGAAACCATATGAAAGCATGTACAGTTAGAATGTTATTCTGGCACTAATGCACTTGGTCTTCTTTTCGTGCATAGGATTTTGAAAAGTAGGTCCAGGTGGATGTTTTGCTTCATTCCTTTCAACAAAATGCATGAATAATTGAATAGTAGAGTGCCGTTGGAAAATTCCCTATTGCTATGTTTTTCCGTTGAACCAAAATAGCCCTAATGGATCGACGTGAATGTATAGTAATAAGTGATGCAACAAGTGTACAACCTCTTTGCCGTAGCCGTGTCGACCTCAGCATCATTAGGTTGGTTGCTGAAGCAGTTGAGGCAGAGGTGGCTGTCGGAGGTGTGGAGGAAGATCTGAGGAATCTGTAGACGGCGTCCAGGGCACTGCTCTGTTGTGATGGATCATTCTATCGTTGAAGCAGCTCCGATGAGCCGTAAGACGTCAAGGCTGAAGCAGCACAAGACAGACATTGTCAATCTCAAGTGGGATTCTAATAGCATCTCCAATAGATGATGTAAAATGGATTTAAATTTACATCACCAAAAACCACCTGACTACAACAGATTAGGTAAAAACTGTTGACTCTGAACTTAAGTGTCGAAACTGAAATTTACTGTGGAATCTGAATGCTACTGTCGAAACTAAATGCAATGGTAGCAGAGAGGCGCTTGACATGTAGTTTAGGGAGGGCCTGCAGTTCATCTTCAACCTGCAGCTCATCTTCAATCTGCACTCCCTGAGCCGCCAGCCACCACCGACCGAACCTCCGGCCCCAGTGCCGCCTCGCCGCCCCGAAACAACTCCCCACTGCTGCCCCAGCCAGCCTTCTAGCCCCCACCCTAAACCCTAAGATAGATGGCGGGGTACCTCTCCGGTAAGCCCCCGTCCCCGCTGCGGGTGGTTCTTCCTTAACTCCGGTGATCCCCCCCAACCCCTGAAAATCAACTAACCCAAAAGTCGATTCAGTCGACTGAAGTATGGCTAAATCGGAGCAGAGCAGCAACACGAGCGAGGGGGAGAGCAGCAGCAGCAACTGGGCAAGCGAGCGATCGAGCAAGAACCAGAGCAGCAGCAGCAGTGCGAGCGAGCGAGAGCCGGAGCAGCAGCAGCAGATCCGGCTGGTATGGACGCTGCCACTGAAGGGGCCTCACACTGGGGGAGAGACGCCGTGGAGATGTCACCCGCGGTGCCAGCTTCAAGGTACCCGCTCCATGGGGGTGCAGGATGGAGCACTGTCGGCACCGGGAGGTCGAGTTAAGGAGAAGGTGCGATGCGATGAGTGTACAACCTCTTTGGTGGCTCCGAGTAGGCCTCGGCTTTGTCCGAGGAGTCGGTGAGGATGCTGCGGTTCCGGTGGAGCAGGTTAAGGCGGCGTTGTGGGGATGGAGCAGCTGCGATAGACGAGGCGATCATGGGAGCAGCTCCTTGGAGGTGGAGGACGGGGCGGCTGAACCGGCGGGACTGCGAGATGGACGACGGATCCTCATCCGGAGAGGTGGATGAGGGACGTCGAGCTATTGTGCTGGACGACATCGTCGGGGAAGAGGCTCCGGCTGGGCAGCGGTGAGGTGGCGGACGGAGGAGGGTGGGGTTTCGCGGCTGGAGCGGAGAGGTTATGGCAGCCTGGGATTTCGAATGGCGAAAAGGGGGTGCTGGGAGGTGGTGAAGCATGAGTTAGGGACGCGCTTGTCCAAAATATAGGGTGTGTTACAAAAGTACCCCCCACCGATTTGAACTAGCAGCCCTTTCGGCTCAGGTTAGAAGGGGGATTTCGCGTGTCGGGATTTGGCAGCTGGAGGGAGTTTTCGCGCGCGTTGTAATTTCGGGATAGCAAGGCGTGGGTTGTGAAGGCGCCAGTTTTGGGAGCACGATATCTGAATTTTCGAGATATAACAAGACGCGGGTTGAATTTTAGGGACAAGCCTAACGTGTAGTAATATTGTACTTGTACGTACCAAATCAATTCGCACTTCCCTCAACCAAAAAGAAAATGAAAAAAATAAAACTATTCACACCACACAAAGAGAGAGTCTTGCCCCGTTTTACTATACAAATGCTATTCAAAGCTACTCCCTCCTTCCATCTATATAGGGCCTAATGCATTTTTCGATGCTAACTTTGACCAAATATTAGAGCAATAATATATGACATGCAACTTACACAAAGCACATCGTTAAATTCGTCTGTGAAAGGTTCTTTCAATGATATAATTTTCACATTGTGAATGTCATGTACTATTAATCTTGTCAATAGTCAAAGGCGGTCTTAAAAATCTCATTACGCCCTATATAGATGGAAGGAGGGAGTATGAATCCATGTTATGTCCGATTTTTTTTCGCTTGTTGTATTATGCATGTAACCTACTCATACCAACATTTTAGTGCATTCCAAATGTGTATACTACTGCTGCAATTCGAACTAAATTTGAATTAGTTTCTCTATTTCAATAAAAATCTACAATCATGATTGTTGCCAACTTCAACCATCATTCGTGTATTACCTTAATAACACACCACATGATTACTATAGAGATAGATATGAACTATGTGTACTACATGAACTCGAATTCTATTTCTTGAATACACTTGATGTTGATTCCAAATAATAGTACATTTGATATACTAACTATATATTCATAATCTAAACCATGTTCCATACGTACACCGTGTTTATCACACAAAGTATAGTGCCCCGCCCCCTACATTATGACAAGTATTTAGGCCTGAGTTGCAAAAGCCACACATTAGCCCAAATTATAATCAATGTTCTACATTATGATATCTTCTTCAAGTATCCGTATCCACTTTTTTATAATGAATTATGATCTTTGTTCGTCTTTTACACCTTCACGATCCTCTTCTATTTGTAGCTAGCTAGCGCTAACTTTCTATCGTGCATGCACACGCCCGCCCCCCTCTCACACACCCTTAGCGTCCCCTCCATCATGCACGTTCATTATTTCTCTTTAGGTCGTCCACCAGCGGTGTGTGTAGGCCCCCGGCTCCTTCTTTCCGGCACACACCAGTCGATATACCTCTCTAGCCAAGTGTGCCTACAACAAACACATATATACTTCCCCTCTTCTCTTCTCACCGTCCATGCCCCCCTATGTCCAATATGATTCCACGCAGGTGCACACTCCCGCCCCTCTTTTCAAAGATCACATACTCGCACACTCCTGCCCCTCGACATGGTAGGCCTCTAGCACCACCTCCTAGCCACACCCTCTCCCCCTGTCTGCCTCTCCGGACCTTATTTGCTTCTAACACATGAAGGCGTGTATATGAACTGATCTCCCTACATATAGCCAGGTCGACTATAATTCGTTTTCACCAAGCACTGATACACTTACCTCGCTAGTTATGTCTCTCCTTTTCTCGGACACATGATAGTTGATCTTTCTATGTAGTTACGTATGCTTACCACAAACATATCTTCTCCCCTCATCATCCTTGAATACCTCCCGACCCGTCTCTCACACGCACGTGCATAGACAGATGGACATCCCCCGCCCTCTCTTATTGATATTGCACTCATACCCTCCGTTTTCCTAGAAGGCCTCTCCCACCATTTGTGAGACGCCACTCCTCCACCAACCCTCCGACGCTCTACCTTTGTCTTTTTCCCAACCTTATTCCTCTGCTACACATATCCATGGATGTCGATCGATCTCCCTCAATACATAGCTAGGTCTCTCTCCTTCCCCACACATATACTAGTCGATCGGTCTGTACCCCCTCCCCCCCCACACCGATAGTCGAACGTTGTAGGTAGGTATCCATGCCATGGACAAAAACTGCACCTCTGCCCTCTCAAATTCCAGTAGGCCAGCCGCCCTGTATCTTTGACGTGGGAAAACACAAATTCGATGGCACTCTTTATCGATTGCGCAGCCACACACTTCATCCCTGTTTTCAATTCTATCAATATCTCATGTCCATGACTCTATTTTACACACATTGCATATGTTACGTTTTTCTGATTGAGATATCATCAACACATTGCCTCTGTTTCGCACAAACCATCTCTCTCACACCCACCCACGTACGTACCTGCACCTAAAGAAGAAGTGCACGCAGGACGCACGTACTCACATCTTGTTCTCGGCCACACCCGTGCGGGTACACGACAGAGTTCGTTGCTGTACAAAAAGGCAGCGCACGTGATTATTTGACGCGTGTAGCGGTTGTTTACTCGAAGGAGGGTCGGGTACCACGCCTAGACGGAACAAAGTTTGACTTGACGCGTTACCATTAAATAAAGTTATATATATTCCTCAATGGCACGTACAGAATATAAAATGATTGCCATGGGAAAAATGGAAAAATGGGTTTGTCTCTCATCACACCATCTCACACAAAGCCGACGTGGCCTCTCTCTCTCTCTCAGTGTTGGTCAGTGATCTGGCCGCATCCCGTCCGCCAGCGGAAAGGGAGGATGTGCATCGTCTCTCCGTTCGACGGCATTCAGGCAGCACCTCCCGATCTGCGGTACCCGACATTCTCTCTGACCAAGCTCCGACGCAGTAGGGCCTTCGCCACTTGCTCGCTGCCGCAATATGGGCAGATCCCGACCGCCGGCGCCCTCCTAGTAACATCCTGACGACCCTCAGGTACAGCTTCCTCCAGCATTTCTCTACTGCCCATCTTCCCATGTTGCTGCATGTGGATCTTCTTTAGTTGTTTGCTTAAGTCGTATCTCGGCCGGTGTACTTTCCATCTTGCAATCTCCTCCTCAAACCATTTTTGATAAACCACCATGTGCTATCTTTCCCTTATTACATGGACCATACTTCTTTTTGGTCGGCGTATGTGTCTTCAACTCATGTTATTGGGTAGTAATTGTTTCCTTTTGACCTCCTTTTGCAAACAGGGCTATCCATTTTCACCTCGTTGCTATTGTGACCTTTTGGTGAACTGCACAAATCACTTTTCTGAAGAGTTTTTTGTGCAGTTCCGCCAAAATGTTACACGGACAACGTTTTTACATTTCTGTGGGACTGCGGAAATGGAGATTGGTTTTGCTATCCTCCTCATCCAACTCCGTGCCTAATCTTCTCCAACAAGAAGTTAGTCCGAAAGAGAGATCGTAGAGGTGATCGGCTTCTATTTATGTGTGTTATGTTTCATCATCTAGTTCCACTATTATTGTAATCGCACTGACTGGATATCTTTGCAAACATGGATGGTCCGCTCGATTTTAGTGGAGCTGCACAAAATGATCGGATTGTGGTGTCCTTCATACACCTCTTTTTTGGCTACAGAGCTGGGTGAAACTAGGTGCCAAGCAATGAACTCTGAGCCAAGGAAATGGAGCCATGCCTACGAACAACATCGATCAATTATATTTTTTTCTTTATTTGTACACCTTCTCACAACTTTGTCTTTAGTTGTGATGTGAATATTGGCGCTGATCTGCGAACCATTGAGATGCATTTGCCATGGTAGTTTCATTTGTATTTGATAGAATGTTGTAACGAGATAATCTCGAGGCAAGACACATGAATCCTACATTGAAACCTTTTTTTTCCTGTGGGAACCAAAGTTGAAACCTTCATAGCATCACAGTACAATTTCATCAAAATTATGTGTACATATAAACAAATCCTGAAGGATTGATAGCAATGCCAGAAACAATTCAACTTCGTTTCACCGACATGTTGCACATCCTTCATCCGACTCCACCTGCCATGCAGCAATATTGAGTGCACAACACAACTTCAGGGAAAGATTCACCCCGGTCGTTGCGCCGCAGTAGTAATGACTAGTGAGCAGTCAAATCACAGAGCCCCACCTTTGCCACAGTAAGTTGCTCGGACGAAGCAACCATCATTTCTCTGTTCCTTGAATTCGCTGCTACTCCCATATTCCTACAGTACTAAGTTGCTCGGGCGAATCAACCATCACTATATCCACTCACGTGTGATGACCATAGGAGCTATCTATTCAGATTGCATGTTAAAAAAATAAAGGTCGATAACTAATGCGGCAAACTTTCAAAAAAAAAAAAATCTAATGCGGCACCTCGGGCCAATGCGGCCATATCGCATTTTGCACGAGAAATTACACACCATGTTTCGTTGACATGTGGTCCCGTTCCAACATATCAGTGAGACGACGGCGAGTAGTAGTATTTCCAAACGGACGTGTAGGCCGGGGCGCCTCTTCGTGAACCGTGGCAAACTAGCAACCGTCCACCGACTCTTCGCCTTTCCCTCTTGATTTGGAACTGCTGTCGCACGCTCTTCCTCTCCCTCCTCCATTTTCCTTCAGCCGTTCACCCTTTCTTCTGCCATTGTTCGATCGTCCTCTCCATGGAGGGAATAGGCCAGAAACGACCCCATTATTCTTGCCTCGATCTGAAAGATGACGTGGTGGAGGAACTCATTGATCGGTGCGACATCATCACCTCAGCTAGCATGGCAGGTTTGTTCAAGCCCATTCTCGACTCAACTAATAACATCATTACAAGGAACCCAAGAGTCAAGGAGCGGTTTGATCTCGCCTATCTTCTTCGCCGTGACCCTGATGACTACTGGCGCGGGGACGACAAAGGCCTCGCCTTGTGCAAGTTGATGCCGCTTGATAATGATACGTATGATGCTAAGATGCAATCGCTTGAGGGCAAGGATTGGGCAGGCGCAAATGGAGATTGGGTTGTTTACATTGGGTCCAACTGCGAGTGGGAACTTGTGAATGTGTACACTCGTGACCGGGTTCCACTTCCAAAAATCTCAGCAGACTGCCCAGAGGTTAAGCACACCGGTATTGTACGCACGTTCAAATACGTCATGGTGACTGTCTTCTACGGAAGATAGCAATTTGTCGAGTTCCCAACCGCTCTTGGAATTACAACAACTATGAAGTTGTTGCTATCTTCTACAAGCTTGTTGCCGTCCTTCCTGGTTCGACTAGATGGATATTGCTCAAAAATCAGTTTCTATACACGGATGTGTACTGTGTTGCAATTCAATACAAGGGCCTTTTGTTTGCTGCCACCACTCGTGTCACTATTTTTGCATGGAATCCTTATACTTTTGGTACGTTTGTCTTCCAGCGTAATTATAATTGTTTCATCCACATGCATGCGGGTTAGCAAGTTTCCCTTTACTAATAACCTTCTTCTTGTGTTTCCAAGGTCCTGTGAACATTCCACCACCTATACTTGAAAATTTTTATAACCAAGGGAGAGATGACGATGGTGATGATCACGAGCATGAGGACGAGCAGAACGTATATACTCAGTGGCGCCTGGCAACTAATTCTGATGGATCACCTCTTCTTGTGTGTATACAATGCACTGAGTTTGTTACTACTGAGGGAGCACGTGTTGTATCCCATGGTCGCACTCCCCGGACCTATTCCAACACCCGTTGCATGGTATTCGGGATGGATACTAGTGTGCTAGCGCCTACACCTTCTCCCTGGTACAAAATTGATAGTCTTGGAGAAAACTCGCTCTTCCTTGGACAAAACTATCCGATGATGGTGAAAGGAGATCCAATTGCTTTTGTCACAATGTTACTAGTACTATTTATGAGAAGCAATTGTGTCTATACCTCGGACATTTGGGTGGTTCCCTACCCTGGTACTGATATAGTAGGCCGCTTCAGCCTGGATGATCAGTCCTGCGTTGGTCTCGAGATCGACAATAGATGGCCCGTCCCAGAGAATCACTTGTGGTTCAAAGCAAGCGTTTCCAACGCCGAGGAATGGTTGAGTTGAAGTTCATTTCATTACTTGTTATTTGTTGTGTGGTGAAAACTTTAGTATTTATAATGTATCCTCGTTGTCGATGTGAGTTGATGACATGTTGTATGTAATAAAATGATATGCCTATGATAAACTTACTAAATTTATGAATGGCTTTCGAGTCGCTTCTCTCAGTGAGTGGTGCGACGAGGCAAAAAAATATTTTCCGAATACATAATTGTACGTGCATTGCAACAGGTTATCGGATGAGGCCAATCAACAATAGTTTTACACTATTTGTACTAGCTTCACATGCTTCAAGCGTCGGGCGGGTGTTTTTACTGTAGCATTATGTTAATGTGTTCGTTGTACGTAACTAGCACCTCGAATCCTCGATACTAGTACTATATAGTAAGTAGTAGGAGTAGTAGGGTGGCATGGGCCAGAACAAGCATTCACATCCTGGAGTACGACACACGCCACCACCACGACATCCATCTGACACCATATTATTTCTTGGAGTCCATGCTAGAGCAATCTCTTCAACCTCGTTGTTAATCTAACTTCAGCCATCGCGCGGTGGGCGAGGTGGGGGTTTGCCGATAGTCGGTTTCCTCAATTGCAGTCCCACTTGTAAGGCCAACTCCAACGCACGACCCCAAATGGACCTCCGTTTTGCATGAACTCCAACGATAATTTTGAATAGACAAGCAAGACCAAAGAAAACAAGAACCACAAGAATACATTTTACTACTCCTGTAACTTGGATTAGTGCCTTCTCAATGCATTCATTGTTGATCTACGGAGGCTCGATCTTGCATGCTTCTTTCTTCTTCGAGTGTAAAGAAGTAGACATTGCTTCCTCGTATCTAGTCTCATGTCTAGCCTATATTCTAGTAGGAGTATCAACAAGTGCACTAGTCTCATCTCTAGCCTCTATGCTAGCTAAAAGTGCTAGAACATCTACTAAATTGCGCTCTATCATTATATGGATGTACTATTCTTCCCAATACCAAGACTTGCATCCATTCTACTCCCTCCGTTGCACAATACATGCCTTCTATTTTCCAAAATATATATGTATCTAGACATGTTTTAGTATATAGGTACATCCATTTTTGGACAAATGGAAGTCAAGTATTTTGGAACGGAGGGAGTACACAATAATTTTTTTAAGTTAGCACAACTAGTCTAATCCAAGAGCACAACCGAAGACTTGGTCGGGTTCTTCCTCCTTTTGCCGACATGTGGGACATCCAACATCCAGGTCGTGTCATGGAAGAAAATAGAGTGGTAGTTGAAGCCACATGATGTGCATCTCGGGTTAAACTGTAAATAGAATCTGACTACTCTTGAGTAACTCCAAAAGCGGCCACCGAAGATCTTTATTGGATTTGTTTTTCATCACCAGCACATCGAGGTGAAAGATGTGCAGTTTCAGTGGGTGCTCTTGCATTTTCACTGACATGTGGGACCGCATGTGAGCAAACAGACGATGGGCTCTGCGCGTCCGCTGGCTGGCTAAGAAGAGAGATAGAGGAGGGCTGAGCACGGACTCCATGAAATTTGTTCTACGTAACTAGCACCTTGATATTCGCGTGTGGTTGTTTCTAGAATAAAAAAAGGAGGTACCCCTACTTATTTTACTCCCACTACAACTAGCCTAAGGTTAGTAGGTGACCTTGTGCTTGGCTCTTCGCCTCTTCCGGAAGTCAATGGTTCTACAGTAGTGCTTCTGGCAATCTGACACCAAATGAACTGATGCACGTCCACCGCTTGTAAGCAAAAGTTTCACCTCGTGCTGCGAGCCACCGCACACGTGTTGGCGAGGGAGAAGGCGTAATCAAGCTTCTCGTCGTTCTGCAAGTTGATGGGACACATCAAAGTTATTTACTAGTAGTACGTACTCTCTCCAAAAAAAGGGCTGACCATGTCATGTCATTGCTACCATCCCGTGCTCCCTTGTTGAGTACATGCACTATTCACATGCCATCGAGGAGAAAAAATATTGCGTAGGTGCCATCGAAGTGCACGACTCACTTACGAAAAAGGGTTTCCCCCCGCTTTCCCCCCCGCACGACTCACTTACGCACTGCTTATCTGATTATCTCCATTTTCTTGCATGACACGTGCACCTTGATGCTAGATGTCTCGCGTGTTGGGAAAAGGATGAACAAAGCTCATGTAAAAGAAAAGAGTTGAAGAGCATAGATTCCCGACGACCGAGAAGGAGCAAGGAACCTCGCGGGGGAACGTCTGCAAGGAACCTTGCGCGTTTTCCCCTGTTTTTTGCCGTCTGCCCACCTATAAACAAATAAAAGAACATGAACTTTTCGCTAACCACTAGAAACGGTACATCAGGATGCTAAGTTGAAGATGTTTTATACTCCCTCCGTTCCCAAATATAAGTCTTTTTAGAGATTTCAATAAGGGACTACATACGAAACAAAATGAGTGAATCTACACTCTAAAATATGTCTACATACATCCGTATGCTGTAGTATATTTGAAATGGCTAGAAAGACTTATATTTAGGAACGGAGGGAGTAGTTTATATTGAATTATTGATAACCACGCAACAATCCACTCATGTACAGGACGCATGCAGCCACACATGTCCACAAGCCAACGCACTAACTCCATCCGATCCAACTCATGCACATACGAGCATAGCATGGAGCACACAACACACGTACACAAGACGTGTATGCACACACGCTCGGTCGCAGAATGAACGTGAATAACACTTGCATGCGCACACACTCGGCTGCATGGAGGGGTGCGCCATCCGCGGCAACGTCTGGTTCATCGTGCTACGGTGAAGCTCGCACGCAATGGCGCACACGCATCTCTTGCAGCACCTCTTTGTCGTCGTTGCTCAACTACTAGTCGGAGACGAACACGGCCGTAGCCTCGGCCTTAGAGCTAGCACCGATGGAAAAAACACACACGCTGCACGCACACGAGCACATATGGAGTGCCCACGACGTGGTGGTGGTGCATCCCCAATCGCCTCTACTCCTTCTGTGCATGTTGTCTATCAAGGCGGCTGCATGCTAATGATGATGTGGGTGAGATATTCTAGGACTCAGATGATGACGAGGAAAATTATGATACACAAGGTGAAGTACACCGTCAAGGTCCACGGTCAAGGGGGTGCTAGTAAGTGCTTAGATGTGCTTAGAGCAAGTACAATACAGCTGAGTCAGCAAGCTATAAGGAATAAACTACTCCCTCCATTCCTAAATATAGGGTGTATAGTTTTTGGCACAGAAATTAAAGAACACACATGGAGGGAAAATTTCACAAGTTTTGGGCGACATTACACATGACTAATTGACATGAGAAAATAGAGGAGCTTGCGTGATATAAGGAAATGTAAACAAATCCCTCAAAAAATTATCCAAACGAGTGGTGCATCGCAATAGACCTTATATTTCGGATTTTTTCTCAAAAATCTATACACCTTATATCAAGGAACGGAGGGAGTAGTATATTTCTGCTTAGTTGGAGGAAAGAGAAGAGGAGAGAGAAGGGTAAGCGGGTTCTTCGTGAAGAGCCAGCTCCAGCAGGTGCTCCTAGGCACTTTGTGAGAATGAAAGGTGGGCCACACTCTTTTGATCTACTATTGTACATGTTGACTATAAGATGGGCTGTAGATGACATGGCACTGGCTTATAGCCAGCAGCTAGCTATACTATTAACCATGCTCTTTAGATGAGGTGCTAAGTGCATTAAATGGCTTAGTAACTCAAGTCTTCAATGCATAGGTGCTTAGTTTATTGGTGCCACATCGTATTTTATGCCTACGTGGCAGGTGAGGGAGTCCTGGATAAGGGGGTATCCGGACAGCCGGACTATACACTTTGGCCGGACTGTTGGACTATGAAGATACAAGATTGAAGACTTCCTCCCGTGTCCGAATGAGACTCTCCTTTGCATGGAAGGCAAGCTTGGCGATCCGGATGATAGATCTCCTTCTCTATAACCGACTCTGTGTAACCCTAGCCTCCTCCGGTGTCTACATAAACCGGAGGGTTTAGTCCGTAGGACAAGGACAATCATAATCATAGGCTAGCCTCAAGGGTTTAGTGATACGTCTCCAACGTATCTACTTTTCCAAACACTTTTGCCCTTGTTTTGGACTCTAACTTGCATGATTTGAATGAAACTAACCCGGACTGACGCTGTTTTCAGCAGAATCACCATGACGTTGTTTCATGTGTAGAAAACAAAAGTTCTCGGAATGTCCTGAAAATCATCGGAGGCACTTTTTGGAAAATATAAAAAATACTGGAGAAAGAATCAAGACCAGGGGACCACACCCTGTCCATGAGGGTGGGGGCGCACCCTCCCCCCTGGGCGCGCCCCCTGTCTCGTGGGCCCCCCGAGGCTCCGCCAACCTCAACTCCAACTCCATATATTCCGTCTCGCGGAGAAAAAAATCAGAGAGAAATTTTCATCGCGTTTTACGATATGGAGCCGCCGCCAAGCCCTAATCTCTTTCAGGAGGGCTGATCTGGAGTCCGTTTGGGGCTCCGGAGAGGGGGATTTGTCGCCGTCGTCATCATCAACCATCCTCCATCACTAATTTCATGATGCTCACCGCCGTGCATGAGTAATTCCATCATAGGCTTGCTGGACGGTGATGGGTTGGATGAGATTTACCATGTAATCAAGTTAGTTTTGTTAGCGTTTGATCCCTAGTATCCACTATGTTCTAAGATTGATGTTGCTATGACTTTGCTATGCTTAATGCTTGTCACTAGGGCCCGAGTGCCATGATTTCAGATCTGAACCTATTATGTTTTCATCGATATATGTGTGTTCTTTATCCTATCTTGCAAGTCTATAGTCACCTATTATTTTTTATGATCCGACAACCCCGAAGTGACAATAATCGGGATACTTATCAGTGATGACCGTAGTTTGAGGAGTTCATGTATTCACTATGTGTTAATGCTTTGGTCCGGTTCTCTATTAAAAGGAGACCTTAATATCCCTTAGTTTCCACTAGGACCCTGCTGCCACGGGAGGGTAGGACAAAAGATGTCATGCAAGTTCTTTTCCATAAGCACGTATGACTATATTTGGAATACATGCCTACATTACATTGATGAATTGGAGCTAGCTCTGTGTCACCCTATGTTATAGCTATTACATGAGGAATTGCATCCGACATAATTATCCATCACTGATCCATTGCCTACGAGCTTTTCACATCTTGTGCTTCGCTTATTTACTTTTTCGTTGCTACTGTTACAATCACTACAAAACCCAAAAATATTGCTTTTACTATCTTTACCTTTTATTACTATTACCATTACTATCATACTGCTTTGCTACTAAATACCTTGCTGCAGATACTAAGTTATCTAGGTGTGGTTGAATTGACAACTCAACTGCTAATACTCAAGAATATTCTTTGGCTCCCCTTGTGTCGAATCAATAAATTTGGCTTGAATATTTAGCCTCTACGATCTCGTGGTAGATCAACTCTTGTAATACTCATATCATCAAGATCAATCAAGCAGGAAGTAGGGTATTACTTGCATCAAGAGGGCCCGAACCATTAGTCTCCTGTTACCATTAGCCTTAGACGCACAGTTCGAGACTCCCTACCCGACATCTGCCGGTTTTGACACCGACATTGGTGCTTTCATTGAGAGTTCCTCTGCGTCGTCGCTATAAGGCTCGATGGCTCCCCCAACCTTCATCAACGCCATCCAAGGTGAGACTTTCCTCCCCGGACAGATCTTCGTATTCAGTGGCTTCGCACTGCGGGCCAACTCGCTTGCCCATCTGGAGCATATCAACAGCTACGCCCCTGGCCATCAGGCCAGGCTTGGAAACCTAAACTACACTGCCGATATCTGCGGAGACTTGATCTTTGACGGATTCGAGCCCACGCCAGGAGCGCCGAATCATCAATACATGCATGACTTAGATCTGCTGTCGGGCAGTACTCGGAATGTCGCGCTTGCTACAGCTCCAGACTTCGATCTAGTGCAGATCGTACCATCGGAGGATGGGTCGATGGACCATGCCTCGGAAGCCGCACACGCATTAGCGTTGGAGCCGAACACAGACTCCGCCCCTAAGGAAATCTGTATCACCGGTCCCCCGGACCTATGTCCGGATGTGGATACCGAACTGCGCGCACCTGGGCCTATCGATCTGATTGGGCCCCAGTAATGGAGTTCACCACCGCGGACATATTTCAGCACTCCCCCTTCGGCGATGTGCTAAACTCATTAAGGTCTATTTCTTTGACAAAAGACTTTTGGCCGAACTATGTCCGGCCCGAGTGGGATAACAACGACGAAGAAAATCGTTTCCCACCCACCACCCACTTCATAGCCACTGTCAACAACCTAGCAGACACGCTTGATTTTGACTCCGACAATATCGATGGTATGGACGTCGATGCAGGGGACAATCTAGAACCACCGCCCACGGGGCGCTGGACCGCCACTTCATCATATGACATCTACATGGTGGACACGCCTAAGGAGGACAACGGTGACAAAAAGGACATAACGGAGGATAAACCCCCTGGACAAAAGCCAAAACGACGATGCAGACGCCGTTCTAAGTCCAGTCACAGTAAAAACAGCGATAACATCGCAAAGAAAAATGACATTCTGGTCGACTCCAAAGGCAACAATAAGAACCTAGAGACGGAGCAAGAAGAGCAAGGCCATGCCGAACAGACGCCCGATCACAGTGATCCCGAGGGCCGAACTCATCACACTGCCTCCGGAGAGGAGGACATCCCGGTTGATGATGCATTCATCATCCCGGAAAAACGGCTGGAACAAGATGACCTCCGCAGAAGGCTTATTGCCACGGCGAGGAGCTTAAAGAAGCAGAAGCAAAGGCTTAACGCCACGTAGGATACGCTCAACCGAAGATGGAAGAAAGTTCTAGATGCTGAAGAAAAATATGGCGACGATCGCCACACAAAGAGCTACCCAAAATGCAAGCTGCTGCCCGAATTCGACGATGAGGCTGCAGAGCCCATCCAGCCGAAGAATAAAACGACCGACCAGCCGGAACGACCACTTCGTGGCCGCGATAGAGCAGCCATTGATGCCGCACACAAGCCAGCACACGATTTACGTGAGCTCCTGGACGAAAAGGCTGGTGCAACTAGGTCCATCTATGGATCTAAAGGACGCGTTCCGGCACGAGATTATGGTCACCCAAACCATCATACTGATCAAATACCAGTTCGGAATCACGTCCGGACGCCACAACCGACGACAGCATGCCACGACATGTCCAGATACAGAGGGGTTGCACACCCCCTGTGTTTCACCGACGAGGTGCTGGATCATGAATTTCCACAAGGATTCAAACCCGTGAATATAGAGGCATGCGACGAAACGACAGACCCTGTGGTCTGGATTGAGGATTTTATCCTTCACATCCACATGGCTTGTGGAGATGACCTCCACACCATCAAATACCTTCCTCTCAAGTTGAAAGGACCAGCTCAGCACTGGTTGAAGAGCCTTCTCGAAAACTCATTTGGAAGCTAGGAGGAGCTTGAGGATGCTTTCAGGGCCAATTTTCAAGGGACCTATGTCCGACCTCCGGATGCGGACGATTTAAGTCACATAATACAACAGCCCGGAGATTCAGCCCATAAGTTTTGGAACAGATTTCTCACTAAGAAGAATCAAATTGTTGACTGTCCGGATGCAGAAGCCATAGCGGCCTTCAAGCATGGTATCCGGGACGAAGGGCTCGCCAGACACCTCGGACAAGAAAAACCAAGGACAATGGCGGCCTTAACAAGCCTCATGACCCACTTTTGCGTGGGTGAGGATAGCTGGTTGGCCCATAGAGGCACCAGCGACCCGGGCACATCCGAAATTATGGATGGCAATGGGAAGCCACGGCGCAATAAACACAAGCGTCGAAGCAATGAAGAAAGTCCGGACAGCATGGCGGTCAACACTGGATTCAGGGGCTCTCAACCCGGTCAAAGAAAGAAGCTATTCAAAGGCAGCAAAGAAGGACCGTCTAGCCTGAACAAAGTCCTTGACAGATTGTGCCAAATTCATGGCACCCCCGAAAAACCTGCGAATCACACTCATAGAGAATGTTGGGTCTTCAAGCAGGCCGGCAGGCTAAACGCCAAACACAAGGGAAGGGAGACACCAAGTGAATACGAGGATGAGCCTCGCCAACCGAACACTAGGGGACAGAAGAAATTCCCACCAGAGGTCAAACCAGTGAACATGATCCATGCTGTGGAGCCCGTCGTCCTCAAATTTAACCCCTGGTCGGCCTGTCCGGTCACCTTCGATCGCAGGGATCATCCGACTATTATCCAGCATGGCGGATCGGCTGCCTTGGTGGTCGATCCAATAATCAATGGATACCATCTCACTCGAGTCCTTATGGACGGCGGCAGTAGTATCAACCTGATATATCAGGACACTGTCCGCAAGATGGGGATAGACCCATCAAGAATACGCCAAAGTAACACTACCTTTAAAGGAGTGATACCTGGCGTTGAAGCCCGCTGCACGGGCTCCCTCATGCTAGAGGTTACATTCGGTTCTCCCGACAACTTCAGAAGCGAAGAACTACTCTTCGACACCGCTCCCTTCCGAAGCGGCTATCACGCACTGCTCGGAAGAACAGCTTTTCGCTCGCTTCAATGCAATACCGCACTACGCCTACCTCAAACTCAAGATGCCCGGTCCATGTGGCGTCATCACAGTTAGTGGAAGCACAGAGCGTTCATTATGTGCGGAAGAATATATGGCGGCTCTTGCAGCCGAACACTAAGCGGCCCCTCCTACCAAAATAGATGATCTGTCGCCAAGGCCCGAGACACGGTTAGATGAGTCCGGTACACCACTTATGGCAATAGCCGAGATAAACCTGAGCTGGGACTCATAGACACTCCCCCCATAGGTGGCGCTGGGGGCCACAAATATGTAACAAATCCCACAGTTCGGCTTGACTTTATTTAACAAAACATTGCATTTTCATTATTCATCAGGAATAAAAATTTTTAGCACGATTACATTGGACTCTCTTACATGAGCTTTTCTCTTTTACAAACACCAATCGTGTGATACCCTTCCAGGATACAGCACAACGGAGACAAAGGCGTAGACGTGCAGCAGGGGCCCGCTCAAAGGTTTCTCTTTAGATTAAGCCCATGTTTAAACCTTCTTTACTGTCTCTTGTTGCTTGACATCCATGGGTATTCAATACACCCATGTGGGATACTGGCATTATTGGCATTTCGCCATGACAGATCAATGCACGTACCTGGAACATACAGGGTTTATAATCAAGGGCGTTATTCAGCCCATTTTATGCCATAAAGTCCGAATATCTTAGGGAGTGTTCGGCGTCACGAGTTTGGCCTTATATGCATCAGCTCCGAATCATGTCTTTGGTCAAATGTTGGGTTTGCCCGGACCCTTGGTTTGCTGCCTTAAGTTTCGTTCTATTGGCTACGGTGGCCGAAGGAGAACTACTGCGATTGTGCCCTGGTTATTCCGGATGAGCACCTCAGTAGAGAAAGCCGAAAACCGATTGTCATGATACAGCGAGAGACTGGTCAACCACTCGAGGACTTATCGGAATCTTTAGGATTCCTCCGCATTAACGAAGGGCCGTTTTCTAGTCGTGTACATACGCGCCCGTGTTCGGATGCCCGCGTTCGTACCAGGGTCTATATCGTAACCCCGCCGTCACACTCCTATGGCTAAGTGAAAGTGTTACAACTATATAGTCCGGTTGCCTAGTTCAACGTGCGATCACCTCAATGGACCAAGGCGTTGGATCAAGTGTAATTACGCACATTTTCACGAACACCCCCGCATCATGTGCGTGGGGGCTGAAGCCAACGACTGTCAGGTTATATTCATACATAAACAGTCGCACAGGAGGTACTATAATACTTTTGGGCGAAAGTATAAACGCAACCCTTAAAAATAAAATGGAATTGTTCTTACAATCAACTTGTCACTCGAACATGACATCCTTCGAGCACTGAGCCTCAATTATACGGGCACCTTCTATGACCTACTCAAAATAGTGCTTGGCTGGGTCCTAGATTCCTTCCGGACTCTGGATTGCAATGCTGGTGGCCTCCATATCCGCCCAATACTTGACACGGGCGAGAGCCATCTGCGCACCCTCTATGCAAGTCGGCCTCCTCATGGCATCGATTCTCGATACAGCGCCAAGGAATTGTTGCACTAAACCAAAATAATTGCCCGGTCTTGGTCCCTTTGGCCATAGATGGTCCACTACCGACCTCATGGCAAGACCGGACAACCTGTGGAGCTCGGCCATGGCAGCCATCCTCTCCCTCAATGGCAGCGAGCGCGTCGGAGCATTGAATTGTGACCAATACAGCCTCTCTATGCCATTATCTTTTTGATCCTTGAAGAACTTGGTCGCATCAGCCACACTTTTCGCCATATCCGCATACGCGTCCGCAGCACTCATAAGCTGATCCAGAGGAGCGTACTTGGGGTCTCCAAACTTCATCCGCACCAAGTAAGGGCTTCTAGCCGTGATGTCTCTGGCCTGTCGAAGCTCCTCCCGCGCAGCCCTAAGCTCAGTACGCGTCTCCTTGGCCGCATTTAGGGCCTTCCGCAGGTCAGCCGCCTTCGCATGATTTCCCTTCTTGAGAAGCTCATATCGGGCGGCGGCGTCCCTAAGCTCAACAGCCATTTCGGCTATCTTATCTTTGCTCCGGCGATGAGCAGCATGTTCGACTCTTAAATCTTCGGCCGCCTTTAGGGCAGCCGCATTGCTAGCCCTGGCTTATTATCTGGCCAAAGCAAGTTCCGCCCTCAGGGCCTCCATGGCAGCAGCTCCGCCTGCAGCCACAACATATCATATTAAGATTATGCTCCTCTTAAATATTCCTCGAACGAATGAGGAACAACGAGCACATACTCTGTGACTCGTCAAATCGCTTGTTTATAAGCGTGATGTCGGCGTCCACCACATCAATCTTTCGCCTCAAATCGGCGACTTCAGCAGACCGGATATGCCGATTTACCTCTTGTCTTGTCCTGTCCTTGTGATCTTTTGAACAATTTCGTAAAACGCACGCGATTCCACCCACTGGGGGTGTAAGTTAACCTTAATGAATGCTAGCCTCGGGCCTTTTGCAATGTACATATATGTTTAAATTCTTGTTCGATTTTGCTTTTCTCTCTTTTCCTTTCTTCTATGCCGTGTTCTCTTGGCCGCCTCCCTGCCAGCCGGACAGCCGCTCTGCGGTCTATGGCCGGGTCAGGGACTTGGTCGTTCTTCAGAACAGGCAAGTTACTTGGGCCGCATAGAGTGTAGCTCGATCGAGCGAGAATCCGGCCTGCCGGCTGCTGAGCAGCCGGACAAGGGAGGCGAAGAGCCAGCTAGGCCTAAGTTAGCATTCTTCCTTAGTCGGATTTCATGTGGACGACGGTTCCAGCGTTTAGCTCTTCGCCAGATAGACGGTCACACTACGAGCTGTGACTTAGAGCGAAGAGAGGGCTTTCGGCGTCGGCACACTACTAGTCGTCTCCGGCTGGTGCACACTTAGGCCCAAGCGGCGAGCCCCCGGGCCGGCTGACCGGAACCCGGACGGGGCAGGAATAGGAAAAACTCAAGTTATGGCATAATCTTAACTTATAGATAGATAAAAAGGTAGCCCCCGAGTGCACCTCAGGGGACGTGAGGTCTTTTACTTAATACAAAAGTCGGCGTGGTACATATGCTCGAATCAACTGTAAAACGGGCGGAGCAGATTTGCATTCCATGGCCGCTCTGTCTCTTCGTCGGTTGTGCATCGCTTGCGTGCACTACAAAAAAAATACACTTCAGTGATGATACGGGTTTGTCATAGTAGCTCGCGTTTTTTATCATGCATGTACATCCATGACGATTTTATGACAGAATCAAGATAGTCATACCCGTGCTGTCGTAGAAGTGTTCCATGACACCCAAAATTATCATCACGGAAGTGTCCACTTCCATGAAGATAAACCGCGTGTCACAGAAGTGCTTTCGCCAAGGGTGGCCGACACATGGCATCCACCGTAACGGAACGTCGTTAAGCTATCGGGTCGGGTTTTGGATCCGATAACCCGTTAACAGCCCCGACCAATGGGGATTTTCCACGTGTAAAATCATCATTGGCTGGAGGAAACACGTGTCGGCTCACCATTGGGACAGATGTCATCCACTCATTGGACAGAAGGCGCCTATGATACGGCGACACATGGCACGGCCCAACAGAGGCCCATTCCTGTGAAAAGGCTGGCCCATTTGACTTGGTCAAAAGGTGGCGGGCCGGCCCACGGAAAGCCTGTTAATGGTCTGTTCGCATATAGCCCATTTACAGCCCGCTAACCCAGGGCCCGTTATGCCCTATCCGAATTAGGCCCGATAGCGTCATCTGGGCCATCCAATATGATTCCAGCCCGTTTTAACTTCCGGCCCATGTGTGGCCCATGACTTCTTTTGGCCCATATGAGGCCCTTTGTACCTCTTGGCCCATTAACGGCCAGTGGTGAAACTGGCCCGTAATTAACAGTGTATCACTTTGTACCCATAAACGGGCAGTTATTCCATTGGGCCGTTTCCAGCCCAAGTTATCTTTCGGCCTTCTCAGGGCCCATTGATTCTTGGGCTCATTTGCAGCATTCGGTTACATACGGCCCGTTACTGTCATTTTCTGCTTATGGGCTTCAGCCCGTCATTACAGTCAACCCGTTTGCGGACCATTTTCATGTCAAAAAAACCGTTGGACTGTTTTCATAGAGTTATCAAATACGGCCTATTAACGGCATGGTCCACGAATAGTACGGCCCATGATTGGCGGAATGATGATACACCCCGTAGAAGGTCCATGGATCCTACGGCCCGTATGAGGCCCATGAATAGTACGACCCGTAGAAGGCCCATGGATCGTACGGCCGTAGAAGGCCCATGGACCCTACGACCCGTAGAAGGCCCATGGACCCTACGGCCCATAGAAGGCCCATGAATCCTAAGGCCCGTATAGAAGGCCAATGGATCCTACGGCCCGTATAGAAGGCCAATGGATCCTATGGCCGGAAGAAGGCCCATGGATCATACAGCCTGCAGGAGGCCCATGGTTACAACAGTCCATGTGTTGCCATGATTATTTTGCCCTAGTTACCAAAAATAGGCTATTGTGGCCACTAGAAAAACACAGAAAAAGAACTGCAGTGACTACAAGCAAACAACTAAACAAGACAATAAGGAAATAAATAAGCAAGTAATAAACGCTAACCTATTTCCGCTATTACAGATATTACATCCACTGGGCATAAAAGTTCACCACCAGTGCAAATATAGGGAACAAAACAGCATATTACATACACTGGCCGTTAAAATTGGCCACCAGTGCAAATAAACGCGGCAGCAAAACCAGAGCATAACTGAAACAACTTCAGAAGAGCTCAAGAAACGTTATCCTGGGTATCCACCATGCTGGCAATAAGCTTAGCATGCTTATTAGCTTTGTCCTGTTTGGCGCTAAAACCTCCAACGCTTGCTGTTGCACCAGAAAGTATGCATCTGAATGCTCCAGGGACTTCCGCAGTCCTTCCGCTTTTGTCCCAGCACAGTTGATCGATGTCTTTCAGCTTGTAGTTGAGATTCAAGAAACCGAACTGATTCAGATAGTGAGTTTGAATAGCGCGTGCAAGCGGTAGTGGCCAGTAACTCGAACACTAAACCAAGACAGGACTTTGGGGTTGTCTCGCTGTCTTGAAGATAGTCTTCCTTAGCCGTTTTATCAGCTTTGTTGGGGACCAACAAGCATGTATCACTATCATGAACCTTATCTGCATTACTTCCTTTACCATTGCTGAATAAGGCACTCTTCCCCAATATTCTGTCAGCATTCTAAAAGAAGAAACAAGCAGACACATAACAAGTTTAGCATGTACTAGTATATGAAACTCATTTCGGTGAACCAGTTCATTAGTAAGGTGGACAGGATTAAACTACCAAGTCTTCTATTGCCAAGTACTAGTACATAATAAAAGCATCAAACAAACATATATCTATGTCCTATGGTCACTGCATTGTCTTGCCAAATAAAAATAGAGACACGGTTCAAATCATATCAGTTCAAGACAAAGCAGGAGTGAAAGAATACAAAGCGTGGGAAACTACACGGCACAACAAGATTTCAGATGAGTACCATGAGTCTACATGTACAACAACACTATTGGCTCTGTTGTGATGCTAGTAATGTGCGTGATATGAAAGTCAACTGTATACACAATTGAAATTGAAATAAACAGACCTATTGATAAGAGCAAACCTGTTAAAGAAACATGCGTGAACATACCTGTTGTGTCATTGGAGTTTTGATTGGATCCTTTAATTTAAAAATAAGTTTGTATGAGTAAATATAGTGACACAAGAGAAAAGCTATCATAGTTAAGAGCGCTTAGGCTCGCCTAGTCTCTAGGCGTTGGCAAAACGCATTGTGCATAACTACGCTTAATATGTGCATAACTGGGCATAAGCATGCGCTCTGGTCAGTAAAGCGCAAGGCGGTAGCAAAACGCACAATTAACGCCTAGCGCTTTTTTGAACTATAATAGCAATGTAATCTTAAATTAGAACAGTTGTTCTTCAGGTTTAGGCACTTGTTCTACATTAACAGAGTACAGTAAGACGCAAGAATATAATACTTAAAAATAGAAAATGAGCTCATAGACCTTACCACATTCTTGGTTCGGGACCAATACATTGCTGCCTCGGTATGTGCCCCACAACTAATTTAGAACTCAAGTTTGAACATTAGTTTGGACCTGACTTTGGAGTCCAAGAGCTGAACAGGACGATAAAGTAGCAGGTAAGTTTAAGCAATGCATAACATAAGAAGAAACAAAAAAGTGCGACCTCTCTTGTGGACCCGTGTACTCCTCAGGTTCATCTGCCGAGTCGATGATGGTGATGTCGTTGCGGAGGGCGCCGACGGCAGGGAAGGAGATCTGAGGCGGCGAAAGACAGTCAGGAGTCGTGATGTCTGGTTTGGTGGATGCTTCCATCGATGGAGCAGCTCAAGTGAGGTGGACGACATCGCGGAAGGAGCAGGAAAAACCACACAAAGTCCCCTTCGACGCGTACCTGTAACTGAAGTAATTCTGTAAGGGATCATTTGGCTTGCATGAGTCTTAAAATTCAGGGATAGGAAAAACACCGGAATAGGACAGGAAAATGCACATGGTAAACAGAGCATTTGTAAACACATGATTTCTGTCAACTTGGGTGTTTGGTTTACAGGAATTAGAAGAGCAGAGGAATGCAAAGAAACATGGCCAAAATAAAGTGAAACCATATGAAAGCGTGTATATTTAGAATGTTATTCTTGCACTAATGCACTCGGTCTTGTTTTCATGCATAGGATTTTTAAAAGTAGGTCCAGGTGGATGTTTTGCTTCATTCCTTTCAACAAAATGCATGAATAATTGAATAGTAGAGTGCCATTGGAAAATTCCCTATTGCTATGTTTTTCCGTTGAACCAAAATAGCCATAATGGATCGACATGAATGTATAGTAATAAGTGATGCAACAAGTGTACAACCTCTTTACCGTAGCCATGTCGACCTCAGCATCATTGGGTTGGTCGCTGAAGCAGATGAGGCAGAGGTGGCTATCAGAGGTGTGGAGGAAGATCTGAAGAATCTGTAGACGGCGTCCAGGTCACTGCTGTGTTGTGATGGATCGTTCTGTCGTTCGAGCAGCTCCGGTGATCCATAAGACGTCAAGGCAGAAGCAGCACAAGAGAGACATCGTCAATCTCAAGTGGGATTCTAATAGCATCTCCAATAGATGATGTAAAATGGATGTAAAATTTACATCACCAAAAACCACCTGACTACAACAGATGAGGTAAAAACTGTTGACTCCGAACTTAACTGTCGAAACTGAAATTTATTGTGGAATCTGAATGCTACAGTCGAAACCGAATGCAATGGTAGCAGAGAGGCACTTGACATGTAGTTTAGGGAGGTCATGCAGTTCATCTTCAACCTGCAACCCCCTGAGCCGCCAGCCACCACCGGTCGAACCTCCGGCCCCAGCGCCCGCCTCGCCGCCTAGAAACAACTCCCCACCGCCGCCCCGGCCAGCCCTCTAGCCCTCCCCCACCCTGAACCCTAAGATAGATAGCGGGGTACCTCTCTGGCGAGCCCCCATCCCCGCTGTGGGTGGTTCCCCCCAACCCCTGAAAATCGACTAACCCAAAAGTCGATTCAGTCGACTGAAGTGTGGCTAAATCGTAACAGAGCAGCAGCACGAGCGAGGGGGAGAGCAGCAGCAGCAGCAGCAGCTGGGCGAGCGACCGATCGAGCGAGAGACGGAGCAGCAACAGCAGCGCGAGCGAGCGAGCGAGAGCCGGAGCCGCAGCAGCAGATCTGGCTGGTATGGATGCCACCGCCGTCGGGGCCTCGCCCTGGGGGAGAGCTGCCGTGGAGATGTCGTGCGCGGCGCCGGCTTCAAGGTATCCGCTCCATGGGGGTGTGGGGTGGAGCACCATCAGCGCCGGGAGGTCGAGTTAAGGAGAAGGTGTGATGTGATGAGTGTACAACCTCTTTGGTGGCGTCGAGTAGGCCTTGGCTTCGTCCGAGGAGTCGGTGAGGATGTTGCGGTTCCGGTGGAGCAGGTTAAGGCGATGATCGTCGGAGCAGCTCCTTGGAGGTGGAGGACGGGGCGGCTGAACCGGCGGGACGACAAGATGGACGAGGGATCCTCATCCGGGGAGGTGGACGAGGGACGTCGAGCTGTTGTGGTGGACGATGTCGTCGGGGAAGAGGCTCCAGCTGGGCTGCGGTGAGGTGGCGAACAAAGGAGGGTGAGGTTTCGCGGCTGGAGCAGAGAGGTTATGGCGGCCTGGGATTTCGAATGGCGAAAAGGGGGCGATAGGAGGGGGTGAAGTATGACTTAGGGATGCGCTTGTCCAAAATGTAGGGTGTGTTACAAAAGTACCCCCCACCGATTTGAACTAGTGGCCCTTTCGGCTCAGGGTTAGAAGGTGGATTTCACGTGTCGGGATTTGGCAGTTGGAGGGAGTTTTCGCGCGCGTTGTAATTTCGGGATAGCAAGGCGCGGGTTGTGAAGGCGCCAGTTTTGGGAGCACGATATCTGAATTTTTGGGATATAACAAGGCGCGGGTTGAATTTCAGGGACAAGCCTAATGTGTAGTAATATTGTACTTGTACGTATAAAATCAATTCGCACTTCGCTCAACCAAAAAGAAAACAAAAAAAAATTAAACTATTCACACCACACAAAGAGAGAGTCTTGCCCCGTTTTACTATACAAATGCTATTCAAAGCTACTCCCTCCTTCCATCTATATAGGGCCTAATGTGTTTTTCGATGCTAACTCTGACCAAATATTAGAGCAATAATATATGACATGCAACTTACACAAAGCACACCGATAAATTCATCTGTGAAAGGTTCTTTCAATGATATAATTTTCACACATTGTGTCGGGGATATACCCCGCAGTATAAACCGCCGGATGTATGACCCGGCTAGAGTTTGGTGATTCACCAGCGACCCACTTGGACCTGGCGGTTTAAGAGGCATTGGTAATCCGGCAGGCGGGTCAGAGGAGCGACAAGACCCAGTGGCCCAACGGGCGGTTTATGGCAGGCCGGATCACGCTATGGTGGGCCGGTTTATGAGGAAAGCACAATGAATATTTTTCTACAAAGGAAGCAAGACTAGGACTCCACTTGTAATAGAGTAATCCTAATCCTACTAGGACTAGTCATGTAACCCGCCCCTTCAACATATATAAGGAGGGGAAAGGCTCCCCAAAGAGGGACAGGAAAGAAAGAAACAATCTTAGGGCTAGACACAACTAGAGGAGAGCCGGTTCACGGCGACTCTCTCATGAGCATAATGACACCTAGCCACAAACAGTATGTAGGGCTATTACCGAATGATGTTTCCCGGGGCCCGAAGCTATCTAAATCCTTTGTATTGCGTGTTGCGTCTCTCGATTCCGCCCAACCCCTCTCAAGCTACCACATAGATGCCTTGGCCTCGCGACTAAGTCCTCACACTAGGACATCTGACGTGATATTTCCATGACAGTTGGCGCCCACCGTGGGGCCCATGCACGGTGGTGTTGAGTTCTTGAAGGGATCATTTTTAGGGTTCGAGGGGCTCATAATTTTTCGGATGAAGACGAGCCGGTTTGGAAGGATCTGGATTGGCGTTGAGTTCGTCCGTCCAAATTTTCAATCTGTGAGATCAAAAAGTTCAAGGAAATTAGGGTTGCGATCTATTCGTTGCTGTAAGTCACCAAGATTGATAGGATCGTATCCATCGCAATCAAAGTCATTGGGGATTTTTCGCTACCAAAGTCAACAGCCAAGTCTAATTGCTACTATGTCACTAAAGGGTCAAGACCGGAAGCTGACGAACAAAACATGTGATCCGTCCGTCCTGTAAAAAAGGGGGTCAAAACAACTATGACCACAACTCAGACTCGAGATTCGTCTTCAATTCTGCGCCTGAGCCATCTTCATCAAGTCGCCGGTCGCCTCCCCTGCCATTCTCCTTCGGCCGTGCCGCCGATCCGCCCGGATCCGCGGTCTCCCTCCGATCCAAGCCGTCCACCCACGCCTGTATGAGCTACCCCTGCGCGACCTGCTTCTACGATTTCTTCTCGCCTCTGCTCCCGCGTCGTCAATCACTTGCAACCACGGCTGAGATCCGCGCGTCGATCGTCCAAAACCAACACGACCCGCAGGAAGTGTCCGACCCGCCTGGCCTCACTCTAACTTTGCCTTTATGGTCTCGCTCCGCTGAAGTGGCTCTGTCTCCACCAAATCGTCGAGCGCCTGCTCCTATACTCCCATCAAAACCGCAGTTGGAAGATCAAGTCCCGTGTAAGCTAGCGCGTTACCTCAATCTCAAGTGCTACTTCTGTCCATCGGCTCAGGTGCTAGTCAACCATCAGTCAACAATGGAAAAAGCAACAACCAGGAGGAAGACGCAGATGCGGACACGGATTTGCTTCCACCACTGTTGCCTTTCACGACTCGCCTTCATTCGCATACCTCAAGGCACTATTTGAGCGCCGCGTCAAGTTTGCCTGCGCCTCCAGGTCGCCGCAAGGACTGGGCGACTTACAGCGGGCTTCTGTGGTCACTCCAGGTTAGCCGGCCTTGACCGCAATCGACCACACCCAAACTCACCACGCTCTGCCTCCATGTGAGACTTCTTGGTTTGTACAGCCGACACACGATGAGTCGCCTTCTGCCCCCATATCGACTCGCGTCCATTTCAAGCTGTACAAGTCGGCGCCTCCGCCATCTCAAACACGCTGCCGCTACAGTTCCTGAGCCACCGCCTTGGTGATGCCTCTGTTTCTCTGCTGTGTTGACCCGCCATGAGTTGCCGGTCTGCCTGAGCCGTTTTCTGTTGCGTTGAATGGATCATCGGTCATCCGAACAAATCAGGTGACATCCATCTAAGTTTATTTTATTAGCGTGTATTGTTCTTTGTCAAAGGACAATTACTTTGATCTGTACCTTTTTGTGTACAGGATAATTGTTCACTACAAAAGTGATTTATACAGCGGGTACGAAGTGTACGCTAGCAATATTCTGCACCGGCGCTCGCCCGTATTATGCTGCCGAATGTATATGTGAGAAAATCATGATGGTTTACAACGCCACAAACGACTTACCCGGCCGCCCTGGCGACCGGTTCACATGTCCGCGCCAGCTTGCAGCGTGGAGGACAGCTCGCTCGTCCGTGATAGTTTACAATACTATGGGCGACTTACCCGTCCGACCCCGTGGCCGACTCTCCCGTCCACACTGTTTTACAATGCCATGGGCAACTCGTCTGTTGACCGGGCGAATCAAGTGATATCCTTCTAAATATAATTTTGGCAAATATTCCTTTTGTCAAAAAACAATTACTCTGGCCTGCGATGTTTTTGATGCAGGACAATTGTTCACTACATTAAAATGACGTGATTGACTCGCCCGTCCGCGCCGGTTTACAACACCGCGGCCGGCTCATCTGTCAGTGCCGCCTCTAATACTACGGTCGTCTTTTCCATTTGTCTCTTGCGGCTTGGTCTACATCAACACGCCAGGCCGCACCTGTCTGCATGAGCTGTTCATTGAGTATGAGCAAGTCACAGCTTGGGTAGCCCGGTTTTCTTTCAACAAAATGAAGGAAACTTATCATATACTATCAACCGCCGTCTACACAGGTTGGCTCAATGGGCAGGCGCACAAATCGCCGCCACTACAGTTTGGTTTACTTCAAATTGACAGTTGGAAGGAACCATTGGCTGAGTTGCTGACACGGCTCATACGAGATCATTTATAACCCGCCGCAGTCACCTCAACCTTCTGTGGATTCACATCGTGCTATCAACACCAATGACATACAAGTTATGGCGGATTATATCACATTCAAATATGAGAGTTTCAAGCCAACTCCTCGAGTCACCTTTGAGACTCGGGGGCTATGATGACATGACTCAGGAAATCTTGCCAGTTTTAGCAAATTTAAGAACCCCAGGATGATGGAGGGAAGGATAACCCGGTCCCGGAGGCTACTGTTATATTCATGAAAATTTAAAGGCTGTCAGAAAATTTCCGTCTTAGAAGTATATGGCGGTTACAAAATCCCGGCTCAATGAAGAAGTTCCGGGTCATCAGAAAGGATTCCGGTTTACAATCCAGCTCAAGGCAAGTCAATCTCACTGAAGCTCTCAAATATCCGGTTTACAATCCGGTTCAAGAGAAATCTATTCTCCCACAAAGCTCTGAAGCTCTTAAATTCGGTTTAAAAATGTCCGGTTCAAAAAGGAATTAACTTACTGCAAGTTCGAGTTTAAAGGCCGTCAGTAAATTTCTGGCTGAAAATGAAGATCCCGGTTTAAAATCCGGTTTAAGGGAAAGATGTCTCCCACAAAACTTTGAAGCTCTCATTATCTGGTTCAAAATCCCGGTTCAAGAAGAATTTATCTCTTGCGAAAAGTTAAAGGTAACCGAAGACGACCTACTGCCATGATGCGCGGTTCAAACATGGGTATCCTGCCTTATTGGCTTACCATATTATTTATCATGTGGGGGCTTCTGCTTACAAAGCGACGTCCTGTTTTGTCCATTAAACCGGCTATCATGCCACAATATAGCTTGGGAGCTTCACACCCAAGGGGACAAAGAGAGTTCTGTTGCTAAAAGCGCGACTCAAACATAGGCACCCATTGAGCACAGCTCACAAAGTTACTTGGGGGCTCTTTGTGTAAAGTAACAAAGAGTTTGAAAGGACCCTTGTAACCGGGTATCGACCCACGGCTTGGAAGCCTGGTGTATTCACCTAAAACCCCGGGTTAACCTGCCTTCATCAAGTAAGCCACTCCTATCCAGGTAATCCTGGCATGACCAGCCGAACGTTTGACAAGTTACTCTTATACACACCCTGAACTTGTCAAAGTTAAAACGACGATTGGTTAGTTGGAGGCCCATCTTAAAAGGCTTTGTCAAATGGTTTAACTCAGCGGTCTGGCAGCCCACGAAAAGCCTCAAATTTAGGCCTGGCAGCCCTTGAAAAGCCTCGACTACAAGTTTAATTTATTTTTTTTGCGAGTTTCATCTCTTTTGATCAAGTTCTAAGTTAAACCGGTGTCTACTGACCTGGCCAGACTATATGTCATTACATCAACCCGGTGTTTCTTAATCCGGCATGGTTTACAGTTATCAGCTGTTAGCACATAATCCATTATGAACCGGCATCTCTTAATCCGGTCTGCCATTTACTATAAGTCGCCAGGATGATCATCCGGTGTTTATTACAACCCGGCACGGTTTTATTACAAACCGGCAAAATATGAGGGGAGTTATCATACTCAAGATTTGTGTTATCACCCTTACTACAAGAAGTTGGTAAACCAACGATGTGATTCAATGTCACAGAAACAGGTTGAATAAAGCATAAATACATATCACCGGTGTTTATTAACCCGGCCTGGCTTTGGACTATAAGTCGCTAGTATATATTTGGATTGCACCATTGGAATCATGCACTTATAAATCATTTGGTATATTATTCAAATCTTTAATAGCCAACATGGCTGGATTTTTATCATGGTTATCAATAACCAATATTATGATTGAGCTTTTCAAAGTCGCTTCAGCGCAATGGCTATTATCTTATCAATGGATATGATTTATTCTACAATGGAGGGAATAGTCCCGAGTCACTGCAGGCTTACGACCCGGCACTTGGGGGCTAGATTATTTAAGTTGAGATTACATCAAATACACAAGTCTCATGTCACTGCAAGCATGCACCATGACACTTGGGGGCTAATGCAAAGTCATTGTTTACTCACCTTATTGAAGACCCGACTCATCACATCATAATGAGCCGGCCCTTGGGGGCTACCAATTGCTCATGTCAACAATTCAAGGTCCAAAGCTTTTTATTCATTATATTCAAGGGTCCACTGATCAGTTGGTAAAGCACAAGGCTCTTAACCTTGCGGACGTGGATTCAAGTCCCATGTTGGGGGTTACATCATATGATGTTATTTTCATTGAAGTTTATATCAAGTCCCAACTCAATATTATCTTACTGAGCCGGCCCTTGGGGGCTACACATCATTGCTCAAATCTACATGATTATACCTACAAAGTCCCTGCTCATTATTGCATAATGACCCGGCCCTTGGGGGCTACATTGGTTGAAGTTTTTATGAGTATAAGACAATTACAAGTCCCAGGTTGCTGCAAGCATGACAACCCAGCACTTGGGGGCTACATAATATGGAGTATTCAGTTTTTACTAAGTGACTGGGATGAACAACATGGATTTCTTCTTAAGTGGCAGTATTTATATTGCAGCAAGTCTTAAGCCATCACTTTGTTCTGCTCAAGACTTGGGGGCTACAGGTATTATATTATTATCGAAGAACTATTTTCAAATTCTCTGTTTTGAGCAAACCGGATTGACCCGACGTCACCAATCATTACGACCCTGTGTCTGCAACCTGGTGTCATCAATAATCATGAACCGGCGTTGGCAGCAATCATGAACCGGTGTTGGCAACAATCATGTCCCAGAATTATCAGTTTTTATAACCCGACAATGGTGGTAATCATAAACAGGCAAGTTTTACATCTTCAAGCCGGCTGGATATCAGTTGAATATTTCAGAGACTAATATTTTTCTCAAGGCAGAGCATTGAAGGCCAATTCAAATGGATTCTTTATTTACAAAATATCTTCTGCAAGCAAATCGATTATGAAACTGGTCTATTGACTCGGATTTTTTAGAAGGAAGAAATGACAAGGATTTAAGGATGATCAAGTGCCGGTTAACAAGAATATTTAAACCGGAGCACAACCCAACAAATTTGTTCTTGTGTTTATGTTGAAGATCAGTTTAACATGGATGAATCCAAATTAAACCGGGGGCTAATGTCGGGGATATACCCCGCGGTATAAATCGCTGGATGTATGATCCGGCTAGAGTTTGGCGATTCACCGGCGATCCACTTGGACCTGGCGGTTTAAGATTCATTGGTAATCCGGCATGCGGGTCAGAGGAGCGACAAGACCCGGTGGCCCAACGGGCGGTTTATGGAAGAAAGGATCACGCTATGGTGGGACGGTTTATGAGGAAAGCATAAGGAATATTTTTCTACAAAGGAAGCAAGACTAGGACTCCACTCGTAATAGAGTAATCCTAATCCTACTAGGACTAGTCATGTAACCCGCCCCTTCAACATATATAAGGAGGGGCAGGGCTCCCCAAAGAGGGACAGGAAAGAAAGAAACAATCTTAGGGCTAGACACAACTAGAGGAGAGCCGGTTTACGGCGACCCCCTCATGAGCATAATGAGACCTAGCCACAAACAGCATGTAGGGCTATTACCGGATGATGTTTCCCGGGGCCCGAAGCTGTCTAAATCCTTTGTCTTGCGTGTTGCGTCTCTCGATTCTGCCCAACCCCTCTCAAGCTACCACATAGATGCGTTGGCCTCGCGACTAAGTCCTCACACTAGGACATCTGACGTGATATTTCCACGACACATTGTGCATGTCATGTACTATTAATCTTGTCAATAGTCAAAGGCGGTCTTTAAAAACTCATTACGCCCTATATAGCTGGAAGAAGGGAGTATGAATCCATGTTATGTCCAATTAAATTTTTTCGTTTGCTGTATAATGCATGTAACGTACTCATACCAACATTTTAGTGCATTCCAAATGTCTATACTACCGCTGCAATTCGAACTAAATTTGAATTCGTTTCTCTATTTCAATAAGAATCTACAATCATGAGTGTTGCCAACTTTAACCATCATTTGTGTATTACCTTAATAACACACCACATGATTGCTATAGAGATAGATATGAACTATGTGTACTACATGAACTCGAATTCTATTTTTTGAATACACTTGATGTTGATTCCAAATAATAGTACATTTGATATACTAACTATATATTCATAATCTAAACCATGTTCCATACGTACACGGTGTTTATCACACAAAGTATAGTGCCCCGGCCCCTGCATTATGACCAGTATTTAGGCCTGAGTTGCAAAAGCCACACATTAGCCCAAATTATAATCAATGTTCTACATTATGATATCTTCTTTGAGTATCCGTATCCACTTTTTTATAATGAATTATGATCTTTGTTCGTCTTTTACACCTTCGCGATCCTCTTCTATTTGTAGCTAGCTAGCGCTAACTTTCTATCGTGCATGCACACGCCCGCCCCCCTCTCACACACCCTTAGCTTCCCCTCCATCGTGCACGTTCATTATTTCTCTTTAGGTCGTCCACCAGCGGTGTGTGTAGGCCCCCGGCTCCTTCTTTCCGGCACACACCGATCGATATACCTCTCTAGCCAAGTGTTCCCACAACAAACACATATATACTTTCCCTCTTCTCTTCTCACCGTCCATGCCCCCCTATGTCCAATACGATTCCATGCAGGCGCACACTCCCGCCCCTCTTTTCATTGATCACATACTCGCACACTCCTCCCCCCTCGACATGGTAGGCCTCTCGCACCACCTCCTAGCCACACCCTATCCCCATGTCTGCCTCTCCGAACCTTATTTGCTTCTAACACATGCATGCGTGTATATGAACTGATCTCCCTACATATAGCCAGGTCGACTATAATTCGTTTTCGCCAAGCACCGATACACTTACCTTGCTAGTTATGTCTCTCCTTTTCTCGGACACACGATGATTGATCTTCCTATGTAGTTACGTATGCTTACCACAACCATATGTTTTCCCCTCATCATCCTTGAATAACTCCCGACCCGTCTCTCACACGCACGTGCATAGACAGACGGACATCCCCCGCCCTCTCTTATTGATATTGCACTCATACCCTGCGTTTGTCTAGCAGGCCTCTCCCACCATTTGTGAGACGCCACTCCACCACCAACCATCCGACGCTCTACCTTTGTCTTTTTCCCAACCTTATTCCTTTGCTACACATATCAATGGATGTCGATCGATATCCCTCAATACATAGCTAGGTCTTTCTCCTTCCCCACACATATACTAGTCGGTCGGTCTCTACCCCCTCCCCCCCCCACACACACCGATAGTCGAACGTTGTAGGTAGGTATCCATGCCACAGAGAAAAACTGCACCTCTGCCCTCTCAAATTCCAGTAGGCCAGCCGCCCTGTATCTTTGACATGGGCAAACACAAATTCGATGGCACTCTTTATCGATCGCGCAGCCACACACTTCATCCCTGTTTTCAATTCGATCGATATCTCACGTCCATGACTCCATTTCACACACATTGCATATGTTACGTTTTTGTGATTGAGATATCATCAACACATTGCCTGTGTTTCGCACAAACCATCTCTCTCACACCCACCCGTGTACGTACCTGCACCTAAAGAAGAAGTCCACGCAGGATGCACGTACTCACGTCTCATTCCCGGCGTCACCCGCGCGGGTACACGGTGGAGTTCGTTTCTGTAAGAAAAGGCAGCCCACATGATAATTTGACGCGTGTAGCGGTTGTTTACTCAAAGGAGGGTCGGGTACCACGCCTAGACGGAACAAAGTTCAACTTGACACGTTAGCATTAAATAAATTTATATATTCCTCAATGGCACGTACAGAATATAAAACGATTTCCGTGGGAAAAATGGAAAAATGGGTTTGTCTCTCATCCCACCATCTCACACAAGGCCGCCGTGGTCTCTCTCTCTCAGCGTTGGTCAGCGATCTGGCCACATCCCGTCCGCCGACGGAAAGGGAGCATGTGCATCGTCTCTCCGTTCGACGGCGTTGAGTCAGCACGTCCCGAACTGCGGTACCCGCCGTTCTCTCTGACCAAGCTCCGACGCGGTAGGGCCTTCGTCACTTGCTCACTGTTGCAGTATGGGCAGATCCCGGCCGCCGGCGCCCTCCTAGTAACATCCCGACGATCCTCAGGTACAGCTTCCTCCGGCCTTGATCCACTTCCCACGTTGCCACATGTGGATCTTATTTAGTTGTTTGCTTAAATCGTATCTCGGCCAGCGTACTTTCCATCTTGCAATCTCCTCCTCAAACCATTTTTGATAAACCACCATGTGCTATCTTTACCTTATTACATGGAACATGCTTATTTTTTGTCGGCGTATGTGTCTTCAACTCGTGTTATTGGGCAGTAATTGTTTCCTTTCGACCTCCTTTTGCAAACAGGGCTATCCATTTTCACCTCGTTGCTATTGCGACCTTTTGGTGAACTGCACAAATCACTTTTCTGAAGAGTGTTTTGTGCAGTTCCGCCAAAATGTCACACGGGCAACATTTTTATATTTTTGTGGGACTGCGGAAAGTGAGATTGGTTTTTCTATCCTCCTCATCCAACTCCGTGCCTAATCTTCTCCAACAAGAAGTTAGTCCTAAAGAGAGATCATAGAGGTGATCGGCTTCTATTTATGTGTGTTATGTTTCATCATCTAGTTCCACTATTATTGTAATCACACTGACTGGATATCTTTGCAAACAGGGATGGTCCGCTCGATTTTAGTGGAGCTGAACAAAATGATCGGATTGTGGTGTTCTTCATACACCTCTTTTTCGGCTATAGAGCTGGGTGAAACTAGTTGCCAAGCAATGAACACTGTGCCAAGGAAATGGAGCCATGCCTACGAACAGCATCGATCAATTATATATTTTTTCTTTATTTGTACACCTTCTCACAACTTTGTATTTAGTTGTGATGTGAATATTGGCGCTAATCTACGAACCATTGAGATGCATCAGCCATGGTAGTTTCATTTGTATTTGATGGAATGTTGTAACGAGATAATCTCGAGGCAAGACACATGAATCCTAAGTTGAAACCTTTTTTTTCCTGTGGGAACCAAAGTTGAAACCTTCATAGCATCAGAGTACAATTTCATCAAAATTATGCGTACATATAAACAAATCCTGAAGGATTGATAGCAATGTCAGAAACAATTCAACTTCGTTTCGCCGACATGTTGGACATCCTTCATCCGGCTCCACCTGCCATGCAGCAATATTGAGTGCACAACACAACTTCAGGGAAAGATTCACCCTGGTCGTTGTGTCGCAGTAGTAATGACTAGTGAGCAGTCAAATCACAGAGCCCCACCTTCGCCACAGTAAGTTGCTCGGACGAAGCAACCATCATTTCTCTGTTCCTTGAATTCGCTACTACTCCCATATTCCCACTGTAATAAGTTGCTCGAGCGAGCGAATCAACCATCACTATATCCGCTCACGTGTGATGACCACAGGAGCTATCCATTCAGATTGCATGTTAAAAAAATAAAGGTCGATAACTAATGTGGCAAACTTTCAAAAAAAATTCTAATGTGGCACCTCGGGCCAACGCGACAAGATCGCATTTTGCAAGAGAAATCACACACCATGTTTTGTTGACATGTGGTCCCGTTCTAACATATCAGTGAGACGACAGCGAGTAGTAGTATTTCCGAATGGACGTGTAGGCCGGGGCGCCTCTTCGTGAACCGTGGCAAACTGGCAACTGCCATCAACTCTTCACCTTTCCCTCTCAATTTGGAACTGCTATCACACGCTCTTCCTCTCCCTCCTCCATTTTCCTTTAGCCCTTCACCCTTTCTTCTGCCATTGTTCGGCCGTCTTCTCCATGGAGGGAACTGGCCGGAAATGACCCCGTTATTCTTGCCCCGATCTTAAAGATGACATGGTGGAGGAACTCATTGATCGGTGCGACGTCATCACCTCGGCTAGCATGGCAGGTTCGTTCAAGCCCATTCTCGACTCAACTAATAACATCATTACAAGGAACCCAAGAGTCAAGGAGCGGTTTGATCTCCCCTATCTTCTTTGCCGTGACCCTGATGACTAGCGCTGGGACGACGGAGGCCTCGCCCTGTGCAAGTTGATGCCGCTTGATAATGATACATATGATGTTAAGATGCCATCGCTTGAGGGTAAAGCTTGGGCAGGCGCAAATGGAGATTGGATTGTTTACATTGGGTCCAACTGCGAGTGGGAACTTGTGAATGTGTACACTCGTGACCGGGTTCCACTTCCAAAAATCTCAGCATACTGCCTAGAGGTTGAGCACACCGGTATTGTACGCACGTTCAAATACGATCATGGTGACTGTCTTCTACAGAAGATAGCAATTTGTCGAGTTCCCAACCGCTCTTGGAATTACAACAACTATGAAGTTGTTACTATCTTCTACAAGCTTGTTGCCGTCCTGCGTGGTTTGACTGGATGGATATTGCTCAAAAATCAGTTTTTGTACACGGATGAGTACTGTGATGCAATTCAATACGAGGGCCTTGTGTTTGCTGCCACCACTCATGGCACTGTTTTTGCATGGAATCCTTATGCTTTCAGTACGTTTGTCTTCCAGCGTAATTATAATTGTTTCATCCACATGCATGCGATTAGCAAGTTTCCCTTTACTAATTAACCTTCTTCTTGTGTTTCCAAGGTCCTGTGAACATTCCACCACCCATACTTGAAAATTTTATAACCAAGGGGGAGATGACAATGGTGATTATGACGAGCATGAGGACGAGCAGCGCCCATATACTTTGTGGCGCCTGGCAACTAATTTCGATGGATCACCTCTTCTTGTGTGTATACATCCCACTGATGATGTTACTACTAAGGAAGCACGTGTAGTCTCCAATGGTCACACTCTTCGGACCTATTCCAACACCTGTTGCATGGTATTCGGGATGGATACTAGTGTGCTAGCGCCAACTCCTTCTCCCTGGTACAGAATTGATAGTCTTGGAGAAAACTCGCTCTTCCTTGGACAAAACTATTCAATGATGGTGAAAGGCGATGCAACTGTTGTTGACACAATGTTACTACCATTTATGAGAAGCAACTGTGTCTATACCTCGGACATTTGGATGGTTCCCTACCCTGGTACTGATATAGTAGGCCACTTCAGCCTGGATGATTAGTCCTGCATTGGTCTTCGGATCGACAATGGATGGCCCTTCCCAGAGAATCACTTGTGGTTCAAGGCAAGTGTTTCCAATGTCGAGGAATGGTTGAGTTGAAGTTCATTTCATTGCTTGTTATTTGTTGTCTGGTGAAAACTTTAGTATTTATAATGTATCCTCGTTGTCGATGTGGGTTGATGACCTGTTGTATGTAATAAAATGATATGCCTGTGATAAACTTACTAAATTTATGAATGACATTCAAGTCACTTCTCTGAGTGAGTGGTGCGATGAGGCAAAAAAATATTTTCTGAATACATAATTGTACGTGCATTGCAACAGGCTATCATATGAGGCCAATCAACAATAGTAGTACACTATTTGTACTAGCTTCACATGCTTCGCGTGCTGGGCGGGTGTTATTACTGTAGCCATATGTTAATATGTGTTCGTTGTACGTAAGCAGCACCTCGAATCCTCGATACTAGTAGGAGTAGTATATAGTAAGTAGTAGGAGTAGTAGGGTGGCATGGGCCAGAACAAGCATTCACGTCCAGGAGTACGGCACACATCACCACCACGACATCCATCTGACGCCATATTATTTCTTGGAGCCCATGCAAGAGCAATCTCTTCAACCTCGTCGTTTTTCTAACTTCAGCCATCACGCGGCGGGCAAGGTGGGGGTTTGCCGATAGTCGGTTTCCTCAAATATGGTCCCACTTGTAAGGCCAACTCCAACGCACGACCCCAGACGGACCTCCGTTTTGCACGAACTCCAATGATAATTTTGACTAGACAAGCAAGACCAAAGAAAACAAGAACCACAAGAATACTTTTTACTATTCCTGTAAGTTGGATTAGAGCATCCACAGTGTGCATTTTTCACTGCCTCTAAGCACTCTCTCTCTTCTTAGAGGTCGCCTCCATACACTGCACTTCACTTCTCTTAGCAAAAAATCTCTAGCGTCGCCTCTTAGCTTGGAGGCTGCTTCTTGTCATTTAAATAATCAAGCAGCCCCACCTGTCAGCCTGTTTGTGCTCCCAACGATGCATGTGACGCGCCAAAGTTCTCCTCCATTCAGATTACCATGCCTTTTTTTAGTCAATGGGCCCACAATAGAGGCTGAAGCAAAATGTTATACACTGCGTGGTTTTGATTATTTGGAGGCAGCACTGTGGGGTCCAGCTTAGAGGTAAGCTAGCCTCTAAGCACTGTGGATGCCCTTAGTTCCTTCTCGATGCATTCATTGTTGATCTGCGGAGGCTCGATCTTGCGTGCTTCTTACTTCTTCGAGTGTAAAGAAGTAGACGTTGCTTCCTCGCATCTAATCTCATGTCTAGCCTCTATTCTAGTAGGAGTATCAACAAGTGCACTAGTCTCATCTCTAGCCTCTGTGCTAGCTAAAAGTGCTAGAACATCTACTAAATTGCGCTCTATCAATATATGGATGTACTCTTCTTCCCAATACCAAGACTTGCATCCATTCTACTCCCTCCATTGCACAATACATGCCTTCTATTTGTCAAAATATATATGTATCTAGACATGTTTTGGTATATAGGTACATCCATTTTTGGACAAATGGAAGTCAAGTATTTTGGAACGGAGGGAGTACACAATAATTTTTTTAAGTTATCACAACTAGTCTAATCCGAGAGCACAACCGAAGATTTGGTCGGGTTCTTCCGCCTTTTGCCGACACGTGGGACATCCAGCATCCAGGTCGTGTCATGAAAGAAAATAGAGTGGTAGTTGAAGCCACGTGATGTGCATCTTGGGTTAAACTGTAAATTGAATCTTACTACTCTTGAGTAACTCCAAAACCGGCCACCGAAGATCTTTATTGGATTTTTTTTCATCACCAGCACGTCGAGATGAAAGATGTGCAGGTTCAATGGGTCCTCTTGCGTTTTCATTGACATGGGACCGCATGTGAGCAAACAGACGATGGGCTCCGCGCGTCCGCTGGCTGGCTGAGAAGAGAGATAGAGGAGGGCTGAGCACGGACTCCAGGAAATTTGTTCTACGTAACCAGCACCTTGATATTTGCGTGTGGTTGTTTCTAGAATAAAAAAAGGAGGTACCCCTACTTATGTTACTTCCACTACGCCTAGCCTAAGGTTAGTAGGTGACCTTGCGCTTGGCTATTCTCCTCTTACGGAAGTCGATGGTTCTACAGTAGTGCTTCTGGCAATCTGACACCAAATGAATCGTTGCACGTCCACCGCTTGTAAGGAAAAGTTTCACCTCATGTTGCGAGCTAGCACGCACGCGCTGGCGAGGGAGAAGGCGTAATCAAGATTCTCGTCGTTCTGCGAGTTGACGGGACACATCAAAGTTATTTACTAGTAGTACGTACTCTCTCCAAAAAAGGGATGACCATGTCAAGTCATTGCTACCATACTGTGCTCCGTCGTTGAGTACATGCACTATTCACGTGCCATCGAGGAGAAAAAATATGGCGTAGGTGCCGTCAAAGTGCACGACTCACTTACGTAAAAGGGTTTCCCCCCGCTACCCCCCCCCCCCGCCCCCGCACGACTCACTTATGCACTGCTTATCTGATTATCTCCATTTTCTTGCATGACACTTGCACCTTGATGCTAGATGTCTCGCGTGTTGGGAAAAGGATGAACAAATCTCACGTAAAAGAAAAGAGTTGAAGAGCATAGATTCCCGACGACCGAGAAGGAGCAAGGAACCTCACGGTGGAGCGTCTGCAAGGAACCTTGCGTGTTTTCCCCTATTTTTTTCCGCCTGCCCACCTATAAACAAAGAAAAGAACATGAACTTTTCACTAATCACTAGAAACGGTACATCAGGATGCTAAGTTGAAGATGTTTTATACTCCCTCTGTTCCCAAATATAAGTCTTTTTAGAGATTTCAATAAGGGACTACATACGAAACACAATGAGTGAATCTACACTCTTAAATATGTCTACATACATCCATATGTTGTAATCTATTTGAAATGGCTAGAAAGACTTATATTTAGGAATAGAGGGAGTACTTTATATTGAATTATTAATAACCACGCAACAATCCACGCATGTACAGGACGCAATGCAGCCATGCATGTACACAAGCCAACGCACTAACTCCATTCGATCTAACTCATGCACATACGAGCACAACATGGAGCACACAATGCACGTACACAAGACGTGCATGCACACACACTCGGCCGCAGAATGCACATGAATAACACATGAATGCGCACACACTCGGCTGCATGGAGGGGTGCACCATCCGCGGCAATGTCCGGTTCATCGTGCTACGGCGAAGCTCGCACGCAATGGCGCATACACATCTCTTGCAGCACCTTTTTGCCTTTGTTGCTCAACTACTAGTAGAAGACGAAGACGACCGCAGCCTCGGCCTTAGTGCTAGCACCGATGGAAAAAACACGCACGCTGCACGCACACGAGCATATACAGAGTGCCCACGACGTGGTGGTGGTGCATCCCCAGTCGCCTCTACTCCTTCTGCGCATGTTGTCTATCAAGGCGGTTGCATGCAAATGATGATGTGGGTGAGATCTTCTAGGACTCAGATGATGACGAGGAAAATTATGAGACACAAGGTGACGTACACCGTCAAGGTCCACGGTCAAGGGGGTGCTAGTAAGTGCTTAGATGTGCTTAGAGAAAGTACAATAGAGCTGAGTCAGCGGACTATAAGGAATAAAGTAGTATATTTCTGCTTAGTTGGAGGAAAGAGAAGAGGAGAGAGAAGGGTAAGCGGGCTCTTCGTGAAGAGCCAGCTCTAGCACGTGCTCCTAGGCATGTTGTGAGAATGAAAGGTGGGCCACACTCTTTTTATCTACTATTGTACATGTTGACTATAAGATGGGATGTAGATGACATGGCACTGGCTTATAGCCAGCAGCTGGCTATACTATTAACCATGCTCTTTAGATGAGGTGCTAAGTGCATTAAATGGCTTAGTAACTCAAGTCTTCAATGCATAGGTGCTTAGGTTATTGGTGCCACATCATATTTTATGCCTACGTGGCAGGCTTAGCAGCCATACATGGTGGAGCACTGGGAGAGGCCAAGGTTGGTCATAGTGGGGAGTAACTTATACTGTAACGTATTACTATGTTACTCTAAACATCTCTATAAACCGGAAAGGAGGGAGTAGTAACATAGAGTAGTGTCATATGCAGAGTATGGGAGCACATGATATTTCCCCGTTCGGACCGATCCCAAGTTGGCTTCTCACCTTCTTGGCCCAACAAAAACACCTCCCCCCTCCCGCGCACGCTTCCCACTCGGCGCGAGCTGAGCCCACCGCTCCACATTGATGGCAAGTCAGGGTGACGCGACCTCTCGCTGCTTCCGCCGTTGAAGCGGCGCACCGACCAAGGGCACCGCCCGCTACACGCCCGGCATTTCGTACTACACAGTGGAGAGTAACTTTAGAGCAAGTACTACAATTAGATGACATAAGAAGGCTATAAGGATTTGAATATTGTATTTGTGCTTAGGCTGGTCAGTGGGGAGTAATTTAGACTAGTGTCCGGCATATGACACTAGTGTAAGTTATTACCTCCATAGTGCAAAGTAACATTTTGCCTCGGGAAGTAGTAGTATCATAGATTGCTTCATTTATTATCTCATAGACTAATTTTGCCTCGGGAAGCGCTATGTTACAGTAACATATTATGTTACCACAAGCACCTCTTTCCTCATTAAATACTTGCCACATAAGCAAAATTTTCTTGGGATGTCTTAAGTTACTAACTAAGTTACTCCCACTATGGCTAGCCTTAGTTGAAGGAGAGAGAAGAGGAGAGAGAAGCGAAGCGGATTGTAAACATGTAGCCGGTTGTACTCCAACATACTTTGTGAGACAAAAGGTGGGGCCATTATTAATGATATAGTATTTATACTAAAGGGACTAACGGACGCCTTAATTACTCCTTTTTTAGACAAACCTTGGTGGGGCTATTATTGACTTTTTTTGAGCTATTATTGACTTGGACGTGAGGTTTGGGGGCCAAAGGCCTACTATTATACTCGCACGACCGACCTGACATGCTCTACCCTAGCCGCCGCTGTATCATCACCGTTCCAGATCTTAGCGCCGCCACGCAATTCTTCTCCAGCCCTCCTTCTGGCGTGCACCGCGAGAAGGGACAACAGTCCTCCAAACCCCGCCTTTCGTGATCCTGTACGGGAGAGGGGCAACCAGGTTTTTGGGGAGCACACTCCTATGACTGCTGCCAGTGCCGACTTCCTCAACGACAGCCTTCTTCCCCGACCTCGGTAACCTCTTCATCAACGACATGAGTGACAACATCAACCACATCGGTTCTGCTCCCGCTGTACAGTATGTGATTCTATCCTCCTAGTTTAGTCTGCATCATTACATTGATGTTTGCAATTGTCGTCATGATCTATTTACTGCTGATTCGGATTAAATCTCATACTAACTTGCTCATATATTCAACAATCCAATCCAAAAACCTGATTACAGGCAATTTACTCCGAGTGGTTTTGCTGCGCTTTTGAAGCCGCCTACTTTTAAGGGGGTGCAATATAAAAGGTGGTGCAAAAGAGCAGTATATTGGTTTCAGATCATGTACTGCTAAGACGCCACTAACGGTAAGCCTGAGGGTGGTCTTAATCCTACTCAGCAGGAAGCTTTTCAGAACATGGATACCCTCTTCAAAGCCACCCTGCTGAGTGTTCTTAACGATTCCATTGTGGATTCATATATGTCGTTTGACAGCGGCAAAGACATGTGGGCTGCGCTCGAGGCCATGTTTGGGCCCTCAGGCGCTGGCAACGAGTTGTACTCATGGAGCAATTCTATGACTACAAGATGACTGATGAGCACTCTGTTTTTCAGCAGACTCACGAGATACAGTCACTCTCTAAGGAACTTGAGTACTTTAAGTGTGTGTTGTCGGGCAAGTTTGTTGTTGGTACCATCATTGCCAAGCTTCCACCTTCGTGGAACGATTTTTCTACTTCTCTGAAAAACAAGAGACATGAGTTTTCTGTTTTGGATCTCATTAGCACTCTTGATTTTGAGGAGAAGGCGAGAGCAAAACACACACGTGCTCGGGTCGCTGAGGGAGCTTCCAGTGCCCACATGGTACATGAGAAGAACTTCCAGCCCAACCAGCCCCAAAACAACAAGAACAAATCTTAGGGGGAAAGGCAAGTTTGATGCAAAGAACAAGCAATCACATTCTACCAACTTCGAGAAGAATTCTCACAACGGGAAGGGATGCAAACCTCAATTTTGGTAGCACCGCACAAAATTTATATGGCCGCATCTACCTGTTGTCAGCTAACCTCATGGTGCTCCAGGTATTCCTACATTCGTAACTAGGTACAATGACCACCGCAAGATGAAATTAGCTTATTCGTACGTTGACTTGCTGAATGCAGTGCGGAACGATCCTGTCATGTGTGGAGGAGCAAACAAGCAGTGCAGCCGAAGGTGGAAATCAACCAATGACTTATGAAATTATATATAATCTTCCTCGGGTAGGTCAGTATCCCCTTCGTCCAGATGATCGTGTTTTGTCATGCCGAGCTATTGATATGTGCTACTGTTTGCAACACCGTTTAAGTATAGCTACTGTTTTCCTATCTTTTCAGATTCAGGACAATGAATATGATTTCAGGGGAACTGCACATTATGGACCCATGTTGAGTCATCTCTATTGCCTCATGTGTTTGCTGCAAATGTGTCAGCATTAGTTGCCAAGATGAGGCAGCTAGCTAGCAAGTGCTCGCAACATTGAGAAGAAACAAGCATTCCCAGGAAATTAATGCGTGCGTAGGGAGGCCCTTTGCTCAGATAAGCATCGACCGATTTTCTTTATTTCCACACCTTCTCACAGCTTTTTATTGGTTATAGTATGGTGAATCATTGAGATGCATAGACATGCTAAACTTTTGTTCTTCTGAATGTTAGTTTAATGTGAGTGTATGCATCCAGTACCGCATCCTCTAATTTGCTGGATGCACACAGAGAAAATAAATCTCCTTAATTTACTCCATAACCACCCTATTAGATAGGCCTAGTAACAAACCAGGCGCATGCAGTGGCCGGCGGGCACATGCCTCCTGCAGCCAAGTCCATGCGCCAGCTCCAATGCAACAACGCAAAAGAAGAGAGCGGTTCTTGGGAAAAAGCGAGTAGTTAGTGCAGCGGGCCTTATAAACATGAACAACTTGCTCTCCCGCTTTTGTCTCCCCCCCAATTCCCCCCGCTCCCCAATCTTCCTCACTCGTCCGGAAAACCCCGCTCACCTTCTTCCTCACTCATACAAAAAACGCCTGCTCCTCTTCTTCCACCCCTACAGAAATCCCCAGCCCTCCTTCCCCACTCGCACTGCCACTAGGCTCGTCTGTGGCTACTCTGCTCAAACCCATGAGCTCGACGCGAC
>LT934112.1:677736183-677763238 GCA_900231445.1 Triticum turgidum subsp. durum
CGGATCTGAGGAACCGGTAGAATCTCCGGTGGACCGCATCAACAATCTCCCGGGCGTCATCCTTGAGGATATCATCTCGCTTCTCCCCACCAAGGATTGCTGCCGCACACAAGTCCTCTCAACTTGGTGGCGCTCTCTATGGTGCACCGCGCCCCTCAATCTCGACTGCCGTCAGATATCTGTCCTTCCTGAATTTGATATCCTCAGAGTCATCGTCTCTTCTCACCAGCAGGGCCCCGTTCAATGCCTCTGCATCCCGACAAGCTACCTGTTGTCCATACCCAGCAAGGTGGACGCTTGGCTGACATTGCCTGAATTCGGAAAACTCCAGCAGTTTGAGTTCTACCATTACCATGAAAGTTTCATACCACGAACATACCAAGAATTTGTGCCCACACTGCCATTGTACATCTCGCGGTTTTCCTCCTCTCTCCACACCGCCAACTTCGCACGGTGCCATCTACCAGACGATCTGGTATAAATGCTTCGACTCCCACTGCTAAATAAACTTCCGCTTGTGGTGGTTTATCTGTCGGAGGCCTCACTACACAGCATCATCCACTCCAGTTGCCCTGCCCTAGAGTGCTTGCTGATTGTTTTGGGAATAGAAATCGGTATCAGTTGTCTCCAAATAAAGTCGCCTCACCTTAAAAGCATTGGAATTTGTTTTAAAGGACAACAGCTCATCATCGAAGATGCCCCTTCACCTGAAAGGTTGCTCCTTCATAATTGTTATACACCTTCAGAAGTAATTGTCGTCTCTACGCCCAAACTGGAGACCTTGGGTGTAATTCATGACCCGTTTAATAATCACAAGGAGTTGGTGTTTAGCTCATCACTTTTTCAGGTACCATACATTATCATCTACTCATTTGTAATCATATGCTGCATTTTTCATTTGTGCGCATAAGTTTTATATCATCTTGGAGTACACTTTGGGTACTAATATTATGTTATATGCTCAATGAAGAGTTCATCCATTGATAGCCTATCAATGCTGCTGGATTCTATCAAGATCATATATATTAGAATGTATAGTTTTGATCTCGACATAATTGTTGGCTTGTTGAGATGCTTTCGATCTCTGGAGAATTTATACATAGAGGTGATGATTTCACGCACATTGAAAGCCCGTATATATTGTACTAGAATTAAGTGTTCAGCTGTCGTTCTTTCGACATACTCTTTTTTCAGACCTTAACTGTTTTCAATCTTCATGTCTACTTAGGCGGAACCACATGGAGAAAAACATATAACCAATCGTTGGCGTAATAAGCACAAGGATTTTTTCAGTTCTCATGACATTCGTTTGAGGACAATAACGATGGGACGATATGCATCCAACCAGGCAAACAGAAGCTTTGTCACATTCTTCCTGTTGAATGCCAGGTTACTATTGTCCATGAGGCTTAATTTTTACAGCAAGAGATTTCTCACGGACGAACATGTTGAACAGCAAAAAAAGAAGTTTCAGGTGGACAAATGGTCTTCTAAACATGCTCGGCTTCTATTTACAATAACTTGTAGAAATCCTGAAATAAATTTTTTTGCACAGGATGTTGATTTTATGGATTAGACCGATCCATTTGTTTGTGACTGCAAAAAAGAGTGGTTGGGTTAGATGTTACTCTCATGTTCAATCTGGGTTTTTTCTAAAAGTTTGATGAACAATTAATTCTTGGGCTTTTTGTACCATTTGTATGCTTGACTTGCATGTTGTTGCCCTTGTACTCCCCTCCACCTGCGACTACACTGTCGCATCTTCCATGGCTGCTGTTCGTTCCCCTCCGAGGCCTTGCCGTCGTTCTCCGCCTTGGTTCGCTCGCTGTGCCCGCCGCCGTCTGGCATTGTCAACATGGTCAACAAGAGGAATCAGGAGATGACTGTACGTGGAGAGGCTGACAGTAGGGGCCCACCAGGGTCATTGCATTTCACAAGTAGGTGGCTCATTATTACAAGCCAAAAAAATACTTCCTCCTAATTGTTTGACAACTAGGTCCCACACCATTGTCAATGTACTCAATAAACAAGAAAATTACACAACGAGTGGATAACCAGGGACGCGGCAGCTTGCCTAGTTGTTTTTTAGTTTTTTAGACAGAGTTGTTTTTTAGTTTCAGAGACGGAGCTCAACTGCGCGATGTGCGGGGGTTGTGGCCCGTCTAGCCCACGCTTACGCTTTTATAAAGCACATGACGAGACCAGTTGATATATTTTTTCTTTCTGAAATTGGCTAGCCCAGTTCTTTTTTTGGAGAATACCAAAACCGAGGCCTACTTGCTTTTCTCAGCCCTGCTGGGCTGCAAATCTGTCAAGACGAGGAGGGATGTAAGTAGTAAGAAATGGGCTTCCCCAGAAAATGGGCTATAAGTTGTAAGAAATGGGATATAAATTTTTAAACCAAAGCCAACCGGCAATTGCATTAAAATATCATTTTTCAGGATTTCTCTACTCTCTACTCTTATAAAAACCAAAGCCAACTGGCAATTACATTAAAATATCATCTTTTCTCCCACAAGATAAACTACTCATACAAATGCATCTTCATGTTCCGTGCAACAAACAGGCATCTTGCTAGTTAAGATTCTAAATTTCATTCATTTTTTTGCGGATAATTGTTTTTTGAATTTTATTTTGATAAAAAATTGTGAAAATTATTTTTAACGTGACTCGAAATTTCATGATTAAAAGAGTTCGGACCCCACCGAAATATGCAAAATTTCGTTGAATTTTTTAGCAGTGCCCAGAATATATGGTCTGTAATACTAATAAAAAGAATATGGGCTTCAAATATCCTTAAGAAGTAGCAAATGGGCTATAAATTATTGAAAATAATGGCTAATGGGATGTATGCTGTTTTCCACAGATTTGGAGGTTGACTTCTCGGCCTACTAGGTTCACGATGAAGCTGTCCTAAAAAAAATTTGACGCGTACGCAAGGCTTTGTCTACTTAGTCAAAACATAGCAGTGACTGTTGGATGTCCATCAAACGGCCGCCGTGCTTCTTCAATCTCTGATAATCCTGCTCCAGCCGCCCAAACCAGCGCCGGCGGGACTGCCTGCTCCCTCCTCCCGTGGCTGGCTGTGCTGCCGCCAGGCCATCCCTCTAACCACCCACACATCCTGTTATTTTCCGGCGACGTCAGCCTCACCCTGCAGCCGAGCAGTCAACGCTCGTTCTCCCCTCAGTGTGGGCATCCGCTGCGTTGGCTTCGCCGGCTCCGGGTGGTTCTCTTCCTGGGCCTCGCCCTCGTCCACCACGCTTGTGCTCTCGGTGCGGCGAGGTCAACATGGTCAACAAACAACAGCCATTGAAAGAGGCTGACAGTAGGTGCCCACATAGGGAAATGCCTCCATATTACGCACAAAAAAATGAATACTCCCCCTGCTAGCTGGGACTCACCTGGGTGGAAGGCTGACTTGTGGGCCTACTAAGTTTACGGGGATGGAGGGCTTTGTCAACTTAGTCAACATGAACGATTCTAGATCTAGTGACTGTATGATGTCCATCCAACGGCTGTAGTGCTTCTTCAACCTCTGGTCTTCGTGCTCCAGCCGCCCAAAGCAGCGCCGGTCGTGCCGCATGCTCCTGCCTCCCGTGGCCGGCTATGATGCCACGGAGGCCTCACCGCCCCCTACTACTCCCACCGCTGGCCAGGCCATCCCTCTACTCACCCACACCCCCTGTTATTCTGCAGCAACGGCAGCCTCACACCGCAGCCGAACCAGTGAACACTCGTACTCCTCTTCGCGTGGGCATCCACTGCTGCGTCTTCCCCGACTCCGCGCCGTCCCTTCCTAGGCCTCGCCGTCGTCCACCACCGTGGTGCTCTCGGCGCGGTGTGGTCAATGTGGTCAACGACCGACTTCCATCGGAAGAGTACTGTATGTGGCGAGGCTGACAGCTGGGTCCATGGCAGCCGCAAGGAAGTGCCTCCTTATTACGCACAAAATAATTATTCCTCCACCTGACAGCGGGGACCCACCGGACGGCCCACCGTATTTTGTGAAAAAAAACGTTTCCCCCTTGACTGCTGGGACCCACCAGCTACACCTTTGCACGCAAGGAAGTGCGTCCGGGCAAAAAAACAAAACGATTCGCCCCCTGACTATTGGGACCCACCAGCTACACCTTCGCACGCAAAGGAAGTGCGTCCGTGCAAGAAAAACAAAACGATTCGCCCCGCTGACTGCTGGGACCCACCAGCTACATCTTCGCATGCAAGGAAGTGCCTAAAAGTCGGGACCCACCTGGTCGAAGCGTACGTAGCATTGTCATTCTGGTCATGAACATGTACGTACATATATAGTGGTCGATGTAGAGGCGCGCACGTGTCATAGTAGAGGCGCGCACGTAGCATGTACACGTACGTACAACGGCCAGGGTGCAAGAAAGAAAATACGGCCATGTACGTACATACGGGCGGGGTCTCAAACGCCTACTCACGCATACATAAGGCCAGGGCTCATGTACATGGCTGGGTCGGAACGGAGAAACGGCGTTGTTGTCGTGTTCATGGGGAGGCAACAGAATGCGTCGTGTTCATCGGGAGGCAATGGAACGCGTGGGAGCCAACCGGCTGGGTCGGAATGGAATGCGTCGTCTTGTTCATCGGGAGGGCTTGCACAGGACAGGCAATGGAAACGAGGCCTGGCATACCGCAGAACGGAGGAAGCGGCCTTGTGTTTGAGCGGCCACATTCGAAACAGGATCTTGTTCATCGGGAGGGGTCTGGCGTACCGCAAAATGGAGGAAACAGACCTCCTACGGTCGAAACGGGGGTCCTGTTGATCGGGAGGGGTGTGGCGTACCGCAAAACAGACGAAACGGACCTCCTACAGTCGAAACGGGGGTCCTGTTGATCGGGAGGGGTGTGGGGTACCGCAAAATGGATGAAACGGACTTGTGTTGGAGCGCTATGGTTGAAACGGGGGTCCTGTTCATCGAGAAGGGTGTGGCGTACCGCAAAACGGGACTCCACAAGATATTGTTCATCTCCACCGTCGACCTCCTCCAGCCTCCACGGGCTACCGTCGACCTCCTCCTGCCTCCATGGGTTCCTGTTCATCCTGCCTCCACCACGCGCTACTCCACCGGCTACTGTTCAACCACCCCTTCACGGGCACCCCTCCACCGCCTACTGTACATCCAGCCCTCCACACCACGGGGTCCTGTTCATCCAGAGGCAGCGCCACCACTCACTGTTCATCCAACTCCCGCCCCCCGCAACGCTCACAGTTCATCCCAGAGGCAGCATCGATCGGCTTCAGTTAGCAGCAGTAGCGAAGGAATCGCTCGATCAGGTTCAGTTAACAGCCACCGATCGATCGATCGGGTTCAGTAACGCGTAGCCTGCAGTGCAATTGCTCGGGTTCAGTTAGAGCCCAATGCCTCGCTCGGGTTCAGTTAGAGCCAACGCCTCGCACACATGCGCGTACGTGTACGAGAGAAACGCGCATTGCTCGGCCCCCGACCGCCCACCATAACTGGGAACTCCCCAAAATTTTCCTCGCCCTCGATTCTACCACGGTTTTTTCCGTCATGGACGGCCCAAACGATGTCATGCAGCTGCGTCTCCAGCCCACCTAGGATGAAAAGCCCATTTTCTGTCATGATTTTTTGTCATAGAAGTAGGAGCCCACCACATCTATGATGAAACTGTGTTTTGTCACAATTATCGTCATAGAAGTGTCATATGTATGATAGAAAAAAATTCGTTCGGCCCAAAATGTCGTGGATGTGTATTTTTTGTAGTGGTGCCTTGGGCTTCTGGGCGTCGATGAGGTAGTATGAGTCATTGCACAGGGCCTTGCTGATGATAAAGGGGCCTTCCTGAGGTCCCGCAATCTTGTGTTGTCTGGTTGATCGCTAGATTAGGCAGAGCACAAGGTCGTTGAGGGAGTCCTGGATTAGGGGGTGTCCGGATAGCCGGACTATGACCTTTGGCCGGACTCCCGGACTCTGAAGATACAAGATTGAAGACTTCGTCCCGTGTCCGGATGGGACTTTCCTTGGCGTGGAAGGCAAGCTTGGCGATACGATATGAAGATCTCCTCCCATTGTAGCCAACTCTGTGTAACCATAGCCCTCTCCGGTGTCTATATAAACCAGAGAGTTTTAGTCCGTAGCACGAACAACAATCATACCCTAGGCTAGCCTCTAGGGTTTAGCCTCTCTGATCTCGTGGTAGATCAACTCTTGTACTACCCATATCATCAATATTAATCAAGCAGGAGTAGGGTTTTACCTCCACCGAGAGGGCCCGAACGTGGTTAAAAACATCGTGTCCCTTGTCTCCTGTTACCATCCGCCTAGACGCACAGTTCGGGACCCCCTACCCGAGATCCGCCGGTTTTGCCACCAACATTGGTGCTTTGATTGAGAGTTCCTCTGTGTTGTCACCTTTAGGCCCGATGGCTTCTTTGATCATCAACCACGACAAGGTCCAGGGTGAGACTTTTCTCCCCGGACAGATCTTCGTATTCAGCGGCTTCGCACTACGGGCCAACTCGCTTGGCCATCTGGAGCAGATCGAAAGCTACGCCCCTGGCCATCAGGTCAGGTGTGGAAGCTTAAACTACACGGCCGACATCCGCGGGGACTTGATCTTCGACGGATTAGAGCAACGGCCGAGTGCGCCGCACTGTCTCGATGGGCATGATCTAGCTCTGCCGCCGGATAGCGCCCAGAGTGCCGCTCAGGTGTCCGCTCCGACCATTAGCTCGGAGCCGACTACGCTAGTAGGGGACGGACGGTTGGACGCCGTCCCAGGCTCCGCAATCTCTACGGCGATAGAGCCGAGTACTAGCCTAGTCCTTTGCAAGGCCCGTGACTCAAAGGTGCCGGACTCCGTTTCGGACTCCGAATCTTCCACACCCCTTCCGATCGAACCCGATTGGGCTCCGATCATGGAGTTCACCGCCAAGGACGTCTTTCAGCACTCGCCCTTTGGCGATATCTTGGATTCACTAAAGTCTCTCTCTTTGTCAGGAGAGCCCTGGCCAGACTACGGTCGGCAGGGTTGGGATGTGGACGACGAAGAAATTCGAAACCCACCAACCACCCACTTTGTAGCCACTGTCAACGATATAACCGACATGCTCGAGTTCGACTCCGAAGACATCGACGGTATGGACGCCGATGAAGGAGACGACCAAGAACCAGCACCTATAGGGCACTGGAAGGCCACCTCGTCATATGACACCCCCAAAGCAGGGGATGGCGATGAAAAAGCGGAGGATGACCCCTCCAAGAAGTAACCCAAGCGCCGACGTCAACGGCGCCGCTCTAAATCCCGCCAAAGCAAGAACGGCGAATCCGGCACCGGAGACATCAACACCCCGGACAGTGCTGAAGACAACCCACTCCAGCAGGACTCAGCGCAGGAGGACGAAGGAGCCAGCCCTCATGAGAGAGCGGCAGACAGAGAGGTCGAGGACGACAATTATATGCCTCCCTCCAAAGACGAGGCAAGCCTCGACGACGATGAAATCGTCGTGCCAGAGGTTCCCGTCGAACAAGAGCGTTTCAAACGCAGGCTTATGGCCACGGCGAGCAGCCTCAAGAAAAAACAGCAGCAGCTTAGAGCTGACCAAGACCTGCTAGCCGACAGATGGACAGAAGTCCTGGCGGCCAAAGAGTATAAACCTGAACGCCCCTCCAAGAGTTACCCAAAGCGCAGGCTGCTACCCCAACTAGAGGAGGAAGCAACTAAACCTACATCACCAGCGTATGATGCGCCCGATCGGCCACCCCGTGGCCGCGACAGAGAGGCCCTTCGGCCCTCAATCCAAGCCGCACCCCGGCGCCGCTCTAAAAATACTAGAGCACGGGGAAACACAATAGACCTGCGAGACATATTGGAGGATAAGGCAAGGCAAACAAGATCGATCTATGGATTGTGTGGGCGCCCCACATCACGTGACGATAACCGTCACGCCGGATATGATAAATACGGCCAGGCCGAATACAACAGACAAAGCTCATCCGAGCTACGTCACGATATAGCCCAGTACAGGGGCGCTGCACACCCACTATGCTTCATAGATGAAGTAATGGATCATCAAATCCCCGAGAGTTTTAAACCCGTAAACATCGAATCATACGATGGCACAACTGATCCCGCGGTATGGATCGAGGATTATCTCCTTCATATCCACATGGCCCGTGGTGATGATCTACATGCCATCAAATACCTCCCGCTCAAGCTTAAAGGACCAGCTCGACATTGGCTTAACAGCCTGCCAGCAGAGTCAATTAGTTGCTGGGAGGACCTGGAATCCGCATTCCTTGACAACTTCCAGGGCACCTATGTGCGACCACCAGACGCCGATGACCTAAGCCACATAATCCAGCAGCCAGAGGAATCGGCCAGACAATTCTGGACACGGTTCCTAACCAAGAAAAATCAAATAGTTGACTGTCCGGACGCCGAGGCCTTTGCAGCCTTCAGGCACAACATCCGAGACGAATGGCTTGCCCGGCAACCTAGGACAGGAAAAGCCAAAATCTATGGCAGCCCTCATGACACTCATGACCCGCTTTTGCGCGGGTGAAGACAGCTGGCTAGCTCGTAGCAATAACATAACCAAGAGCCCTGGCAATTCGGATACCAAGGACAACAATGGCAGGTCACGTCGCAACAAGCACAAGTGCCGCATTAATGGCGACAATACTGAGGATACGGCAGTCAATGCAGGATTCAGAGGCTCTAAACCCGGTCAGCAGAAGAAGCCATTCAAAAGAAACCCTCCGGGCCCATCCAGCTTAGACCGGATACTCGATCGCTCGTGCCGGATACACGGCACCCCCGAACAACCAGCCAACCACACCAACAGGGATTGTTGGGTGTTCAAGCAGGCAGGCAAGTTAAGTGCCGAAAAAAGAGACTAGGGGCTGCGTAGCGATGACGAGGAGGAGCCCCGGCCGCCGAACAACAGAGGACAGAAGGGATTCCCCTCGCAAGTGTGGACGGTGAACATGATATACGCAACCCACATCCCCAAAAGGGAGCGGAAGCGTGCTCTCAATGACGTCTATGCATTGGAGCCAGTCGCCCCAAAATTCAACCCATGGTCCTCCTGCCCTATCACTTTTGATCGAAGGGACCACCCCACTAGCATCCGTCACGGCGGATTCGCCGCATTGGTCCTAGACCCAATCATTGACGGATTTCACCTCACTAGAGTCCTCATGGACGGCAGCAGCAGCCTGAACCTGCTTTATCAGGACACCGTGCAAAAAATGGGTATAGATCCCTCCAGGATTAAACCCACAAAGACAACCTTTAAAGGCGTCATACCAGGTGTAGAAGCCAGCTGTATAGGATCGGTTACACTCGAAGTGGTCTTCGGATCCCCGGATAATTTCCGAAGCGAAGAGTTAATCTTTGACATGGTCCCATTCCGCAGCGGCTATCACGGCCTGCTCGGACGAACCGCATTTGCAAAATTCAATGCGGTGCCGCACTACGCATATCTCAAGCTCAAGATGCCAGGCCCTCGCGGAGTCATCACGGTAAATGGAAACACTGAATGTTCTCTCCAAACGGAGGAGCACAAGGCGGCCCTGGCGGCGGAAGTACAAAGCAGCCTTTCAAGGCAATTCTCCAATCCGGGTGTTAAACGTCCGGACAACGTCAAGCGTGCCCGAAGCAACCTACAACAAAGTCGGCTGGCATGATCCGAGCAAGCATAGCAGTGCGGCCCCAACCCCAGCCCCCGCCAGACGGTGATATCGTTACCACGCGTACATAACTATGCTTTGAAAATACCATGGGCATAAGGGGAGGGGCACAACTACGGCATGCCCAGAATGCGGCTGAACCACACTTAGGGGCTCCCTATTCTGCCGTTTCCTTTCTTTATACTTTCAGGACCCAACTATTCGGAAGGCCTGTCCGGCAATACGTTTGCTGAACACACGATGCAATAGCCAGGGCGAGAACAAGCCGCGTCGAATGTCCAGGTGGCCTCTATAACGAGTTAAATACCTGTTTTTACTTAAAATCCTACAGCTTGCCCCTCGAGGGGGACATGTCAAATAATCCCATCTGTTGCTTATCGCGCTATTTGTATCGTTCTGCTTCCATAGCAGCCCTTTTTAATAAAACAAGACATAGCTCTTATCTTTTATTATTTTCATCTATTTTTATACATATATGTTCAGTCATGACATTACGCAACCGTACATTTTGGTACGGCCAACACACCAGGGGCTTAAGCACCCCATAACATGGTGTGAGAAGACGAACACTCTCCTGAGTGCGGCACCCCGAACTTATAACACTATATGCATCGTCTCCGAATCATGTCTTGGGTCAATAGTTGGGTTTGCCTGGCTCCCATGTTTTGGTACCTTACTTTCTGCAAATGTTGGCTAAGGTAGCGCTGGGAGAACTACTGCGATTGTGCCCTAGTTGAGCTGGGTTAACACCTCAGTAGAGAAAGCTAAAACTGACCGTCATGATAGTGCGAGAGACCGGTCGCTGTTCGCGAGGTTTTTCGAGTCCTTAAAGACTTATGCCGCTTAGAGCGAGGAGCCGGATTTATCTGGCCTAGGCGTGGATAGCGCCCCGAACTCGGTCTTCCGAATACTAGGGGCTTCGCCGAAATTTAAAATTATAGAATTCTATGGCTAAGTGAGAGTGATGAAGCATTATAAGTCCGATGGCCTGGTTCGTTGTGCTGAGCGCCTCCCTAGATGGACCCAAGAATGGAAACAAGAGCGCTCAGGTTTATCCCGAACACCCCAGCACTCGTGGCATGGGGGTAGAAGCCGATGACTTGCATCTCTCAGATTTGATAAACGGCCGCACAGAAGGTAATATTTTAAATTAACAAGCGTTGCTTAACGCACATGAACAAATTTTTCAGCGTACAGGATAACAAATGCGAGTCTACTCAAAAATTACATCTTTGGAGCAGTCATCCGCTATCAGGCGGGCACCCTTCAGGACGCCCTTACAATACATCTCGGGCGTGCGATACTCCTTGCCCGGCGGTGGCGCGTCCGTCAAAAGCTTCTTCACGTCCAGCTTGCCCCAGTGCACTTTAGCACGGGCAAGAGCCCGACGGGCACCTTCAATACAGACGGAGGGCTTGATGACCTCAATCCACGGACACGCGTCCACCAGCCGCCGCACCAGACCGAAGTAGCTCCCAGGCATGCCTTCTCTAGGCCACAGCCGAACTATGAGGCCCTTCATGGCCTGTTCGGCCACCATGTGGAGCTCGACCAGCTGCTTCAGCTGGTCGCTCAGGGGAACCGGATGTTCGGCCTCAGCATACTAAGACCAGAACACCTTTTCCGTCGTTCTCCCCTCCTCGGCTCGGTCGAACGCGGTAGCATCAGACACACTATCGGGCAGATCAGCGAATGCTCCTGGAGAGCTCCGGATTCGGCTAAGTAACAGATAATTTACTTTTATATACTTGCTTTGCATAAAGAATGCCTTACCCGCTGCTAGCTTCTTCATCGCCTCAATCTCCTGGAGGGCCTTCTGGGCTTCGGCCTTAGCAGTTTTGGCACTCTTAAGAGCCAAGGTGAGCTCGGACTCTCGAGTCTTCGAGTCACGCTCCGAACTCTCGTGTTTTTTCCACGAGAGCCTGGAGCTCTTGCTGCACCTCCACCACCCGCGCCTCCTGCTTCTCTCGCTCGGTGCGCTCCAAGGCCGCACTGTTTTCGGCCTTGGAGACCGCTTCCTTCAGGGTCGCCACCTCGGCCATGGCCCCTACAACATTTACGTTGGTCCTGTCATTATTTGCAACCAAGTATTTCTATATACATTTACATGCGGTACTACATACCCTCCTTGTCCTCGAGCTGCTTCTTGGCACGGCCGAGGTCGTTCTCGGACCGCTCGAGGCTCTCCTTCAGTGCATTGACCTCCGCAGTCAGTGCGGTAGAGGTCAGCAGCGCAGCCTGCATTCCCATATTGACATATTTATGTTAGACTCCTGTGTATATCTTTTTAGATCCTTAGCTCGGCTTTTCTTTCCGAACGCCGAACTGAGCATCACGGGCTACTGTCTATGGGGTAACATTTTTATATGTTTTGAACACATACCTCAAAGCCTGTTAACAGACTTGTACAGGCTTTTGCCAGCCCGCTCTTGGCGGACTGAACCTTCTGAATCACCTCACTCATAACAGTGCGGTGTTCCTCGTCGATGGAGGCGCCGTTAAGCACCTCCAGCAAATTGTTCGGCGCCTCCGGGTGGACGGAGGTCGCTGGCGTCGTAGTCTTGCCCTTCTTATGAAGGCGCCGCTTGTCGGACTCTGGAACCGTTGATGGTTCCGGAGTAGTGTCCGGCCCGGGGCCGGACTTAGATCCCTCCAGGGCTTTACCCCCTTTGGGCCTGGAGTCCGGGAGGTCGCCTTGCGGCGCCTCCAGGACCACCTCCTCCTGGTTCGGTCCCTTTTGGGACTCCACCTTGGCGTCGTCCGTAGGGAGAGGAGAGGAGGCCGTCGGAAGTGAAGCACTGTTCACATCCGACGAGTTCAAGGAGCCGCTCGACGAATCGCCAGCTGAGCTTTAGGCGGACTGCATAATTGAATTCGGCGTCAGAAGATACAGAATAATAGAGGAGCGCCATAAGTTATTCGGGTATCCGGACACTTACGATTTTGCCAGGGGCTTGACCCTGGATGGCCATTCCTTCCCGCCGTCTTCGGCATCGGAGGTGTAGTCCGACAGAAGGGTCTTCCCCTTCTTGGACCCTCCGGCCTCCCCAGTTGGGGCGGCCTTCCTTTTCTTTCCTCCCCCCGTTGGAGGGGGAGAGGCTTCTTCTTCTTCCTCCTCCTCGTCTTCAGAGGCGGAGGGTGCTTCGGGGTTGTCGGGCGATGAATCTGACACCACCAAGCATCGGGAGCTCTTTCGAGTCCCCGTGGCCTTCTTCTTGGCCTTCTTCTCCGGCACCACGTGAGGTGCCGGAACCAGCAGCCCCGTCAATCGGGCGTCCGCTGGGTCTTCTGGTAAGGGAGCCGGACAGATAACCTGCCCGGACTTCTTCAGCCAATCCTGTCAAAGGTAGGGGAGTTTAGATCCCGCATAGAGTCAGACTATGAAAAACAAGAGTCTCGTAAAGGGTAGAATAGCTTACCTCATTGACCCGACGCCGCGAGCTGAATCTGTGATCTTCGGTAGCGGATGCGGGGGCCTCGGCGCCCTTAAACAACACCTTCCAGGCATCTTCGTACGTGGTGTCGAAGAGCCCGCTAAAGGTTTGGTGCGGTGCCGGATCAAACTCCCACAATTTGAAGGCCCGTTGTTGGCATGGGAGGACCCGGCGGATAAGCATGACCTGGACTACGTTGACGAGCTTGAGATTCTTGTTCACCAGCTTTTGGACGCAGGTTTGGAGTCCGGTCAGCTCTTCCGAACCTCCCCATGTTAGGCCCGTCTCTTTCCAGGAGGTGAGCTGTGTGGGAAAGCTAGGTCAGAATTCGGGGGCCGCCGCCCATTTGGGGTCGCGCGGCTCGGTGATGTAGAACCACCCTGATTGCCACCCTTTTATTGTCTCCACAAAGGAGCCCTCGAGCCATAGGACGTTGGCCATCCGGCCCACCATGGCACCTCCGCACTCCGTTTGGCGGCCTCCCACTACTTTCGGCTTTGCATTAAAAGTCTTCAGCCATAAGCCGAAGTGGGGCTGGATGCAGAGGAAGGCCTCGCACACGACGATAAAACGCCGAGATGTTGAGGATGAAGTTCGGGGCCAGATCGTGGAAGTCCAGGTCATAGTAGAACATGAGCCCCCACACGAACGGGTGAAGAGGAAAGCCCAGTCCGTGGAGGAAATGGGGGAGAAAAACAACCCTCTCATGGGGCCTGGGGGTGGGGATGAGTTGCCCCAGATCTGGAAGCCGGTGCGCGATGTTGTCAGACAAGTATCCGGCCTTCCTCAACTTTTTGATTTGCCCCTCCGTGACGGAGGAGGCCATCCATCTACCTCCCGCTCCGGACATGATTGGAGAAGGTTTAGGTGGGGAGTGCGGGCTTGGGCGTTGGAGCTCGAGTGCGCAGGGACGAATAAGCAAAGGAAGAAGAAGGCATAAATGGAAAGGGTAGATCCTTATCCCCTTATATGGGTGGCCAAAACTACGAGCCCCCACCGGCCTAATAAAACTCGCTTATCTCCCAAGCGCCGCGGTTAATGGCGCGGTTGGGTTACCCACGCCCGTATTGATGAGAATCCCGGAATAAGGGGACACGATCTCTGCTTTGAAAAGACGTGCCAAGGAAACCGCCTCGCTAAACATGCTGAGGTGGAACAGTAAAACGATTCGAATAAAGGCTTAACCATGGCGTGATGTCATGCTTCGGAATACGTCAGCAGATTAGATTTGTGCGGATATTATTCTCTCTACGGGTGTATGTCGAACTTATTTTTGTAGAGCCGGACACTATCCTTGTGTTCAACATCTTCTATGAATTATTCGGAGGAGGAACCCGCCTTGCAATGCAGAAGACAATTTGCGCGCCGGACTCGTCGTCATTGAAGCCTGGTTCAGGGGCTACTGAGGGAGTCCTGGATTAGGGGGTGTCCGGATAGACAGACTATGACCTTTGGCCAGACTCCGGGACTATGAAGATACAAGATTGAAGACTTCGTCCCATGTCCGGATGGGACTTTCCTTTGCGTGGAAGGCAAGCTTGGCGATACGATATGAAGATCTCCTCCCATTGTAACCAACTTTCTGTAACCCTAGCCCTCTCAAGTGTCTATATAAACCGGAGAGTTTTAGTCCGTAGCACGAACAACAATCATACCATAGGCTAGCTTCTAGGGTTTAGCCTCTCTGATCTCGTGGTAGATCAACTCTTGTACTACCCATATTATCAATATTAATCAAGCAGGAGTAGGGTTTTACCTCCATCGAGAGGGCCCGAACCTGGGTAAAAACATCGTGACCTTGTCTCCTGTTACCATCTGCCTAGACGCACAGTTCGGGACCCCCTACCCGAGATCCGCCGGTTTTGACACCGACAGTCGCCCTCACGGAAAGAATGCGGCCTGACCTTCTTGTTGTGGTAGATGCGTAGGGCCTGCTGGTAGATGGCGGACAAGCTGCATGCTAGCAGTCGGGCTTCTTCCAGTGAGTCGACGCCGTCTTCTCGTGCCTCTTTTGCCTTCGCCTCCGTGTACATGATGACCCGAGGCGAGTCGAACTCGATATTCATAGGGATGATAGCCTCGGCATCGTACACAAGGAAGAAGGGCGTGAAGCCGGTTGATCTGTTTGGCGTGGTTCAAAGGCTACAGAGGACGGCCGACAGCTCGTCGATCCAGCAGCCGGCCAACCGCTCTAGTGGCTCGATCAGGCGGGGCTTGATGCCGGACAAGATGAGGATGTTTGCTCGCTCCACCTGGCCGTCAAGTCATGTCGGATGCCCTAATTTGCGCAGAAACGGGCCAAAGCGCCTTTGGCAAAGTTGGTGTCATTGTCGGTGATGATGCTGTGGGGAATGCCACATCGGACAATAATGTCGGTGATGAATGTGACAACAGTCGGACCATTGAGCTTCTTGATTGGCTTCGCTTCTATCCACTTGGTAAACTTGTCCATGGTGACCCGCAGATGGGTCATGCCGCCTCGTGTGGTCTTGAATGGGCTACCATATCCAAGCCCCACATGGGGAAATTCCAGGTGATGGGGATTGTCTTGAGGGTGAAAGCCGGCAGGTGTTTGCTTGGTGCTGAACATCTGGCATCATTTGCACTTCTTGACCAACTCTTTGGCATCGCCCAAAGTAGTTGGCCAGAAGAAGCCATGGCGGAAAGCTTTGGCAACAATGGACCTGGAGGCGGCATGGTGTCCACATTCGCCTTGATGGATGTCTCTGAGGATCTCCATGCCATTCTCTGGTTCCACGCAGCGCTGGAAGACACCGGTCACGCTCCACCTTGCGAGCTCTTGATTGACGATGGTGTAAGCGCCTGCTCTGCGCTAGATCTATCGGGCCAGTACTTGGTCGGCTGGCAGCACACGGTTGACCAAGTATTCGTGGATGGGTTGCATGCAAGATGGGGCCACCACCACTGTGAGCACAACGACTTGTATGAGGGGGGCGGGTTGGGAGGCGGCGGGCTGGGGCTTGAGGCTGTAGGTGCTGGTGAAGTTGCCGACAAAGACGTCGGAGAAATCCAGCCAGTTGTTGATGCTGTGCGGCTTGAGGCTGTTCAGCCATGTCCGGGCCGTGCCCTGGAGCATGAGCGGAACGTACTTCACGGCAACACGCTTGTTGCCGTTTGCTATGTTGACGGCCGGCGAGTAGTCGGCCAGCCTGTCTTCCGGCTTCATGGAGCCGTTGTACTTGGGAGTGTCTCGTGGGAGCGAGAACCCTTTGGGGAAGGGCTCATTTCGGATGCGGGGGCCAAAACAAGGGGGGCCGACAGCATCTTCTTCTTCTTCCGCAAAGGACCGGGCAAGTCAATCGATCTGATGGCGGGCATTGTTCTCCCCGACTCTTTCTCGGCGACCCAGCCGGTCTCCTAGACTCGGATGCTCAACAGGCGACGGGGAGGCGGGCAGTCATTGCACCGCTCCACTTCTCTTGGGCGACCGTCTGGGTCACGCTCGATCATGAGGTGCATGCACCGACTGCGGCTAGCAGCCGGCTCTGGGTTTCTTTGATCGTGAGTGCCGGCTGTCGGGGACCGAGAGGTTGCATCGTGCTCTCGGTGAGGGAGGCGGGTCTCATCTAGCATGCCTAGTTCCACTGCACGGCGGGCGGCTTCCTGCTGGAAGGCGGCCGCGTTGAGGAGCTGCTGAAGGCGCTCCTTCTTGTGGCGCTTCTCGTCGCCCTCTAGGTTGTCCAGCTCTTGTGCCGCCGCCTGGGCAGCGCGCAGGTGCTCCACGGGCGTGGCGTAGACAAGGCAGTCGGCCCCTAATAAGCTGGCGACAGTGGCGCCGCGCTGTCGGACTGCGCCCAGCCAGTTGGGCTGTCCAGCAGCTGGAGTGCCGCCTAAGGCGCGGTCGATCTCACGCTGGTAAGCGTCTGTAAGGCACCTTGTGGCGGCCAACTAGTTGGCGCTATCGATGAGCGAGAGGCGGTGTGCCTCCTGCGTCGCGTTGTCCGCGCCATCCTGGACCGGAGTTGCGAGGGCTCGCAGGGCTGCCCAGATCGGATCCCGGTCCGCTCCGGCAGAAGCTCCATCCTGAGTAATGGCCAGGACCTCTGTGACGGTGCTGGCACTGGTGATGCTGTCCACGTGAAGGTGCGGGTCGTCGATGATATCTACGTGGTCGGGGTAGGCATCAGCATCTGCCACGTCGGAGTCGATGATCATCTCGACGGGTGGATCGGTGGAGCCGATGGACTCCAGGTCGGAGGCAAGCTCATTGGTGATGTGGAGCTTGCCGAGGAGGTCGACAAGGCAGCTCTCGAAGTTGTCCAAACCCACGTCGAGGGCAGTCTCGTCGGTGAGGTGGACTCCGCCGAGGGGATCGGCGAGGGAGCTCACAGCACATGTGGACTCCATGCCGCGCAAAGCATCGGTGCATGCGCCATCGGGCGAGCCAGGCTGGCTACGCTCACGGGGAAGGAAACGGGTTCCCGTCCAGAACGTGTCTCTGACCAACAGTGCGCCTTGCCCCATGGTGGGCGCCAAATGTCGTGGTATTTCCTCAACATATGCCAATGGGTGGCTGATCATGTAGGTGGTCAATAGAACGTTACCGGGCTCTAGAAGTAGGAGTAGGCAAGATCTCAAACGACGATGGGTCTTACCCAAGTTCGGGGCTCTCCATGGAGATAAGACCCCTAATCCTGCTCTGCGGAGTCTCCGCAGCACTATGATCAACAACGGACTACAAGGTTGCTCCTTGAGATGTTCGGGCTACAAGGTTGCCTCAGCACTGTCATAGGACCCATCCGTTAGTGTCTCTGGGCTCCGGCTTCTCCGCCGACAGCTGGGGACCACTACTAGGGAAAACCCTAGTAGCAGCGCTGGTTTTAGAGCTACTAGTAGCGCTTGTACCAGCGCTACTATTAAGGCTCTACAGCTAACTCTTAGCAGTAGCGCTGGAATGCCAGCGCTACTGCTATACCTAGTTAGCAGTAGAGCTCGTGCTGGAAAAGTGCTGCTGATAGTTGTAAGTAGCAGTAGCGTTTCTATAGAAAATTGTTGCTGCTAACTTTTCTTGTATTTTTTATGTTGCAGCTTATTTTCATTGTGGTTTTATATACAGTACTTTCATCATATGATTTTATGACCATGATTAGTTATTATATATAACAGTGGGTGAAATGAACGTGGAGTAGATTCAAGTGGAGGCAACATGTGGTGCATGTCGAAAGTACTACTATAAGTACTGGAATCAGCTACTTTGCCATCTGCCAGCTCTTTGCCGTCAGCTAGCAGACGGCAAAGAAGCTCTTTGCCATCAACTACCCGAAAGCAGACGGCAAAGAACTGGCTGATGGCAAAGAAAGCCTTTGCCATCAGCCTGTTCTTTGCCGTCCGCTAGCTGACGGCAAAGAATCTTTGCTGTCCGCTAGCAGACGGCAATGAGGGAGGGGGCCCACTAAGGAGCTGGTTAAAAAATACTTAACGCCCCCTGAGGGAGTCTTGGATTAGGGGGTGTCCGGATAGCCGGACTACCATCATCAGCCGAACTATCATCGGCCGACTACCATCATCAGCCGAACTATCATCGGCCGGATTATCATCATCGACCGGACTCCAAGACTATGAAGATACAAGATTGAAGACTTCGTCCCGTGTCCGGATGGGACTTTCCTTGGCGTGGAAGGCAAGCTTGGCGATACGGATACGTAGATCTCCTACCATTGTAACCGACTCTATGTAACCCTAGCCCTCTCCGGTGTCTATATAATCCGGATGGCTCTAGTCCGTAGGACACAACAACAACCGTTACAATCATACCATAGGCTAGCTTCTAGGGTTTAGCCTCCTTGATCTCGTAGTAGATCCACTCTTGTAAACATCCACAATATCAATATCTATCAAGTAGGACGTAGGGTTTTACCTCCATCAAGAGGGCCCGAACCTGGGTAAAACATCGTGTCCCTTGTCTCCTGTTACCATCCGCCTAGACGCACAGTTCGGGACCCCCTACCCGAGATCCGCCAGTTTTGACACCGACATTGGTGCTTTCATTGAGAGTTCCTCTGTGTCGTCACCGATAGGCTTGATGGCCTCCCCAATCGACAATGACGCAGTCCTGGGTGAGAATTTTCTCCCCGGACAGATCTTTGTATTCTGCGGCTTTGCACTGCGGGCCAACTCACTTGGCCATCTGGAGCAGATCGAAAGCTACGCCCCTGGCCGTCAGGTCAGGTTTGTAAGCCTAAACTTCACGGCCGATATCCGCGGGGACTTGATCTTCAATGGATCTGAGCCACAGCCAAGCGTGCCGCGCTGCCACGACGGGCACGACCTAACTCTGCCGCCGGATAGCACCTTGGATGGCTGGACACCGCCTCGGGAGCTGCAACTTCCACGGTGATGGAGCCGAACACTTACCTTGTCCCGCATAAAGCCCATGACTCCGAGGTGCCGGACCCCCTGCCGGACTCCGAACCTCCTGCGCCCCTGCCAGTCGAATCCGATTGGGCGCCGATCATGGAATTCACCGCTGCGGACACCTTTCAGCACTCACCCTTCGGCGATATCTTAAATTCGCTGAAGCATCTCTCACTATCCGGAGAGCCCTGGCCGAACTACAGCCAGGATGGTCGGGACGCGGACAATGAAGAAATTCAGAGCCCACCCACCACCCACTTCGTAGCCACCGTCGATGATCTAACCGACGTGCTAAACTACGACTCCGAAGACATCAACTGTATGGACGACGATGCCGGAGACAATCAAGAACCAGCGCCTACAAGGCACTGGAAGGCCACCTCGTCACATGACATACATATGGTGAACACCCCAAAGGGAAGCGATAACGAAGAACAACGGGACGCGGCAGAGGATAATCCCGTCGATAAACAACCAAAACGGCGACATAGACGCCGCCCTAAGTCTCGCCTCGATCAAAGAAGCATTCCTAACGACCCAGCGATAGAGCAGGGCAAACCAGCGGACGACGAACATACAACCAAGCAACCATCCGAACAGGACGAACCGGATAATCAACCCTTTCACGGAGCAATCAACAGTCCGGACACAACACCGGAGCATAAGAACCTTCACAAAAGACTCGTCGCCACTGCAAGAAGTTTGAAGAAGGAAAAACGGAAGCTCAAAACAGCGGAAGACATACTCAGAATGAAGTGGAGCAAAGTACTCAAGACCGCAGACAAATATGGCAATGGCCATCAAACAAAGAGCTATCCGAAGCGCAAGTTGCTGCCAGAATTTGACGAGGAAGCCATAGAGCCCTCACAGTCAAATAATAAAGAGGCCGCCTGGCCGGATAGACGGCCAGATGACAGGCCAAAAGCGACAAGCGGCGCCGCACACAAGCCGACTTATGATCCTGGGAAAACAGATGGCCCAACTAGGTCCATCTACGGGCCAAAAAAGAGGGCCCCAGGAAGTAACACAACACGACAAATGTTCGAAGACAGCGGCACACCCAAATACAGGGGCGCCGCACACCCGCTATGTTTTACCGATGAGGTGCTGGATCATGAATTTCCAGCAGGGTTCATACCCATAAACATAGAGGCATACGACGGCACAATAGACCCCGGATTCTGGATAGAAGATTACATACTACACATACACATGGCTAGAGGAGATGATCTCCATGCCATAAAATACCTACCCCTCAAGCTCAAAGGGTCAGCTCGGCATTGGCTCAAAAGCCTCCCAGAAAACACTGTTGGAAGTTGGGAAGAGCTTGAGGACGTGTTTAGAGCAAATTTTCATGGGACTTATGTCCGCCCTCCGGATGCAGACGATCTGAGTCATATAACCCAACAGCCCGGAGAGTCAGCGCGGAAATTCTGGAACAGGTTCCTTACCAAAAAGAACCAAATAGTCGACTGTCCAGACACGGAAGCCTTAGCAGCTTTTAAACATAACGTTCGAGACGAATGGCTCGCCAGACACCTCGGCCAAGAGAAGCCAAGAACAATGGCCGCGCTAACAAGCCTCATGACACGCTTTTGCGCAGGAGAAGACAGCTGGCTAGCAAGATGCAGCACCAGTGACCCGAGTACATCCAAGATCAGAGATGGAAACGGAAAATCACGGCGCAGGAAAGATCAGCGCCGGAATAAAGAAAAAAGCCCAAAGGGCACGGCGGTCAACGCCAGATTCAAAAGCTCGCGGCCAAATAATAAAACACTACCTCTTAAGGACAACAGCGACGAGCTATCAAATTTAAACAAAATTTTAGATCGGATATGTCAAATCCACAGTACCTCTGGAAGGCCTGCAAACCATACCAACCAAAATTGTTGGGTTTTTAAATAGTCCGGCAGACTCAACGACGGACACAAGGGGCTCGATGCGCCAAGCGAGGACGATGACGAACCCCACCAGCAGAGCACCGGAAGTCAAGAGACTTTCCCACAAGAAGTCAAAACAGTAAACTCGCTTCATGTGATAGTATGGAAAACCAACACGGCACTCGCTAAGACAAGTGTCGCACTGTCCACCCCAGCGGAACACCGAGATTGGATGTCAAAACCAATCACTTTCGACCATCTGGATTAGTCTAGAAGTATCCGGAACGCAGGATAGACTGCCCTGATATTGGATCCCATAATAGATGGACTGCAATTCACGTAGGTTTTGATGGACGGCTGCAGTGACTCAAACCTGCTATATCCGGACACAATCCGCAAGTTGGGATAGACCCTACTACAATTCGGCATAGCCGCACTTCCTTCAAAGGAGTGGCGCCAGGCCCTTACGCCAGGTGCACAGGTTCATTATTACTAGAAGTTGTGTTCGGGTCACCTGACAACTTCCGACGAGAAAAGCTAACCTTTCATGTCGCCCCATTTAAAAGTAGCTATCAAGAATCACTGGGACAGGAAGCTTTCGTCCGCTTCAATGCAATACCACATTACGTGTCTCTTACGCTTAAAATGCCCGGTCCACGTGGCATCATTTCATTAAAAGGTCGCCTGAGACCCCGGACACGTCTGGACGAATCCGGAATAAATAAGCTAGGGGCTACCTTGCCGCACACCCCTTCACAAGGGTTTGTACATATAAGCCATAATGAGCTAGCATAGGCTCAACTTTATTAATCTATATTTCAATTTTTTATGCACTTTCTCGCACGATTTCTTTTCAAACTAAGTTCCTCTCTTTTTACAGATGAATAGCGTGCACACCCGTCCAGGATACGGCACAACGGAGACACAGGCGCAGACGTGCAGTAGGGACCCGTTGCAAGGACTCTTTTCAGACTAAGACCCTACGTAAACCTTTCTTACTGTCTCTTGTTGCTATAATCCCCTGGTTTCTCATTATAACCAGAGTGGAGACTGGCGTTTTGGTATCGGCCGCGCCAGACGAACTTGCCCGTACCTGGACACAAGGGGCTTAGGGCATTGTTTTGCCCGCTATTGTAAAGACCGAACACCTTCGGGAGTGTTCGGCGTCTCGAGTTAGGCCTTATATGCATCAGCTCCGAATCATGTCTTTGGTCAAATGTTGGGTTTGCCCGGCTCCTGTGTTTTGCTGCCTTACGTTCCGTATCACCGGCTAACGCGGCACCAGGAGAACTACTGTGATTGTGCCCCAGTTCGGCTGGGCGAGCACCTCAGTAGAGAAAGCCGAAAACTGACTGTCATGATACAGCGAGAGACTGGTCAACCACTCGATCGACCATGGCAATGTTTAGAATTCCTCCACTTTGACGAAGGGCCGTTTCCCGGTCAGGCACATACGCGCCCCAAATTTGGAGAGCGCGGTGCCCCCAGGGGCTATGTCGTAGCCCCACCCTCGAACTCCATGGCTAAGTGAAAGTGATAAAGCATTATAGTCCGGTTTCCTCGTTCGCTACGCTACCACCTCCTTTACAGGACCAAGACGTCGGATTAAGTGTGAAAACACGCTATTTTTTGCGAACACCCCCACACCTTGTGCGTGGGGGCTAAAGCCGACGACTGCCATCTTTCAGGTTATACACACGTATACATGAACGGCCGCATAGGAGATATTCTATTACTTGAACGCACAAGTATAAAAGGCGCTTACATCATAAATATTGTTTTACATCATAAAAACGTTCATTCGAACGTAACATTTTTTGAGCACTGCGACTCTATTACACGAGCACCACGCGGCACTTCGCCAAAATAGTGCTCGGCGGGTAACCGGTTATCGTCCGAACCCGGGGTCGCAACAGCGGTGGCATCCATCTCTGTCCAATGTGTCTTCACACGGGCGAGTGCCATCCGAGCACCCTCTATGCAGGCCGACCGCTTCATCGCCTTGATATGCGGCACCGCCCCAAGAAATTGCTGCAATAAGCCAAAGTAACTCTTCGGCTCGGGCCTATCCGGCCAGACATGGGTCACTATATCCGTCATAGCAAGCCCGGACAACCTATTTAGCTCAGCCCACTCGGCCAAACGGTCGGTCAGCTGAAGTGAACACTCCGGACTATGGAATTGAGACCAAAACAGCTCTTCCATCTTGTGATCCTTCTGGCTTCGAAAATGCACAACGGCATCCGCCGCACTCGCTGCTAAATCCATATAAGGGTCCTCTGGACCCCACAGTTGGCCCAGCTGAGCATACTTTGGATCCGTAAACCTTCGGCGCAGCAGAAAAGGCTTGCCAGCTACAATATCTCCGGCCTGGCGCAGCTCTTCCTTTATAGCCCGCATTGCAGAGCGGGCATCCTTGGCTTCGGCGGTGGCCTTCCCCAGGTCTTCTTGCCCCGCTAGGCGCTCCTTCCCAAGAGCCTCATTGCGGTCGGTAGCATCTTTTAACTTCACGGCCATTTCGGCCATCTCTTCCCTGCTCCGGCAGTGTGCGACCCTTTCGGCCGCTAACTCCTCGGCCGCCTTCGAGGCCGCCACATTACTCCTTCTGGCCTGCTCCTTGGCTTGAGCAAGTTCATTCCGAAGGCTCTCCACAGCAGCGGCACTATCTGCATTTCACACACATGTTGTAAGGAGCTGGCTTCGGCTCCCTTACCAAGTGACCGCACAGAAACACTTACCTTACGACTCATCAAGTCGCCTGTTGACCAGCGTGATGTCCGCATCCGCAACAGTGAGTTGCCGCTTTAGTTCAGCAACTCCATCAGTCCGGCTGGTCCCCGGACGACCCACCACCTGCATCGGCACGGTGGAAATTTAAACCTGCGATTTTGATCCTCGGCATGCTATCGATTTTGACAACCTACCGAGTCTCAGGAGCTACTATCTATACAGGGCGCATTCTATATGCAAAACTGTTAAAAGGTGTGTCATTTTTACGTACCTCAAACCCCGCCAGCAAACTCCTGACGGCATTATGCAACCCGCCTTCGGCAGACGAAATCCTTTCAATCACCATGCTCATCAATGCGTGGTGATCTTCTGAGATAGACGCCTTCTCAAGCAGATCCTTCAGTCGTACACCAGTTGGCGCCGAACTATCTGGCTTTGCCAAACCAGGGGGCTCCCTCCATGACGACACTTCAGGCTCGTCCGCCCTATCCGATGGCGCCCCAGACGGAGGCGTCTCGCTCTCCATCATCTCCGGACGAAGGTCCCCCGAAGACGAGCTCATTTGTGAAGGACGGAGATCCGAACTACAAGGTAAAAACTTTAGTGAACCTCAGAAGCACAAATAGGGATGTCCCTTATTATAAAACTCCTTTCTTTCTACTTACGGCTCGTTGGAGGGACGATTCTTTAAGGGAGATTGTGCGGCCGGGGCCTCCCCGGACGCAGGACCCTCTGGCAAAGATTTCTTCCCCTGTTTAGGGGCTTTTGCCCCCGGGTCCTCGGAGGCAGTCCTCTTCTCCCCTTGGAGGGAGGGATTTTCGATCCCCCCTCTTTCAAGAGCCTCCTTAGGCGAGGCAGTAGCTTTCCTGCTTTCCCCTTCGCCTTCCTATGGAGGCGCAACCTCAAGCATCCGGACCAGCACGGAATCCGGCGCGGTCTCGGGGAGGGGGGCTAGACACCATATCAATTTTTCTTCCGCTATCCACTCCTGTTTAGAAGGAAGTTGGTCATAAGGCGAATCATCGAAAGGCAAACAAACGGTAGGTCCGGACTTGGAACTACTTACTTGAGTATCCAGGCGATTGCAGCTTAGGCCAGCATCCTCGGTCAATTCCGGACGCGCCTCTTGCGATCCGAAGAATAATTTGTACATCTCCAGGGGTGTCATACCCATGAAGTGTTGAAGAATCTGTGGGCCCTCCGGATTGAACTCCCACAGCCGGAGAGGGCGGCGTTTGCAGGGCGGGAGACGCCTAATCAGCATAACCTGCATTACCACCACCATATCAACCTCCCTCGTTTGGAGATCTCGAATCTGGCCCTGCAGTAGGGGCACGTCCTTTGACGGCCCCTAGTTGAGCCCTTGGTTGATGCACGACATCAACCGTCGTGGAGGTCCCGGGCGGAATAAGGGCGGCGGCTTTTGTCTGCGGCCCCTCGGAACGGTAATATAGAACCACTCTTGCTGCCACGGGCCGAGCTCCTCTTGGAAGGAGCCAGCGGGCCACGGGGCATCGGCCCTCCTACTTATGGCCGCCCCGCCACACTCCGCTTGACTCCCCTCGATCATCTTCGGCGCCACATTGAAGGTCTTCAGCCACAGGCCGAAGTGAGAGGTGACGCGGAGGAGGCTTCGCAGACGACAATAAATGCGGAAATATGGAGGATGGACTCCGGAGCCCAATCGTGGAATTCCAACCCATAGTAAAACATGAGCCCTCTCACAAAAGGATCCATCGGGAAGCCTAAACCCCGACGGAGGTGGGATACAAAAATGACATACTCGCCGGGCTCGGGGGTGGGGATGGCCTGCCCTTCGGCAGGCAACCTGTGCGAAATCTCATAAGCCAGGTACTTGGCCTCCCGCAGCTTTAGCACGTCCTCCTCCATGACGGAGGAGGGCATCCACCGGCCCTGGAGGTCGGAACCGGACATTGTTGAAGGTCCGAAGCGCTCGAATCTAGAGCTCTAGGTGCTGGAACTTGGAGCGGGGAGAGGATTCGATGGAGGATTGAAGAAAAGAAACGAGCCTTGGTCCCGTTATAAAGAGGGAGAATACCGAGAGCCGTCTCCGTGACCGTTTGGGACTCGCCTTCGATAGAGGGGGCGTGGCGACGGGCGCGGTTGGGTTACCCACGTCCGTATTGATGAGAATCTCGGATTAAGGGGGAACACGATTTCTGCTTCGACAAGACGTGCCAAGGAAACCGCTTCGCTAAATGCGCTGAGGTGGTAGAGTAAAAAACGATTCAAGTAATGGCTTGGTAGTGGCGTGACGTCATGCCACAAAAAACGTCAGCAGATTGAACTTGTGTATATATTATTCTCTCTACAGTGGAATGTGGAATTTATTTTGCAGAGCCGGACACTATCCTGGTGTTCACAATCTTCTATCATTCGGAGGAGGAACCCGCCTTGCAATGCCAAGCAATATACGCGCCGGACTTATCGTCATTGAAGCCTGGTTCAGGGGCTACTGAGGGAGTCCTGGATTAGGGGGTGTCCGGATAGCCGGACTACCATCATCAGTCGAACTATCATCGGTCGGACTATCATCATCGACTGAACTCCAAGACTCTGAAGATACAAGATTGAAGACTTCGTCCCGTGTCCGGATGGGACTTTCCTTTGCGTGGAAGGCAAGCTTGGCGATACAGATACGTAGATCTCCTACCATTGTAACCGACTCTATGTAGCCCTAGCCCTCTCCGGTGTCTATATAAACCGGATGGCTCTAGTCCGTAGGACACAACAACAACCATTACAATCATACCATAGGCTAGCTTCTAGGGTTTAGCCTCCTTGATCTCGTGGTAGATCCACTCTTGTAAACATCCACAAAATCAATATCAATCAAGCAGGACGTAGGGTTTTACCTCCATCAAGAGGGCCCGAACCTGGGTAAAACATCGTGTCCCTTGTCTCCTGTTACCATCCGCCTAGACGCACA
>LT934112.1:677764860-677790388 GCA_900231445.1 Triticum turgidum subsp. durum
CCCCGACCCCGACACGACACCCTGACCCCGAAACAGCACCCCGGCACCGACATGACACCCTGACCCCCTAAACCTCCCGAAAAGGTGCTCTTTTGCCTTCCAGAGGCCGACGGGGTTATATATTTGTGAATTATTAGTTAGGTCATATATTTTTTGATTTTGTTATGAAAAACATCATATATAATTGTGTTCATCGGGTAGATTTAAATGTGCAGATGTTTCATCGCTGTGAGGTTTGGTGTTCGACGACCTCACCGTGCATTTGACGAGCTCTGCCCCTTCGTTCGTGGGTGAGCACAAATGACATGTCCTTCTCCCCCATTAATTATTTGCACAAATGACATGAAATTTGGTAGCTAGCTATATATGTGTCTTGAATCATCAGTATGCGTAACCAATATGTGTCTCCCATTCGAAAGCATCATAGTTATAAATATGCATGCATTTGCATATTTATAACCTTGATTCTTTTGAATTGTCCAACGCTATCCATGGACAGCCTGAGTATGTGTAGATTGGGTTCGTTTTCCCATATGCTTTGCTCCGGATCCGATGCATAAATTTCGTCAGTGCCTCCCCTGTTGTTCTCCGGGTACACATCCTCTCTGTTTATTGCAGAGACGTGTATCAGGAGAACAGCGGGGAGGTGCTGCCAAAATTTTGCATCGGATCCGGAGCATAGCTTGGGAAAATGAACCCAATCTACACATACTCGGGTGGGATTAGGAGCTAACATTACCTATTAGAGTGTAGGTTGCATGGACGTAATAAAATTGACAAAGTAGATCAACCGATGAATATATACATGGTGAATTATATATATAATTGTTGTGTGTCGAGTAGCTCTGAAAGTCAAGATGAGTGATCGTGCATGGATGTATACCGGTCACACTGGTCAGAACAAATGGAGCGCTGAATGGTTCACAAAAACCAAGGGGTTTGTGCAAGCCGCATTTGCAAATGGCCAGAGGAAAACTTGGTGCCCCTGTTTCCGATGCGTCAATTGGGAAAAGAGGACAGAGGCTGAAATGGGTAAACACCTGCAGAAGAATAGTTTTACGCCCGATTATACGGTGTGGACATTTCATGGTGAGTCTGCCCAACGTGACCGAGCTGAGGTGGATCATCGTCGCACCGACGAGCATGGTACCGGGATGGAAAACATGGTGCAAGACTATGATGATGCTCGGGATTCAGACGAGGAGATGGAGAAATCTGCAAAGGCCTTCAATGAAATGTTGGAGTCTTCAAAACGTCCGCTCCACGAGCACACTGAGCTTTGTCAGTTGGATGCCATCTCACAAGTAATGGCTTTGAAGGCTCAGTTCAACTTGGGCAGAGAATGCTATGACGCAATTATGACTGTATTTGGACGTTTTCTACCCAAAGGCCATGTAATGCCTGCAAACCTGTACCAGTCGGACAAAATCCTCCGTGCACTGAAGATGCCCTATGAGAAGATACATGCCTGTGAGAAAGGATGTGCCTTATTTAGGCTTGACTATGCGGACTTGAACTATTGTCCCATTTGCAAGTGTTCCAGGTATATTGTGGTAGACAACGGTATGGGTGAGAAGGCACAGACCAAAATCCCTGTTAGTGTTCTTCGGTATATGCCAATCGTACCAAGACTTCAACGTCTTTTCATGGTCGAAGAGACGGCCAGACAGATGACATGGCACAAAACAGGCAAAAGAACCGAACTGGATGCAGATGGTAATCTGATGATGGTACACACATCGGATGGTGCTGCGTGGAAAAAGTTTGATGAATTACATGCTGACAAAGCGGTAGATCCGAGGCATCCTCGAGTCGACATCAGCACTGATGGGTTCAGTGTGTTTGGTATGACGGCAGCCCAATACAGTTGTTGGCCCGTATTTGTCTTTCCACTCAATCTCCCCCCCCCGGACAGATTATGCAAAGAAAGAACATTTTCCTGACATTGATAATTCCAGGGCCCAACTATCCGGGGAAAAATATGAATGTGTACATGCAGCCGCTTAAGGACGAATTGCAAGAAGCCTGGGATAATGGGTTCAAGACATACGACGCCTATAGCAAACGAAACTTCATAATGTGTGTCTGGTACATGTACTCGACGCATGACTTGCCGGCGTATGCGCTATTAGTTGGCTGGTGTGTGCATGGATGGTTCCCGTGCCCCACATGCAAGGGAGCTCTTGAGTTTTGTTGGCTTCAGGCCAGTCGCAAGTTTTCTTGCTTCGACATGCATAGACAGTTCCTGGATCCTCGCCATAAGTTCAGGAAAGACAAGAAGAACTTCATCAGAGGTAGAGTTGTAAAAAACTCTGCACCACCTGCGTTGACAGGCCAACAGAGCCTGGATTAGTTAAACGCTCTTGAGCCAGACCCAGAGCATCCAGGGTACTTCAAGGGGTATAATTCTGAGCACGCCTGGACTCACAAAACATGCTTATGGGATCTGCCTTACTTCAAAGACCTCCTTTGCCCACACACCATCGACATGATGCACACTGAGAAGAATATCGCCGAGGCACTTTTTGGTACATTGTTCGGCATAGATGGGAAGTCAAAGGATAATACTAAGGCTAGAGTCGATCTGGAGGCGTTATGTGATAGGCCGTTACAAAACATGAAAGAACTGAAAGGAAAGCAGAACTGGACGAAGCCAAAGGCATGGTTCAATCTTGGAAGGCCAGCTATGAGGGAAATTATCTTGTGGGTGAAAATGCAGTTGATGTTCCCCGATGGGTATGCAGCGAATCTAAAGAGGGGAGCAAGTCTTGATAAATTGAAGATATTTGGTCTCAAGAGTCATGCTTGGCACATATGGATTGAGCGGGTAATGCTGGTGATGTTGCATGGCTTCATCCCTGAGGATGAATGGCTAGTACTAGCAGAACTCAGCTATTTCTTCCGTGTTCTTTGTGCGAAAGAACTATCGCCTGACGTGCTAGAAGAAATGGAAGAGTTGGCGCCAGAGTTGATCTGCAAGTTAGAGAAGATCTTTCCACCGGGCTTCTTTAATCCAATGCAGCATTAGATTTTGCATCTCCCGACCGAGGCAAAATTGGGGGGGCCAGTGCAAAATCGTTGGTGCTACCCAACTGAGAGGATGCAGAAGACGCTTCGAGAAAAATGTAAAAATAAACGTAGAATTGAAGCGCCTACGGCTGAGGCATTCATCACTGAGGAGGCGGCGAACTTCGTGACAGCACACTACGAAACCAAAAATCGTCATTTGCATAATCCGAAGCCTCGGTACAATGCTGATGAGCCTAAAAAGGGTGGATCCAACCTCAGCCTATTCAAAGGCAATCTCACACCAGCCAGTGTTTCAAATCCAGTATCTTTGGATAACGAAGAATAGCGGACCATTTCGTTGTATATCTTCAACAACCTAATAGAAGTGCGGCCGTACATCGAGTAAGTTCTCAGTACATTGTTTCGCAACTTCTATTTCCTTTCAACTGCTCTTATTCCTGGATATTTCATATAGTCGATACGTCGCCCTATTCTTGTATGGATCGGTGATCCAAAAGGATTCCGTCGAAGAGTATGAGCTTCTCACAAAGCAAGGAGGCGGCTATCCCGGTTTCATCTCTTGGTTCAAACAAACGGTAAATTCTATTAGACAATTTCATTTCATTCGCTAATTTGTGCGTAATGCAACAATCCTTTCATATTAAACTTGTAGGCTAATTCAGAGTCTATGGACGCCGAATTGAGACAAGTCACGAATGATTTTGACTATAAGGTCCGTTCATTTGACAAATACGACATCAACGGGTATCGTTTTCGTACCTATGGCAAAGAGCTATCTATGGTCGACCGAAAGTCTCCAAATTGTTGTGTATCTGCTATCGGCGAAGGAGGTACCGAGTATTATGGGAGAGTTGAAGCAATTTATGAACTTCTATTCTATGGTGACAACCCACCGAATGTCGTAGTCTTCAAATGTTATTGGTTTCAGCCGAAGGAGACTAGAAGGACTCATGAACATATAGGGCTAGTTGAAATCAACCAAAGCACCCATTTAGATGTTCCTGATGTCTATATTATGGCTCAACAGGCGACCCAAGTATTCTATCTACCCTGGGCCTGCCAAACTAATCCAAATCTGAAAGGTTGGGATGTCGTTTATGAAGTGCCGCCACGTGCTAGACTATCTCCCCCAAAGGAAGAGGATTATGAACCTCACATTAACCCAGACACATATGAAGGAGAATTCTTCCAAGAGACACGTCTTTCCAAAAAGCATTTCAAGAACCGGTATACTTCACCCCAAAACATTGAAGTAGACAGCGACAGTGAATCCCACATCACCCCAGAGGAGGAACAAGAAGAGCCGGAACAAGAACAGGTTACTGCTGCGGACGACCTCTCGATGCTTGACCGATTACGTAAAGGTGGACTTCCACATGTTGATACCACTGAACCCTATGAGCCCGTCATTGATTATAGTGATGATGATGATTATGCATTTATTGATGATACTGATCGAGATTATTAGTAGTGTCAGGTATTCAATTTTTTTATGTTGTACTTGATGATGATACACTTAAGTGATATACATATTATTATTCATGTCGGTATTTTTTTTATGTTGTACTAATTTCGTTTACTCTTTGTCATGGCAGGTGTTGAAAGATGGAAGGGGAGCCGACTGAGGCCAAGGACAAACGTGCCCAAATTAAAGGTGTGCCACACCATCAACGTAGCTCCAGCTTATATCAGTTCGGGCGGAATTGGGTAATGTGGTTTGCTTCATTATTAATGCAATTCATTCATCATGCTAGCTTGAGCCCTTTAATTACTAATTTACTTTGTTTCTCTCTTTCAGGCATGCTACAATAAGACGGATAAGGTGCCAGAGGGGTACGACCTGTATGCCATGGCCCACACTGCCTCTTACAAGCAAGTCAAGGGGAAGGCGAGGAAAGGGGAGGAGTTTAACCCGAGCCAGATCCCCTACAATCCAGAGCACGTGACGATATCTAGTGGCGGCATGTCCCGTGGCTCCATAGCCATTGATCCAGAGATTGCTCCTAAGACCACGGTGAGTTTAATTTGAATGGACGTTACTTGCTAGTCTTAACATTTGAGTGTCATCATGCTAACGAAACATTGGAAATGATCTTTGGTGTAGCGTTACTCCACACAAGCATCACACGATCCTTCTCCAGCTACTGGCCTGAGCCAGCCCGCTCCCACACCTCCATGATCAAGGTAAGTTTCTCTAGTTTTTTGCTTAACAAATGCATAAAGACCTAGATTTAGCTTTATTTCATCCAATATGCTTACCTTAATGACCTAGAGTTAGCTTCTTTTCCTGCAAAATGACTTAATAAGCTTACTGACCTCCAAAACCAGCCATTTTACCTAAGTTAGCTCTAAAACGATCTATACTTAGCTTTGTTTCCTCCAAAATGACCTAAGTTAGTTATAATATGCTTAGTTAACTAGGTTTGCTCAATAATGACATGTACTTACCTTACTTATGTAAAAAAATGGCATAATTAGCTTAGTTAGCTCATAATCGATCCATTTTACCTACATTAGCTCTAAAATGATGCATTTTACCTAAGTTAGCTCATAAACGATCCATTTCACCTAAGTTACCTCACAAACGATGGCGTGCTTCTTCTTCTAGTCTTCCTCTTCTAGTCACCTTTTCCTAAATTTCTTATTTACCATTTTGCAGATTTCTTTCACTTCTCGGAAGCTAGCTTGCTATGATGGAGTGCTTGTTTTTTATTTCATTTTATTCTAGTATTCTTCTAGCTTGCTACGATGGAACTTGCTATCTTGATGAAACTTTGCATTGTAATATGTATGTGCAACTTTGCTATCTTGATGGAACTTGCTATGTATGAGTGGATGGAACTATATATGTATGTACGATGAAACTTATGTGCTGTTAAATAGCACTGTGAAATATATCTATATATGTCATATATATTTGCTGTGAAAATTGTTGGATTTAAAAAAATAGAAAAAAAGAGCCAATATGCAGGCTCTTTGCCGTCAGCCACCGACGGCAAAGGTCTCTTTGCCATCAGCAGCGGACGGCAAAGAGGCCACGTGGCAGGCAACTGTGCTTCCTGGGAGGCTGACCTATTTGGTCAGTTTGCCAACAGTGGCTGCCGGCAAAGAGAAAAAAAAAACTTTGCCTATAGCGGCGGACGGCAAAGGCCTTCCGATGTTTGCCGTCAGCGGCCGACGGCAAAGGCTTGCCATTAACCACCTAACGGAGTAACAGCGCAATTATTGCCGTCGGTATTCTTTATCGTCGGCAGCTGATGGCAAAGGACCCTTTGCCGTCAGCCGCCCGAAGCGGACGGAAATGTAGCTCTTTGTCGTCCCGTACGTTGCCGTCCACTTTTGCCGTCCGCGGCGGACGACAAAGACCTTTGTCGTCCGCCATCCATGCCTTTGCCGTCCGCCGTGGCTGATGGCAAAGTAGCTGATTCCTGTAGTGTATTCCAAACTTGATCTAGTTTGGATTAGTAGTACTTTTGATGTGCACCACATGCTGCCTCCACTTGAATCTATTCCATGATCATTTCACCGACTGATATATATAATAACTCATCATGCTCATATAACAACTTAGCATCATGTATCATCGATCTTAATAATCAATTACTCATCATTGGTATCATAATAACAAGTCCTACTCATCATCATCGATCATTGTCGGTGTACAAAAGTAGAGGCCCAGCTTTTGACCCCTTTACTTGTGCACGGGCAGTCAGAGCCGCTTGCCACAACCACACATTAGCAAGGAAAGAGAGGGAAGCCGGAGAAAAGCCAAAGCCACAAGGACAAGCAAAGCAAAAAACAAAGGACCAAGACCACAAAGGTCGCACGGGCAATGCAGGTTGCCCCGCCAGGGACCCTTGCCGAGGGCAGCCTCAACAGCCTTGGCAATATCCGTACCAGGGTAGCTCGGCCACGCCTGCCGAGCGAGCCACCTTCAAGCCCGCCAAACGCTGAGTAGTCGCGTTGGGACAAGGTTCGGGAGGAACCTCCATGGTGACATGCAGATCTTTGTGAAGACAAAGAGCAATCAAGATCTAAAGAGGATAGGAAGGCAACCATCCCCGTCGAAGAAACCCACAGGCCCCCCCGGCAAGATCCTTGCCGGGGAAGCCGGCGCGCCGCGGCAAGACCCTTGCCGGGCCACCTGGCAAGACCATCACCAAGCGCCCCGGCAAGGCCACTACCAGGCCCGCACCAGCCAAGTTCCTACCGCTATTCGTGCGCAGCCGATGACCCAACCAGCTAGGCAGGCACCTGCGTGGCAGCATGCAGACCTTCATGGAGGCTCCACCACCGCGCCACCTTAGCTGCCTGCCTGCCTACATGGCGCTGCATGCGTTGCTGGCCGGGGCGCGTGTCGAAGCCAGGAGGGGCGGCGACGGACGGGACGGGCCTCACCCCCGTCCCCCAATAAAGTGAAGGACACCTAAGCCCCGCATTTAAGGCATCTTGTCCTGTAATACTAGCGATAACCTCGCAACGCCGTAGCGTTTTCCACCTCCTGTGTGCCACTGTGGCAGCCCCTTTCGCCTATAAAAGGAAGCCCATGGCATACTGAGAGGGGATTCGGCTCTTTTGAACCTCACAGTACCCAGAGCTAGTTCGAGAGCTCAAGAACACTAATGCAACCACCAAAGCAGGATCGTAGGGTTTTACGCATCTTTGCGGCCCGAACCTGGGTAAATCCCCTTTGTGCCATCTGCTAGTCCCGCTCTTCTCACGATTCTGCGCCCCGCAACCGTAGAAGGGATTCCAGTGATCCCATAGGTGTCGTTTCCCACCGACATCTTTGGCGCGCCAGGTAGGGGGCGCAAGTTGTGAGAATCAGGCCTAGGGGTAGGCCTAGCAGTTCATCCTCGCCACGACATCTGTGGAGAAAGCGGCCCAGAGGGCGGCGCTGCCCGTTGGTGCAAAGGATGTCGAGGTGGCGACGAAAGAGCTAAGTTATGCTAAACTTTAAGTTTTTCTCCTTAAATATAAGGTTGTTATCCTCGATGGTTCTGCCTATGTGTGGGAAACCTGTATGCGAAGGGGCCCTCCTGCGATTGGCAACGCCCTTGTTCTGTTTCGAGCCCGCTCAGCAGTTCGAGCAGCCGTGTCGAGAGCGGCAGGGTAGCCTTCCGCCACCAGCTACGCTCTCGTTTCTAACTCGAGTCAGGCTCAACAGATCAAGCGGCCGCGCTGGAGGCGGTAAGGTGCTTCGCCGGCAGCAAGCACACCCGGAAGGCTAATGAGGATCTGTCCTCAAGGCGCCGCCCCGGGTTTACGCGCCGGCAAGCTTACCCAGTCGTCGTGGGGCATGCATACAAAGGAAAATCTAATAGGAAAATAACATGCATAGCTTCAGGGGTACTGCAGAGTCGTATTACATAAATTGCCGCCACAGTTCTAACTGAAGATAGCATTTGTCTTGGTCATGAACCTGCAGCGGCGATAAGAAACGAGGCGCTCAGTCCCGACGCTGGCCCTCCAACCTCTTGATTTTGTCGATGCGGCTGAGGATGGGCTGAATACGCTCGTTGAGTGCTGTGATGTCAGCATCCTCCAGCGTTTCTCGCCCGCCTTGTGATCTTTGAGGTTGGCAGTCTCGTTCCTCAGCAGCTGCTTCTCCGTCTCCAGCTCCTTTGTCAGGAGTCCCTCCCGGGTCAAGGCCCCCGACAGCACCTCCTCGAGCTCTCCCAGCTTTAGCTTGAGATCTTTGATGGAGGCATTGGCTTTGTAGAGCTCTCCAGACTTGCCAATGATCTCACCTTGCGCCTCTGTCAGGCGCCGTTGAGCGTGTCCTTCTCTTGGGATAGCTTCAGAGTTTGATCCTCCAGCTCCTTCACCTTGCCGGCATGAGCCTGAGCCAGGGCGTTGAGCACCTCCTGATGCCTCCGCTCCAGCTCTTGGGTCCGCTGTAGGACGAGCTTGTCCACTTCTTCATCCTTGCCACGGAGAGTGGCAGAAAGTTTCTCCTTGCGCGCGACAAGGTCCTCCTCCTGGGTCCTCAGGGTGGCCTCGTGCTGGGACCGGACGGCTGTGGCCTCGTCGGCCAGCCTCTTCGCCGTTTCCTGGGCCTTCTCGATGTCGGCCAGCCTCATGGTGAGATCCAGGTCGCGCCTGGCCAGCTTGCCCTGAGCGGCCTTCAGCTCGTCCTGAGCCTAGCGCCACCAACCTTGTGCCTCGGCAACACGCTCCTCAAAATCTGCCTCCACTTTCTCCACCACCGCCATCTTGGACTTGGCCTTGTCCAGGCGAGCACGGTGGAGAGCCTGGAGTTTCTGGAAGTTGGCGCCCATGGCCTGGAGCAGCCGCTCCTCCTGGGAGCCATCGCCGTCGATGCTAGGCTTGTCAACAACGTCAAGACCGGTAGCGGCGAGCACCTCGTTGTCAAGCAATTCCCCCTCGATGGGGGCTTTGGAGCTTGACGCGCCTGGAAGGTGGACGAAGAGGTAATGGCCCACCTTCAGGTAGTTGCCGGAGCCAGAGGCGGCAGAGGAGGAGGGCTGGTCGTCGACCACCGCCTCCCCGATAGTGGCCTTGCTGGTCCCCTCGGCGGGCCCCTTGCCGGGCTCCTCGGCATGCTCCTTGCCGGGGCCTTCGGTGGGCCCCTCAGCGGCGTCTTTGGCGATGCCCCTGGCGCTCTCCTCGGCGGCAATCCTCTCCGCCTCCGCCACGGGCCTCCTTCGAAGAAGGGCCTGGACACCAAGAAAGAAAGGGGGTGGAGCCAAGATCGAAAGCTGGTGAGGAAAAGAGGAAAATAAGAATGTAAACAAAAAAATGGGTATCCTACCTGTGCCAGCCCGAGAGGCGGAAGATTTTTCTCCACCAGGATCTGGTGCCGAAGGAAAGCCGCCAGCGCCTGCGTTCTCCTCCTCCTCCTTTGTGTGCATGGCCTCGGGGCTTGATGCCCTTGCCGGGGACGCCCCTCGGGGCGGTGTGGTTGATGGAGGAGGCACGGTAGGAGAAGCCCTTCGTGGCTCCCCTTGGTGCTTCTCCCCTCCTGCATCCACGGCATGGTTAGCACTGAAGCATCACGCATAACGCAAGCTGATGGAGGACGGGTGATGGACTCACGCTGGGGGCTGAGTCGGGGGCTGCTGTACGGGCTGCTCGACACGACCAGTGGCGTGCCGGAGGTGCCTGCCGGGGGCTGGCTACTCGCCGACGTCCGGGCCCTCTTCATCCTCTGGGACAGCGTCTCCACATCCCTGCAAAATGAAGGCGAGTGAGTAACACCGTCGGGGGATGTGCGAGGAATGAGGGAGGAAAGCAGAGGCTTACTCGTCATTTCCTTCCTCCTCCTCCTCCTCCTCCTCCTCTGGTGCCTTCCTTTTCCTCACTGGGCTGGGTTACCAAGAGTACCTGTCTGGGCTAAGGGGCCCGAAGTCAAAGGCAACCCCCCGCCAACGTCTGCCGGCGGCGGGGAGAGCGGTGGCGTCTGAGCACGCCTGGACGACGAGGAAGCAGGTGTCTTCCTCCTCGCTGCCTCGGCCTCCGCCGCCTTCTTCGTCACCGCGGCCCTCGTCTGGCGCATCACCGCTCCCTGTGCCAGCCGCAGCTGCGCGGCCCGGCCAGGGCGAACCGGCTCGCCGGAGGCAGCTCGCCGCAGAACTCGCCCCCTCCTGGTGGCCGGAGGGACGGAGGCCGCAATCTCCTCCTCCTCATCTTCCTCCGAAGCCCCATCGATGACGTCCTCGACAAGCGGGGCCCCGACACTGGCACCACTGCCCCCCCCCCAGCGGCCGCTGCCCACCGGGAGAGGTCCTCCTCCTCCGCTTCCGCCGTGGCACTCTCCACCGTGTCGCCGGCGCTGCCGGCCTCCACGGCAATCCTCGCTGACTCATCGGCAAGCCTTGCCTCCCGCAACCTGCGGGCGATGTAGTCCAACTCCACCTGAGAAGTGTCCTGGACAAGCCGCGGCTCGTCGGCGACATATGCCTCGTGCAAGGTGTCGAAGAACTCCTGCACCCTGAGCTTGTCAGGCACGACCCATCTCAGGTCGAGCCCATGTGCATTAAAGAGCGGCATCATGGCGATGATATCCAACAGACGAGAGTTGTTGCTGAGCGGGACCATCCCTATCGGCAACTTGAAGACGGGATCCTTGTCCACATTGTCGGCCTTTGCGGCAGCCCTTGCCACCTTGCTGGATCAATCCACCTCGCCCTCTTCATTAACCTCGAGCTGGAAGATTTGCTGGCAGAGATGAGCATGCCTCAGCACTGCAAGATTTTGGTCGAGGCCGGGGCGAAGCCGCATGATATTAGCAGCATTCACAAAAAGCCAGGCCGGCCTCCCCTTGTCGTGCAGAGGGGCAATCCGGCGGTGGATGAAGTCCGCGCCGATCATCTTGAGGGTGAGCCCGGCCCGGGTAAGCCTAAGGACCCTGGTGGTGGCGATCGTGAGCTTGTCGTCGTTGACTTCAACGTCGCCCCAGTCCTTTCCACGGACCGGCGCTACCTAACGGGCCTCACAGAACGCCGGCCATTCCTCCTCCTCGATAAAGTACCACCAGCCCCGCCTCTTCCCACCTCTCCTTCATGGCGCCATCCGGGTATGCTCCTTGGGCCCTTGAGATCCAAGTAACGCTACCGGTGATGGCGCCGGAAGAAATAGTCGCGGAAGAGCGCCGTGCTGGGATGCACCCCGACGAAGCCCTCGCAAAGGTGTGCGAAAAGGGCCATACACGCCACGGCATTTGGGGTAAAGTCTAGGAGGCGGAAGACGAAGGTGTACATGATATCCTTGAAGAAATCAGAGAAAGGGGGGCAAAGCCCACAGGAGTAGTCAACGAATAAAGGGTACCGATTTGGGGAGGGCCCAGCGCTGGTAGGGACGACACGTGTGGCCGGATGCCCCGTCGTCTCTCCCCGTCTTCACGCCCCACAGGACCTTGAAGTACTCCCGGAGCATGGGCACGTCGACCGTCGAGGGAAAGAGGGTGAACTGCGCCCGTGGCGCCACGAGCTCACTCTCCAACGGCTCCGCCGCGCCGGCATCCTTGGCTGCCCCCATTCCTTTGGAGGATTTGGGTGCCATTGCGGTCACGGAAAGCAGGGGATGGCGGAAGCGCGTCGGCAATGAGCAGAAGCAGGGGCTCGAGGAAGAAGAAAGGGGGTGGCGGTTTCAAGATAGAGGGAGGCGCATTAGAGGGGGAAAGTGAGCAGCGCGCCCGCGGTTATCCTTTTTTATGGGGAAGATGCGGGCCGCCTCGTTTCCCATTAACTGTGACACAACGCATGCGTGCGGTTGCCATCCCACGCATGTGTTGGGGAACGTTGCAGAAAATAAAAAATTTCCTACAGTTTCACCAAGATCCATCTATGAGTTCATCTAAGCAATGAGTGATAGGAGAGATGCATCTACATACCACTTTGTAGATCGCGAGCAGAAGCGTTCAAAAGAATGGGGTTGAGGTAGTCGTTCTCGTCGTGATCCTATCACCGGAGATCCTAGCACCGAACGGACGGCACCTCCGCGTTCAACACACGTACGGTCAGCGTGACGTCTCCTCCATCTTGATCTAGCAAGGGGGAAGGAGAGGTTGATGAATATCTAGCAGCACGACGACGTGGTGGTGGATGCAGCAGGACTCCGGCAGGGCTTCGCCAAGCTACTACGGGAGGAGGAAGAGGTGTAGCAGCGGGAGGGAGGCGCCAAGACTCAGGGTGCGGCTGCCCTCCCGCCCCCCTCCTTTATATAGGCCCCGGGGGGGGGCGCCGGCCCCTGGAGATCAGATCTCCCAGGGGGGGCGGCGGCCAGGGGGGTGGAGTGCCCCCCAAGGCAAGTGGGGCGCCCCCCACCCTAGGGTTTCCAAACCTAGGCGCAGGAGGGCCCAAAGGGGGGTGCACCAGCCCACTAGGGGCTGGTTCCCCTCCCACTTTAGCCCACGGGGCCCTCCGGGATAGGTAGCCCCACCCGGTGGACCCCCGGGACCCTTCCGGTGGTCCCGGTACAATACCGGGTGACCCCAAAACTTTCCCGATGGCCGAAACAGCACTTCCTATATATATTTCTTTACCTCCGGACCATTCCGGAACTCCTCGTGACGTCCGGGATCTCATCTAGGACTCTGAACAACATTCGGTTTGCTGCATACACATATTCATACAACCCTAGCGTCACCGAACCTTAAGTGTGTAGACCCTACGGGTTCGGGAGACACGCAGACATGACCGAGACGGCTCTCCGGTCAATAACCAACGGCGGGATCTAGATACCCATGTTTGCTCCCACATGCTCCTCGATGATCTCATCGGATGAACCACGATGTCGAGGATTCAATCAACCCCGTATACAATTCCCTTTGTCAATCGGTACGCTACTTGCCCGAGACTCGATCGTCGGTATCCCAATACCTCGTTCAGTCTCGTTACCGGCAAGTCACTTTACTCGTACCGTAATGCATGATCCCGTGACCAAACACTTGGTCACTTTGAGCTCATTATGATGATGCATTACCGAGTGGTCCTAGAGATACCTCTCCGTCATACGGAGTGACAAATCCCAGTCTCGATCCGTGTCAACCCAACAGACACTTTCGTAGATACCTATAGTGCACCTTTATAGTCACCCAGTTACGTGGTGACGTTTGGTACACCCAAAGCACTCCTACGGTATCCGGGAGTTACACGATCTCATGGTCTAAGGAAAAGATACTTGACATTGGAAAAGCTCTAGCAAAACGAACTACACGATCTTGTGCTATGCTTAGGATTGGGTCTTGTCCATCACATCATTCTCCTAATGATGTGATCCCGTTATCAACGACATCTAATGTCCATAGTCAGGAAACCATGACTATCTGTTGATCAACGAGCTAGTCAACTAGAGGCCTACTAGGGACATATTATGGTCTATGTATTCACACGTATATTACGATTTCCGGATAATACAATTATAGCATGAATAAAGATAATTATCATGAACAAGGAAATATAATAATCATCCTTTTATTATTGCCTCTAGGGCATATTTCCAACAGTCTCCCACTTGCACTAGAGTTCTGGTGTTGATCATGTTTTGCTCGCGAAAGAGGTTTAGTCAATGGATCTGTGACATTCAGATCGGTATGTACTTTGCAAATATCTAGGTCTCCATCTTGAACATTTTCACGGATGGAGTCGAAACGACGCTTGATGTGCCCGGTCTTCTTATGAAACCTGGGCTCCTTGGCAAGGGCAATGGCTCCAATGTTGTCACACAAGAGTTTGATCGGCCCCGACGCATTGGGTATGACTCCTAGGTCGGTGATGAACTGCTTCACCCAAATTGCTTCATGCGCTGCCTTCGAGGCTGCCATGTACTCCGCTTCACATGTAGATCCCGCCACGACGCTCTGCTTGCAGCTGCACCAGCTTACTGCTCCACCATTCAACATATACACGTATCCGGTTTGTGACTTAGAGTCATCCAGATCTGTGTCGAAGCTAGCATCGACGTAACCCTTTACGGCGAGCTCTTCGTCACTTCCATAAACGAGAAACATGTCCTTTGTCCTTTTTAGGTACTTCAGGATATTCTTGCTCATTGTCCAGTGTTCCTTGTCGGGATTACTTTGGTACCTTCCTACCAAACTTACGGCAAGGTTTACATCAGGTCTGGTACACAGCATGGCATACATAATAGATCCTATGGCTGAAGCATAGGGGATGACACTCATCTCTTCTTTATCTTTTGCCGTGGTTGGGCATTGAGCCGTGCTCAATTTCACACCTTGCAATACAGGCAAGAACCCTTTCTTGGACTGATCCATTTTGAACTTCTTCAAAATCTTATCAAGGTATGTGCTTTGTGAAAGACCTATGAGGCGTCTCGATCTATCCTTATAGATCTTGATGCCTAATATGTAAGCAGCTTCTCCAAGGTCCTTCATTGAAAAACACTTATTCAAGTAGGCCTTAATGCTGTCCAAAAGTTCTATATCATTTCCCATCAAGAGTATGTCATCTACATATAATATGAGAAGTGCTATAGAGCTCCCACTCACTTTCTTGTAAACGCAGGCTTCTCCATAAGTCTGCATAAACCCAAACGCTTTGATCATCTCATCAAAGCGAATGTTCCAACTCCGAGATGCTTGCACCAGCCCATAAATGGATCGCTGGAGCTTGCATACTTTGTTAGCGTTCTTAGGATCAACAAAACCCTCCGGCTGCATCATATACAGTTCTTCCTTAAGATGTCCGTTAAGGAATGCCGTTTTGACGTCCATCTGCCATATCTCATAATCATAGTATGCGGCAATTGCTAACATGATTCGGACGGACTTCAGCTTCGCTACGGGAGAGAATGTCTCATCGTAGTCAACCCTTGAACTTGTCGATAACCCTTAGCGACAAGTCGAGCATTATAGATGGTAATATTACCATCCGCGTCCGTCTTCTTCTTAAAGATCCATTTGTTTTCTATCGCTCGCCGATCATCGGGCAAGTCTGTAAAAGTCCATACTTTGGTTTCATACATGGATTCTATCTCGGATTGCATGGCTTCAAGCCATTTGTTGGAATCTGGGCCCGCCATCGCTTCTTCATAGTTTGAAGGTTCACCGTTGTCTAACAACATGATTTCCATGACAGGGTTGCCATACCACTCTGGTGTGGAACGCGTCCTTGTGGACCTACGAAGTTCAGTAGCAACTTGATCCGAAGTACCTTGATCATCATAATTATTTTCCTCTTCAGTTGGTGTAGGCACCACAGGAACATTTTCCTGAGCTGCACTACTTGCCGGTTCAAGAGGTAGTACTTCATCGAGTTCTACTTTCCTCCCACTTACTTCTTTCGAGAGAAACTCTTTTTCCAGAAAGGATCCGTTCTTGGCAACAAAGATCTTGCCCTCGGATCTTAAGTAGAAGGTATACCCAATGGTTTCCTTAGGGTATCCTATGAAGACGCATTTTTCTGACTTGGGTTCGAGCTTTTCAGGTTGTAGTTTCTTGACATAAGCATCGCATCCCCAAACTTTTAGAAACGACAGCTTAGGTTTCTACCCAAACCATAATTCATACGGTGTCGTCTCAACGGATTTAGACGGTGCCCTATTTAAAGTGAATGTAGCTGTCTCTAGAGCGTATCCCCAAAATGATAGCGGTAAATCGATAAGAGACATCATAGATCACACCATATCCAGTAGAGTGCGATTACGACGTTCGGACACACTGTTACGCTGAGGTGTTCCAGGTGGCGTGAGTTGTGAAACGATTCCACATTTTCTTAAGTGTGTACCAAATTCGTGACTTAAGTATTCTCCTCCACGATCTGATCGTAGGAACTTTATCTTTCGGTCACGTTGATTCTCTACCTCATTCTGAAATTCCTTGAACTTTTCAAAGGTCTCAGACTTGTGTTTCATCAAGTAGACATACCCATATCTACTCAAGTCATCAGTGAGAGTGAGAACATAACGATATCCTCCGCGAGCCTCAACGCTCATTGGACCGCACACATCGGTATGTATGATTTCCAATAAGTTGGTTGCTCGTTCCATTGTTCCGGAGAACGGAGTCTTGGTCATCTTGCCCATGAGGCATGGTTCGCATGTGTCAAATGATTCATAATCGAGAGACTCTAAAAGTCCATCAGCATGGAGCTTCTTCATGCGCTTGACACCAATGTGACCAAGGCGGCAGTGCCACAAGTATGTGGGACTATCGTTATCAACTTTACATCTTTTGGTATTCACACTATGAATATGTGTAACACTACGTTCGAGATTCATTAAGAATAAACCATTGACCATCGGGGCATGACCATAAAACATATCTCTCATATAAATAGAACAACCATTATTCTCGGATTTAAATGAGTAGCCATCTCGTATTAAACGAGATCCAAATACAATGTTCATGCTCAAACTTGGCACTAAATAACAATTATTGAGGTTCATAACTAATCCGTGGGTAAATGTAGAGGTAGCATGCCGATGGCGATCACATCGACCTTGGAACCATTCCTGACGCGCATCGTCACCTCGTCCTTCGCCAGTCTCCGCTTATTCCGCAGCTCATGCTGCGAGTTACAAATGTGAGCAACGGCACCGGTATCAAATACCCAGGAGTTACTACGAGTACTGGTAAGGTACACATCAATTACATGTATATCAAATATACCTTTAGTGTTGCCGGACTTCTTGTCCGCTAAGTATTTGGGGCAGTTCCGCTTCCAGTGACCCTTCCCTTTGCAATAAAAGAACTCAGTCTCAGGCTTGGGTCCATTCTTTGACTTCTTCCCGGCAACTGGTTTACCGGGCGCGGCAACATCTTTGCCGTCCTTCTTGAAGTTCTTCTTACCCTTGCCCTTCTTGAACTTGGTAGTTTTATTGACCATCAACACTTGATGTTCTTTCTTGATTTCTGCCTCTGCTGACTTCAGCATTGAAAATACTTCAGGAATGGTCTTCACCATCCCCTGCATATTGTAGTTCATCACAAAGCTCTTATATCTCGGTGGGAGCGACTGAAGGATTTTGTCAATGACCGCCTCGTTCGGGAGGTTGATCTCCAACTGGGACAGGCGGTTGTGCAACCCAGACATTTTGAGTATGTGCTCACTAACAGAACTATTTTCCTCCATTTTACAACTATAGAACTTGTTGGAGACTTCATATCTCTCGACCCGGGCATGAGCTTGAAAAACCATTTTCAGCTCCTCGAACATCTCATATGCTCCGTGTTGCTCAAAACGCTTTTGGAGCCCCGGTTCTAAGCTGTAAAGCATGCCGCACTGAACGAGGGAGTAATCATCAGGACGTGACTGCCTGGGATGGGTGCTTCACCTAGTGGTCCTTCTAGGACATATGCTTTCTTGGCTGCTATGAGGATGATCCTCAGGTTCCGGACCCAGTCCGAATAGTTGCTGCCATCATCTTTCAGCTTGGTTTTCTCAAGGAACGCGTTGAAGTTCATGTTGACATGAGCATTGGCCATTTGATCTACAAGACATATTTTGCAAAAGTTTTAGACTAAGTTCATGATAATTAAGTTCATCTAATCAAATTATTTAATGAACTCCCACTCAGATTGTCATCCCTCTAGTCATGTAAGTGTTACACGATTCGAGTCGACTAGGCCATGTCCGATCATCACGTGAGACGGACTAGTCATCATCGGTGAACATCTCCATGTTGATCGTATCTTCCATACGACTCATGTTCGACCTTTCGGTCTCTTGTGTTCCGAGCCCATGTCTGTACATGCTAGGCTCGTAAAGTTAACCCTAAGTGTTTTTGTATGTGTAAAATTGTCTTACACCCGTTGTATGTGAATGTAAGGATCTATCACACCCGATCATCATGTGGTGCTTCGAAACGACGAACTTTAGCAACGGTGCACAGTTAGGGGGAATACTTTCTTGAAATTGTTATAAGGGATCATCTTATTTACTACCGCCGTTCTAAGTAAACAAGATGCATAAAACATAATAAACATCACATGCAATTATATAAAGTAGTGACATGATATAGCCAATATCATATAGCTCCTTCGATCTCCATCTTCGGGGCTCCATGATCATCTTCGTCACCGGCATGACACCATGATCTCCATCATCATGATCTCCATCATTGTGTCTTCATGAAGTTGTCACGCCAAAGACTACTTCTACTTCTATGGCTAACGCGTTTAGCAATAAAGTAAAGTAATTTACATGGCGTTCTTCAATGACACGCAGGTCATACAAAAATAAAGACAACTCCTATGGCTCCTGCCGGTTGTCATACTGATCGACATGCAAGTCGTGATTCCTATTACAAGAACATGATCTCATACATCACAATATATCATTCATCATTCATCACAACTTCTGGCCATATCACATCACATGACAATTGCTGCAAAAACAAGTTAAACATCCTCTAATTGTTATTGCATCTTTTACGTGGCTGCAATTGGGTTCTAGCAAGAACGTTTTCTTACCTACGAATAACCACAACGTGATTTTGTCAACTTCTATTTACCCTTCATAAGGACCCTTTTCTCGAATCTGCTCCAACTAAAGTGGGAGAGACAGACACCCGCTAGCCACCTTATGCAACTAGTGCATGTCAGTCGGTGGAACCTGTCTCACGTAAGCGTACGTGTAAGGTCGGTCCGGGCCGCTTCATCCCATAATACCGCAGAAGCAAGAAAAGACTAGCAGCGGCAAGGAAGTTGACAAGATCTACACCCACAACAAATTTGTGTTCTACTCGTGCAATAGAGAACTACGCATAGACCTAGCTCATGATGCCACTGTTGGGGAACGTTGCAGAAAATAAAAAGATTCCTACGGTTTCACCAAGATCCATCTATGAGTTCATCTAAGCAATGAGTGAAAGGAGAGATGCATCTACATACCACTTTGTAGATCACGAGCGGAAGCGTTCAAAAGAACGGGGTTGAGGTAGTCGTTCTCATCGTGATCCTATCACCGGAGATCCTAGCGCCGAACGGACGGCACCTCCGCGTTCAACACATGTACGGTCAGCGTGACGTCTCCTCCGTCTTGATCCAGCAAGGGGGAAGGAGAGGGTGATGAAGATCCAGCAGCACGATGGCGTGGTGGTGGATGCAGCAGGACTCCGGCAGGGCTTCGCCAAGCTACTGCGGGAGGAGGAAGAGGTGTAGCAGGGGGAGGGAGGCGCCAAGACTCAGGGTGCGGCTGCCCTCCCTCACCCCTCCTTTATATAGGCCCCCAGGGGGGCGCCGGCCCCTGGAGATCAGATCTCCCAGGGGGGCGGCGGCCAGGGGGGTGTAGTGCCCCCCAAGGCAAGTGGGGCGCCCCCCCCCCACCCTAGGGTTTCCAACCCTAGGCGCCGAGGGGGCCCAAAGGGGGGGCGCACCAGCCCACTAGGGGCTGGTTCCCCTCCCATTCAGCCCACGGGGCCCTCCGAGATAGGTGGCCCCACCCGGTGGACCCCCGGGACCCTTCCGGTGGTCCCGGTACAATACCCGGTGACCCCAAAACTTTTCCAATGGCTGAAACAGCACTTCCTATATATATTATTTTACCTCCGGACCATTCCGGAACTCCTCGTGACGTCCGGGATCTCATCCGGGACTCCTAACAACATTCGGTTTGCTGCATACTCATATTCATACAACCCTAGCATCACTGAACCTTAAGTGTGTAGACCCTACGGGTTCGGGAGACACGCAGACATGACCGAGACAGCTCTTCGGTCAATAACCAACAGCGGGATCTGGATACCCATGTTGGCTCCCACATGCTCCTCAATGATCTCATCGGATGAACCACGATGTCGAGGATTCAATCAACCCCGTATACAATTCCCTTTGTCAATCGGTACGTTACTTGCCCGAGACTCGATCGTCGGTATCCCAATACCTCGTTCAGTCTCGTTACCGGCAAGTCACTTTACTCGTACCGTAATGCATGATCCCGTGACCAGACACTTGGTCACTTTGTGCTCATTATGATGATGCATTACCGAGTGGGCCCAGAGATACCTCTCCGTCATACGGAGTGACAAATCCCAGTCTCGATCCGTGTCAACCCAACAAACACTTTCGGAGATACCTGTAGTGCACCTTTATAGTCACCCAGTTACGTTGTGACATTTGGTACACCCAAAGCACTCCTACGGTATCCGGGAGTTACACGATCTCATGGTCTAAGGAGAAGATACTTGACATTGGAAAAGCTCTAGCAAAATGAACTACACGATCTTGTGCTATGCTTAGGATTGGGTCTTGTCCATCACATGATTCTCCTAATGATGTGATCCCGTTATCAACGACATCTAATGTCCATAGTCAGGAAACCATGACAATCTGTTGATCAACGAGCTAGTCAACTAGAGGCCTACTAGGGACATATTATGGTCTATGTATTCACACGTGTATTACGATTTCCGGATAATACAATTATAGCATGAATAAAGACAATTATCATGAACAAGGAAATATAATAATAATCCTTTTATTATTGCCTCTAGGGCATATTTCCAACAGCATGCCCCCCACGTGACGCACGCGCACGATCCCCACGTCGCGCGTTCGACGCAGGTCGTGGGGAAGCGCAGCGGGCAGAATAGTGGCCGCAGTAAAATCCCCCTCGATTGCCCGCGCACCGTTCTGGGCCTGCCCCAACAACGTGTTGCGCCTATATGTGACCCAGGCCTGTGGGCTCCTGTCGGTGTACAAAATTAGGGGCCTAGCTTTTGACCCCTTTACTTGTGCACGGGCAGTCAGAGCCGCCTGCCACGACCACACATGAGCAAGGCAAGAGAGGGAAGCCGGAGAAAATCCAAAGCCACAGGGACAAGCAAAGCAAACAACAAAGGACCAAGACCACAAAGGTCACATGGGCAATGCAGGTTGCCCCGGCAGGGACCCTTGCCGAGGGCAGCCTCAGCAGCCCCGGCAAGATCCTTGCCGGGGCAGCTTGGCCACGCCCGCCGAGTGAGCCACCTTCGAGCCCGCCAAACGCTGAGCAGTCGCGTTGGGATAGGGTTCGGGAGGCACCTCCGTGGTGACATACAGATCTTTGTGAAGACAAAGAGCAATCAAGATCAAAAGAGGATAGGAAGGCAACCATGCCCGCCGAAGAAACCCATAGGGCCCCCCGGCAAGATCCTTTCCAGGGAAGCCGGCGTGCCGCGGCAAGACCCTTGCCGGGCCACCCGGCAAGACCATCGCCAAGCGCCCCAGCAAGGCCACTGCCAGGCCCGCACCAGCCAAGTTCCTATCGCCGTTCGTGCGCAGCCGCCGAACCAACCAGCTGGGCAGGCACCTACGTGGCAGCATGCAGACCTTCATGGAGTGTCCACCATCGCGCCACCTCAGCTTCCTGGCTTCCTACATGGCACTACATGCGTTGCTGGCCGGGGCGCGTGTCGAAGCCAGGAGGGGCGGCGACGGACGGGACGGGCCTCACCCTCGTCCCCCAATAAAGTGAAGGACACCTAAGCCCCACATTTAAGGCGTCTTGTCCTGTAATACTAGCGATAACCTTGCAATGTTGTAGCGCTTTCCACCTCCTGTGTGCCACTGTGGCAGCCCCTTTCGCCTATAAAAGGAGGCCCATGGAATACTGAGAGGGGATTTGGTTCTTTTGAACCTCGCGGCACCCAGAGCTAGTTCGAGAGCTCAAGAACACTAATACAACCACCAAAGTAGGATCGTAGGGTTGTACGCATCTATGCAGCCTGAACCTGGGTAAATCCCCTTTGTGCCATCCGCTAGTCCCGCTCTTCTCACGATTCTATGCCCCGCAACCGTAGAAGGGATTCCAATGATCCCATAGGTGTCGTTTCCCATCGACAATCATACAACTTCTACTCAATACCACATCATCATCATAGTCATCTAACCAATCCTACTTAGTTTTTCTTAGCACATGATCATGAGTATTAGCTAGGACCTACTACTTTCTCTTAGGTAAAATAGCATAAAACAAGATAGGCCCTGACTCTCCATTATGGAGAATGGAGATTATCATGTCTCCAATTCTTTCCTTTCGCACAATGTTGCTTCCAAGAACCTCCCTACGACTGACCATACATGTTTTCCATTCTTTGATTTTCATGTATTCACTGGTTTTAGAAATCCGATATGGACAGGTGTGATTCGTAGGATGACCTGGTTGTATGTTCAAAACATCAAGGCCATCATTCTGATACATCAGATGAGGCACACAATCATTGGGGATTTTCTATTTAAAAACATATTAATAACTTCATAGTTAGCAATGTAGTTTAGTTTTAGAAGAATTTATGCGAAAGATACACGGATATCGTAATAGTAAAAAATCTTACCATGGCATCTCCATGGATGTTACATAGTTCAACACGTGCACTAGTGGCACGTATTGACCATAATGTGGAGGAGTTTGATAATAGACATTGTAATTCTCAAGATCAGTACAAAATGCGACCAGATGATTTTTCTCCTGATAAGTTAACTCAGAGCCATCGGTGTAATAGGTTCTGTATACCATCTTCCGCACATTGTTTGAAGAATGAAAATAAGTTGTCAATGGAAATGAGCTATCAACTATTTTGAAATAAACAATATAAATAAGTTAATAACTATGTTTGAGAAACTCACATAGCGGTAGAATTGGAAGCGTATCAACAAGGACCCAAATGTCCATATTGTCTTGGTCGATGTCAGGATCACCAAGATCCATGGTGACAAGCATCCCCTCATAAAAACCATACATCTTGCAAAGTGCTTCCCAATTTGTGCAACCAAAATGGGTTACACTCTTAGCATTGTATAGATTTACTTCAAAATCCATACCATGATAGGTCCTCAGGTGAATTTTCTTTGTTTCGAAATTTTCATGGTCTTCAAAATCCATCCTCTCCAAGACATAACGTCTTGCATGGCATGGGATAAGCTACTCGAATTGTAAAAGATGAAAATTAGATGTTGAAACAGTGGAAGTCATGCTTAATTACAAAAAAGCACTTGTCCTCGTAGCGTGCCGTTTCAACATCGAAGGTCTCCTGGAGTTTAATGTTGAAGCACCGACCTTCGTCCAGGTGAGGTGCCCTGTCGCACAGACCCCGGTCATCCTTGCACCAGGAGCACTCCCCTGGGAGACTTTCATCGTCCTATAACGACATTTGCTACGTTCATAATTCAAAGATTAAACTTGTACAATAAAATATATGTACTACAAAAACTAAATTAGATCATTATTATTCAGCACGGGTTGACAATCGGTCCGTTGAGTCATTTTTTGAAAACTCTCAGCTCACGTGGTGTATATATTCGACCGTTGGTGATGGTCGCTCCTCCCTTCATCCTCGAGTGCATTCAACCAAAATGTTTAGCACACAGGAATGAAGGAGAAGTGACCCCCACGACAACAGTTAGCATTATTCTTCTCTGATATATGGTGGACACACTCCCTCACTGATTTTTCGACCGTTGGTGATGGTCGTTATTCCTCCTTCCCCTAGCGCATAACAAAGGTCTAGCACGAGGAGAAGAAGGAGAAACGACCCCCATGACAATAGTTGGGATTCTTCCTCTCTCATATATGGTGCATACTTTCTCCCTCAATCATTTTTTGATTGTCATGTATGGAGCCTCGACAGACTTAAATTCAACCCAAAATGTCATTTATTTATCTTTCTAGAAAATCCAGGCCACTCAATATTTCCTACATATTCTAGCACAAATCAGGTCAGAATTCACGGAAAAATCCGGCATGATCTTTGCTAAAAAAGGACATGTCGAGTGCCTGAAATTTGCCACAATGGAAATAAATCAACACTCCGGCAAAACATAGGCCACTCGGAGGTGTAACCTACAAACATGGGCAGCCACTTGGGCAAGCACATATCCTATTTGAGCAACACAAGATATACATATTTATATCTACATCATATGAGCATTCAAAGTAGGAGTAGTTTTCCAAATTGAGCATTCAATAAGCAAAACCAAATCATAAAATAAATTAGTAGTCAAATTAGCATGCATTCAATAAGCAAAACTAAATCATCTGTTTCGTCCGTACATCGTTGAATATTATCACTAATACATCTTGAATAGTATCATATATATAACATCACTAATATAGCTAAAACCCTAGCGAACGACGGGTATCGGCGCGGGCGGTGCACACCCAAAGAGAAGGAACCATCACAGATCATAGATCCAGTGAGATCCCTGAAGAACCTGCCAGGTACTGGGGAACCTGCCCTCCAACGAAACATGCAGCAGCGGACGTGCTCGCCCTCCTCGCTCAAACGGTGACGTACCACCTCCGCAGGGTCCTCAAGCCTTCGCACCATCACTGGCCCATGCGACCGTCACCAAAGAAGGTTTGGGTCAACGCCGGGCTGGCATCTCACCAAGCTGCGCCCCCCGGAAGGTAGCACCTCCCAATACCAGCCCGGCGGAGCTCGCTCCCGGACATGGCCCCTCTGATCAAGCAGGTGTCCTCCACCGAGTCAACGGCAAGGATGCGGGATAGGCATCATCAACGTCGATGCGGGAATAAATGCTTTAACTAAAAAAATAACAACAAATTATATAAACTACACTTAGTTAAATACACTTGAAACACCTAAATTCTATTAACTACACCTAGTTAAAAACCTATATTTTGAACATGATTAGATCATAACTAGTGTTCATACTACATTATTCTAAGATTAAACACCTAAAATACCTAAATTAAATTAACAACATCGGGTGGCTGGTCTCACCTCGAGGTCGGAGGTGGTCGGTGACGGGGACGACGGCGGGGATGATGCAGGGGTTCCTTTATTTCTGCAAAAACAAAATATAAACAAAAACATTATTATCGTCATCTTAGGAATTAGTGAAACCCTAAATCAAAATATAAACAAAAACCTACATTTACTAAAAAAATCCTATTCTATTCAAAAGACCTACATTTACTTATTCTTTTCAATTTCATATACTTTATTCTATTCAAATTTTCTTGAAATTTCATATTCTATTCAAAATACCTACATTTACTTATTCTTTTCAATTTCATATTTATTATACTCAAATTACTTATTCAAATTTGGGGGGGAGGAGGAGAGAGCA
>LT934112.1:677790822-677811275 GCA_900231445.1 Triticum turgidum subsp. durum
GAGGGGGATGAGGGAGGGACCATGGGGGGCAGGAGGATGGCGGTGATGGAGGAGGAGGGACGGAGGGAGGACGACGTCAGCGACGGCGGCCACGGCGACGGAGGCGACATACGCGATGAGAGAGTGTGAGGAGGAGGAGGGAGGAGGAGGGGGAGGAGGAGGGAGGGACCTTGGGGGGAATGAGGATGGCGACGATAGAGAAGGACAGCGGTGACGGTGATGGAGGCGACAGAGGCGATGAGAGAGTGAGAGGACGAGCGCGGGCCGGTTTGGATAAGGGCCCATAGGGGTAGCGCTTGTCCAAAAAAAGCGCTACTTCTTAAATCTTTAGCAGTAGCGCTCTTTGTAAAAATGCGCTACTGATAATGCTAAGAATGTAAAAAAATTTCAAAAATACATTGGTCATCGATGACCTTTTTGTGTAGGATCTAAATTGTCAATAGGAATCTTCTCTGGTTTAAGAACCGGTGAAGATTCCTATTGCGGACACAGATCCTACACATGGAGTTCAATGAAGACCAAGTTGTTGTGATGGTTTGAGAAGCACCATATTTAAGGTGGTAAAAATTCTATTTGCGGAGCGAGGTGGGACTAAACTTTGATCTTATTAGGAGGGGACTAAATTTATCAGTTGCGCTAGTTATGGTAAAAGCGCTGTCGGTGTCAAAACCGGCGGATCTCGGGTAGGGGGTCCCGAACTGTGCGTCTAGGCGGATGGTAACAGGAGATGAGGGACACGATGTTTTACCCAGGTTCGGGCCCTCTTGATGGAGGTAAAACCCTACGTCCTCCTTGATTAATATTGATGATGTGGGTATTACAAGAGTAGATCTACCACGAGATCAAGGAGGCTAAACCCTAGAAGCTAGCCTATGGTATGATTGTTGTCCGTCCTATGGACTAAAGCCATCCGGTTTATATAGACACCAGAGAGGGCTAGGGTTACACAGAGTCGGTTACAATGGTAGGAGATCTACATATCCGTATTGCCAAGCTTGCCTTCCACGCCAAGGAAAGTCCCATACGGACACGGGAGGAAGTCTTCAATCTTGTACCTTCATAGTCTTGGAGTCTGGCCGATGATGATAGTTCGGCTATCCGGACACCCCCTAGTCCAGGACTCTCTCAGTAGCCCCTGCACGAGGCTTCAATGACGATGAGTCCGGCGCGCATATTGTCTTTGGCATTGCAAGGCGGGTTCCTTCTCCGAATAATTTATAGAGGGTTGTGAACACCAGGATAGTGTCCGGCTCTGCAAAATAAATTCCACATTCCACCGTAGAGAGAATAATATTTACACAAGTTCAATCTGCTGACGTATTCCGTGGCGTGACGTCACACCACAACCAAGCCTTTACTTGAATCATTTTTATTATACCACCTCAGCGCGTTTAGCGAAGCGGTTTCCTTAGCACGTCTTGTCGAAGCAGAGATCATGTTCCCCTTATCTCGGGATTCTCATCAATACGGACGTGGGTAACCCAACCGCGCCCGTTGCCATGCCCCCTCCATCGAAGGCGAGTTCCAAACGGTCACGGGGATGGCTCTTGGTATTCTCCCTCTTTATAATGAGACCAAGGCCCGCTCCTTTTCTTCAATCCTCAATCGAATCCGCCCCTCGCCCCGAGTTCCAACACCCAGGGCTCCAGATTCGGGCACTTCAGACCTTCGACAATGTCCGGCTCCGACCTACAGGGCCGGTGGATGCCCTCCTCCGTTACGGAAGAGGACGTGCTAAAGCTGAGAGACGCCTGGTACTTAACCTACGAGATTTCGCATAGGTTGCCTGCCCAAGGGCAAGTCATTCCTACTCCTGAGCCTGGCGAGAGTGTCGTGTTCATGTCTCACCTCCGTCGGGGTTTAGGCTTCCCGATGGATCCCTTCGTGAGGGGGGCTCCTGTTTTACTATGTGCTGGAATTCCATGACTTGGCTCCGGAGTCTATCCTCCACATCTCATCATTTATTGTCGTCTGTGAAGGCTTCCTCCGCACTACCCCTCACTTCGGTTTGTGGCTCAAAACCTTCAATGTGAAGCCGAAGATGATTGAGGGGCGCCAAGCAGAGTGCGGTGGGGAGGTTATAAGCAAGAGAGCCGATGCTCCATGGCCCGAGGGCTCTTTTCAGGAGGAGCTCGGCTTGTGGCAACAGGAGTGGTTCTATATCACTGCTCCCAGGGGCAGCAGGCAGAGGCCACCGCCTGCCTTTCGCTCGGGCCCTCCACAACGGCTGACGTTGTGGGTCAACAAAGGGCTCGACTGGGGGGCGTCCAAGGATGTACCCCTATTGTAGGGCCGGATTCAAGACCTCCAAGAGAGGGAGATCAATCTGGTCGTAGTGACGCAGGTTATGCTAATTCGGCATCTTCTGCCCTGCAAACGTCGCCCCCTCTGCCGGTGGGAATTCAAACCGGAGGGACCACGCGCTCTCCAACACTTCATGGGTACAAAACCCGTGGAGATGTACAAACTGTTCTTCGGATCACAAGAAGTGTGTCCGGACTTGACTGAGGATGCTAGCCTAAGCTGCAATCGTCCGGATACTCAAGTAAGTAGCCCTGTGTCCGGACATATCATCCATTTATTTATCATGGACTTGCCTTTTAACCGGCTATCCCTTGAACAGGAGTGGATAGCGCAAGCAAAACTGATACGGTGTCCGCCCCCCCTCCTTGTGACCACGTCAGATCTCGTGTTAATCAAAATGTTGGAGGTAGCGCCTTCAGAGGAGGGTGAAGGGGGGAACAGGGAAACTACCACCTCTGCTAAGGAGGCTCTCAATAAGGGGGGAATCAAGAATCCCTCCCTCCAGGGGGAGAAGAGGACCGCTTTCGAAAACCCGGAGGCCAAAGCCTCGAAGCAGGGAAAGAAATCTGCATCGGAAGGTCCTGGGCGGGGAGGAGTCCCGACCGCACAATCTCCCCAAAGGAATCAGCCCTCCAGCGAGCCGTAAGTAGAGAAAAAGGGAAGTTTTGTAATAAGGGACATCCCTATTTTATCTCTAAGGATAACCGAAGTTTTTACCTTGTAGTTCAGATCTCATCCCTTCTCAGCAGAGCTCATCCTCGGGGGACCTTCATCCGGAGATGATGGAGAGCGAAACACCTCCATTTGCCGCCCCGTCAGGCGGGGCGGACGACTCTGAGGTGTCGTCACGGAGGGTATCCCCGAGTCCGGCGGGGCCGGGGAGTTCAGCACCCACTGGAGTACGGTGATTGAAAGGATCTCATCCGCGAAGAGCGGCTTGCATGAGGCCGTCAGTAGTTTACTGACGGGGTTTGTGGTATGCAAAAAATGATATACATTTTGATAGTTTTGCACATAGAGTGCACCCTGTATAGATAGTAGCCCCTGAGACTCGGTATGTTGTCGAAAGCGACAGCGTGCCGAGGATCATAATCTCAATTACAAAATGTCACCTTTCCTATGCAGGTGGCGGGACGTTCGGTGGCCAGCCGGACTGATAGAGTTGCCGAGCTGAAGCGGCAACTTGACGTTGCGGATGCGGACATCGCGCTGGTTAATAAACGACTTGATGAGTCATAAGGTAGGTTGTTTCTCCGCGGTCACCTGGTAAGGGAGCTGATGCCCACTCCTTACCACATGTATGCTTGATGCAGATGGTGCCGCTGCTGTGGAAGACCTTCGGGCAGAGCTTGCTCGAGCCAAGGAGAAAGCCAGAAAAACTGATGCGGCTACCTTGAAGGCAGTGGAGGAGCTAAAAGCCAAAAAGGCTGCTCACTGCCGAAGCAGGGAGGAAATGGCCGTAATGGCCGTGAAATTAAAAGATACTACCGACCGCTATGAGGTTCTTGAAAGAGAACGCCAAGCGGAGCAGGAGGGCCTGAAGAAGGCCACCGCCGAAGCCAAGGATGCTCGTTCTGCAATGCGGGCTATAAAGGAGGGAACCGCGTCAGGCCGGAGACATTGCGGCTGGAAAGCCCTTTCTGTTGCGGAGGAAGTTCACGGATCCGAAGTATGCTCAGTTGGGCCAGTTGTGGAGTGCGGAGGATCCTTATCTGGACTTGGCGGTAAGTGCGGCGGACGCAGTTGTGCATTTCCGAAGTCAGAAGGATCATGAAATGGAAGAGCTTTTTTGGTCTCAATTCCATAGTCCGGAGCGTCCACTTCTGTTGACCGATCGGTTGGCTGAGTGGGCTGAGCTGAATAGATTGTCCGGACTTGCCATGACGGATGTGGTGGTTCATCTATGGCCGGAAAGGCCCAAGCCGAAGAGTTATTTTGGTGTATTGCAGCAATTCCTTGGGGCGGTGCCGCATATCAAGGCGATGAAGCGGTCGGCATGCATAGAGGGTGCACGGATGGATCTTGCCCGTGTTAAGACATACTGGGCGGAGATGAATGCCACCGATGTTGCGTCCTGGGGTTCGGACGAGAGCCGATTACCCACCGACCACTATTTTGAGGAAGTCCTACAGGGCGCTCATTTAATAGAGTCGTAGTGCTCGAAAAATGTCATATTCAAATGACATGTATGATTTGTGAAATCATATTTATAATGTAACGACTTTTTATACTTGTGCGTTCAAGTATTGAAATATCTCCTGTGCGGCCGTTAATGTATATGTATTTATAACCTGAAAGATGGCAGTCTTTGGCTTCGGCCCCCACGCACATGGTGCGGGGGTGTTTGCAAAAAGGCGCATTTTCACACTTAATCCAACGTCTTGGTCCTTTGAAGGAGGTGATAGCATAGCAAACTAGGCAACCGGACTATAATGCTTTATCACTTTCACTTAGACATAGGAGCTCGATGGTGGGGCTACTATATAGCCCCTAGAGGCACCGCGCTCTCCGAACTCCGGGCGCGTGTGTGCCTGACCGGGAAGCGGTCCTTCGTCAAAGCGGAGGAATTCTAAACATTCCAGTAGTTGATCGAGTGGTTTACTAGTCTCTCGCTATATTATGACAGTCAGTTTTCGGCTTTCTCTACTGAGGTGCTCTCCCGGCCGAACCGGGGCACAATCGCAGTAGTTCTCCTGGTGCCGCGTTAGCCGATGGAGCGGAACGTAAGGCAGCAAAACACAGGAGCCGGGCAAACCCAACATTTGACCAAAGACATGATTCGGAGCTGATGCATATAAGGCCTAACTCGAGACGCCGAACACTCCCTAAGGTATTCGGACTTTATGATAACGGGCAGAACAATGCCCTATGCCCCTAGTGTCTAGATACAGGCGAGAACTTCTAACGCGGCCGATGCCAAAACGCCAGCCTCCTCCTCGGTTATGGTAGGAAACCGGGGGATGAGTATCAACAAGAGACAATAAGAAAGGTTTACGCAGGGTCTTAATCTGAAGAGAATCCTTGCAATGGGTCCCTGCTGCACGTCTGCGCCTGTGTCTCCGTTGTGCTGTATCCTGGATGGGTGTAGCACGTGGTTCATTTGTAAAAGAGAAGAACTTAGTTTAGAAAAAATATCGTGCAAAAAATGTATTTAAAATAGAGTATGATTTGGAAGATGAATAAAATTGAGCTTTATTGGCTGTCATTGTTTATACGTGCAGCCCCTTGTAAAGAGGTATGCGGCTGGGAAGCCCCTTGTTTAGTTATGACGGACTCGCCTAACCGTGTCCGAGGTCTAAATGACCTGTTTTTAGGGGCTTTGATCAGCAAGGTTGGATTAATGTGTGGCTGTCAAGACAGTCTCATGTTTTCCGTGGTCAGGGAACACTCGGAGTTTCCCTTTAATGTTATGCCGCGTGGACCGTGCATTTTGAGTGTAAGAGACGCGTAATGCGGTATTGCGTTAAAGCGGGCGAAAGCTTCGCGTCCCAGTAGTTCTTGATGGCTACTTTTGAATGGGGCGATATGGAAGATTAGCTTTTCGCGACGGAAGTTGTCGGGTGAACCGAACACAACCTTTAGTAGTACAGAGCCTGTACAATTGGCATAAAGGTCTGGCGTCACTCCTTTGAAGGAAGTGTTGCTATGGCGAATTTTGGTAGGGTCTATCCCCATTCTGCGGATGGTGTCCTGGTATAGCAGGTTTATATCGCTTCCGCCATCCATTAGGACTTGTGTGAATTGTAGTTCGTCAATTATGGGATCCAATATCAAAGCAGTCCCTCCTGCATTTCAAATACTTCTGGAGTAATCCTGATGGTCGAAAGTAATTGGGTTTGACATCCAATTTCGGAGCTCCGCTTGGGTGGATCATGCGGCGCGTGTTTTAATAGTTGCCGCACTATTTATCACATGAAGTGAGTTCACTGTTTTGACTTCTAGTGGGAAAGTCTTCTGTTTTCCGGCCTGCTGCTTGTGGGATTCGTCATCGTCTTCGCTTGGTGTGTCGAGCCCCTTGTGTTCGGCGTTAAGTCGGCCGGACTGCTTGAAGACCCAACAATCTCTATGGGTATGGTTTGCAGGCTTCCCGGGGGTACTGTGGATTTGACATATCCTATCCAAGATTTTGTTTAGGTTGGATAGCTCGTCACTGTTGTCCTTAAGGGGCAGTGTTTTGTTATTCGGCCGAGAGCTTTTGAATCCGGCGTTGACCGCCGTGCTATTTGGGCCATTTTCCTTATTCCGGCGCTGATCTTTTCTGCGTCATGATTTCCCATTTCCATCCCTGACCTTGGATGTACTCGGGTCGCTGGTGCTGCATCTTGCTAGCCAGCTATCTTCCCCCGCGCAAAAGCGGGTCATGAGGCTTGTTAGTGCGGCCATTGTTCTTGGTTTTTCCTGGCCGAGGTGTCTGGCGAGCCATTCGTCTCGGACGTTATGTTTAAAGGCTGCTAAGGCTTTGGCGTCCGGACAGTCAACTATTTGGTTCTTTTTGGTGAGGAACCTGTTCCAGAATTTGTGTGCTGACTCCCCGGGCTGTTGAGTTATGTGACTTAAATCGTCTGCATCCGGAGGGCGGACATAAGTTCCCTGAAAATTTGCTCGAAACGCATCCTCAAGCTCTTCCCAACTTCCGATGGTATTTTCTTGGAGGCTTTTGAGCCAATGCCGAGCTGGCCCTTTGAGCTTGAGGGGTAGGTATTTTATGGCATGGAGATCGTCTCCTCTAGCCATATGTATGTGTAGGATATAATCCTCAATCCAGACTACGGGGTCTGTTGTCCCGTCATATGCCTCTATGTTTACGGGCTTGAATCCTGCTGGAAATTCATGATCCAGTACCTCGTCAGTGAAATATAGTGGGTGTGCGGCGCCCCTGTATTTAGGTGTGCCGTTATCTTCAAACACTCGGCGGGTTGTGTTGCTTTCTGGAGCCTTCTTTGGCCCATAGATGGACCTGACCGGGCCATCCTTTTTGCGAGGATCCTTATTTGGATCGTGTGTCGGATTATGTGCGGCGCCGCTTGCCGCTCTTAGCCTATTATCTGGTCGTCTATCCGGCCAGGCGGCCTCTTTCTTTTTTGACTGTGGGGGCTCTACGGCCTCCTCGTCAAACTCGGGCAACAGCTTGCGCTTCGGGTAGCTCTTTGCTTGGTGACTATTGCCGTATTTATTTGCGGTCGTGAGTACCTTGCTCCATCTCATTCTGAGTATGTCTTCCGCCGTTTTGAGCTTCCGCTTTTGCTTCTTCAAACTCCTTGCAGTGGCGACGAGCCTTCTGTGAAGGTTCTTATGCTCCGGTGATGTGTCCGGCGTGAGATCGTCTGGACTATTGTTTTCGCCGGGAATGGGTTACTCGTCCACTGGTTCGCCCTGCTCTACGGCTGGGTTAGTATGGGTGCCGTTGTTATCGAGGCGGGACTTCGGGCGGCGCTTGCGTCGCCGTTTTTGTTGTTTTTCGGGGGAATTATCCTTCGCTGCATCCCGTTGTTCCTCGTTATCGCTTCCTTTTGGTGTATCCACCATATATACGTCGTGAGTTGAGGTGGCTTTCTAGTGCCCAGTAGGCGCTGGTTCTTATTCGTCTCCGGCATCGTCATCCATACCGTCGATGTCTTCGGAGTTGAAGTCTAGCATGTCAGTTAAATCGTCGACAGTGGCTACTAAGTGGGTGGTGGGTGGGCCTTGAATTTCTTCGTCGTCCGCGTCCCAACCGTCCTGACCGCGGTCCGGCCAGGGCTCTCCTGATAATGAGAGATACTTTAGCGAACTCAGGATGTCGACGAAAGGTGAGTGTTGAAATATGTCCGCAGCGGTGAACTCCATGATCGGCGCCCAATCGGATTCGATTGAAGGGGGCGTGGGAGGTTTGGAGTCCGGCAAGGAGTCCGGCACCTCGGAGTCAGGAGCTTCACAAGGAACAAGGTCAGTATTCGGCTCTATTGCCGTAGAGGTTGCAGCCCCCGAGGCGGTGTCTAACCACCCGTCCTCGATCTGCATAGCCGGCTCCGAATCAAGGGTCGGAGCGGACTCGTGTGCGGCCTCCAGGGCATTGTCCGGCAGCAGAGCTAGATCATGCCCATCGTGACAGTGCGGCACGCTCGGCTGTGGCTCGAATCCATCGAAAATCAAGTCTCCGCGGATGTCAGCCGTAAAGTTCAGACTTCCAGATCTGACCTGACGGCCAGGGGCGTAGCTTTCGATCTGCTCCAGATGGCCAAACGAATTGGCCTGCAGTGCAAAGCCGCCGAATACGAAGATCTGTCCGGGGAGAAAGGTCTCACCCTGGACCGCGTCGTTGTTGATGATCGAAGGAGCCATCGAGCATATCGGTGACGAAACAGAGGAACTCACAATAAAAGCACCAGTGTCGGTGTCAAAACCGGCGGATCTCAGGTAGGGGGTTTCGAACTGTGCATCTAGGCGGATGGTAACAGGAGACGAGGAACACGATGTTTTACCCAGGTTCGGGCCCTCTTGATGGAGGTAAAACCCTACGTCCTGCTTGATTAATATTGATGATGTGGGTATTACAAGAGTAGATCTACCACGAGATCAAGGAGGCTAAACCCTAGAAGCTAGCCTATGGTATGATTGTTGTCCGTCCTATGGACTAAAGCCATCCGGTTTATATAGACACCGGAGAGGGATAGGGTTACACAGAGTCAGTTACAATGGTAGGAGATCTACATATCCGTATTGCCAAGCTTGCCGTCCACGCCAAGGAAAGTCTCATCCGGACACGGGACAAAGTCTTCAATCTTGTATCTTCATAGTCTTGGAGTCCGGCCGATGATGATAGTTTGGCTATTCGGACACCCCCTAGTCCAGGACTCCCTAAAGCGCTATTGCTAAGATCTACTGTAGTAGCGCTTTCTAAGAATGTGCGCTACTAGTATCCCTAGCATACCTAGAACGGTGTGTCAGTTTTAGTAGTAGCGAGTTTTACAGATTCAGCGCTACTGTTATGCTCATATTAACAGCGCTTGTGCTTCCCGAGCGCTAGTGCTACTTAGCAGCAGCGATTGCTTTTTAAAAGCGCTACTGGTGAGCTCATGTGTATAAGCATTTCCCTAGTAGTGGCCTGCCGCCTGGTGGGCCCTGCCGACAGTCGTGATCTTGGCCGACAGCTAGGGCCCGCCGCCTGCGGGCCAGGAGGACAAGGCCTCACTGTAGCCTTGCCCCTGATGACGATAGCCTGGTCGATGGGCGCATGGCTACAGTACCGCCTGCTCCATCTTCGCGACAGATGGCGCGATCTGGTCCAAGCTCTTCTGGATCCTAAGAAGGGCCTTGGCGATGTTGTTCTGCTCCAAAACTGCGTCCTCCATCTGCTTCCGCAAATCCAACCCCACCATGACTTGTGTGAGACTGAGGGTGCGCGTCGGCGCCAGATCCACGATCCGCTAGAACATTGGGCAGCGGTGGGGGGGGCAATTTCTCGTTCTGTATACCAAATGACACGGACCTTACTATAGGTCTCTCGATAAGCTTAAGGATCAGAGGTACGACTTGATTTAGTTCGAATCAGCAAGAAAGGGGAGGAATCGGAGATGAGAGCAAGGGTATGGGAGGGAAGATACACGCCATGCGGCGGCCGATCTAGGGTTTAGTACTTTCCAGCCCACTCACTTCCACAGTCTCGTGTATGTATTAGATTCCCACTCGCTTGTCACTTGGTCCAGCTCGATACAGTCACTCGCAGGTTGGGCTTCGCTTCACACTTGGGCCTATCGGGTCGGCCCGTAGTAGCCTTGGTAGCACTAGATGTAGTAGTTCCCGTGAAAGAACGTCTCCGCCCGACGCCACCGAGAGGCCAAACCCTATTTGGCGCCTTAAGCGCCCGATATAGGGTTAATGGTACAGGGCGCACACCCCTTGTCCATGCTGGGCCGGCCCACAGTCCTTTATTTCGGACTTAAAGAAAGCAAAAGACCAACTTTCACTGCGTTAACCAACCAGCCATCTGCACTTGACGTGTTTAGCTGTAGGTTTTACCCCTTTTCTTCTTTCTCTCTTCCTTCTTTTTTTGTATTTTTATTTTATTTCCATTTTTCCTTTCTTTATCCTGTTTCTATAATACAGGAATGTAAATTTCAAATTCATGAACTTTATTCTAAATCGATGTACTTTTAATTCGATCCGATGACCTTTTTTCAATACCGACGATTTTTTTTTCAAATTTGATGAACTTTTTTTAAATTCATTGAACTTTTTCAAATTCGATGAATATTTTTCAAAAAAATAATGATTTTTTTTCGAATTCGATGAACTTTTTTCAAATTCTATGAACTTTTCCCATGTTTGATTAACTTATTCCAAAAGCGATGAACTTTTTTTCAAATTTGATGAACTTTTTTCAAAGTTGAGGAACTTGTTTAAAACCGATGAACTTGTTATCAAATTGGATGAACTTTTTCAAATTCGATGAACGTTTTTTCAAAATTTGGGAAATTTTATTTAAATTATTGTACAGTTTTAAATTCACATTTTTTTGCGGATTTTTTCAATTTAATCAACAAACAAACCTGCCACCAGTTCTCACACGAAAATTCTAACATTGTTACCTTCTTTACTTCTTTTCACTTTTCTTTTTTCTTTTTTCGTTTTTCTTCTTCCAGGTTCGACGGTTTTATTTTAATTCTTGATTTTTTTCACAATTGATAAACTATTTCTCAATTTGGTAAATTTATATTCACCGTGTATTACATAAAATTTCATTGTATTAAGAAAAATGTTCATTGTATATTATGAAAATTGTTCACCTTTGCATATAAAAATGTTCATCGTGTATTATAAAAATGTTCATCGTATATTATGAAATATTTCAACGTTTTTACTAAATGTTGAATGCGTAAATTGTTCAGAACATATATTCATGTTGTTTCAAAAATGGTCATCGTGTATTATTTAAAATGTTCAATGGATATAAAAAATGTTCAGGATTTTTTTTCCTATTTTAGTTTTGGTTATTCAATGAGTATACAATTGTTCACTATGTTTCTTGATTTTGTTCAGTATATATTACACAATGTTCAATGTGTATTCGCAAATTGTTCAACGTATTTTCACAAATGTTCAGTACGTGTTTGAAAATTCTTCAGCGCATATATTCCTATTTTTTTTAAATGTTCATCGTATATTAACATAAGTTCATCTGTATTATTTAAAATATTCAGCTTATTTTAAGAAAATGTCAACGGATATCGCAAAATGTTCAACGGATATTACAGAAAACAAGTTCATGCATATTTTGAGAAAAGGTACAGAGAAAAAAGAAAAAAAAGACGAATACAGAAGAAAAGAAGAAAGAGGAAAGAAGACAGTAGAAAAAAACGATGGAACCAGTCACACTAGATGAGGGTAGCTGGTTGGTCGGTGCATTCACGCTAAACAAAGGAAGTCTTGTGTTCGAATCCCACCTTTCTAGCGAACTTTTTGCTGACAGAAAAAAGTAAAGAAAATGGGCCGGCCCAGCGGGGAGAGGGGGGTGTGCGCCCTGTACGGGTTGGCCTTTAAGGGGCGCTTAAGGCGCCGTTTAGGAAATGCCGAAAACAAAAGGCTAGGAAAGGAGCGAGCAGCAGCGGGTCGAGCGAGCAGCGATCAAGCGAGTGGGCCACGACCCACTAGGGGCGCGCGTGTGCGCCAGGATAGCGATCGGGCGCTGAAGGCGCTAACGAGGAGGTCTCCACCGAGAGTCTCAACGCGTGACTGCATCAACACAGTCACCGTTCCCCGGCCGCCGTGGCCTCCATGCTGCCGTGCAGCGCCTCCACGCCACTGCACTGTGCCGCCCTCCGCAGGCTCTGCGACACCATGCAGCGCCTCCATGCTCGCTGCACGCATGACGTCACATCACGCCACCTCCGCGCATGCTGCCACTCGCCACGCGCCACGGCCCTAAATCTTGAGGCTATGTGAATACCAATTGTTGGGTTCTAACCCTGGCTCTCTCTATCTCTCTCCCGTCCCACTCGCGCTCGAATGGATGTAAAAGAAAGAGGGGACGCTGCTGGTTTTGGCGACGAACGTCCGCTGCACATACAATGTTTGTACCTTGAGCTTAGTGTCCAGCACAGGGCCGTTACAACGATCACCGCATGGGTTCACCCAGGCCGGCGCTTGGGCACGATCCCCAAGCATCCTACCAAGTTGGGCGTGCGATCCGGCCCCTCCAGCCGCGACCACGACGCGCGCGAGGCGACGAGCCTGCAGCGATCACCGCGCTCACCATGCGATCCACGCGTGACTACACCAACACGGCCACCGGGCGCCGTGGTTTCCATGCCGCCGTGCAGCACCTCCACGCCACTGCACCGTGTCGCCCTCCGCGGGCTCTGCGCCACCACGCAGCGCCTCCATGCTCGCCGCATGCACGACGTCACAGCCCGCCACCTCCGCCCACCCTGCCACTCACCAGTGCGCGACCGTCGGCAGTCGCAATCAGAGGGCGTGAAAGCACATATTGCCCTAAGGCAAAATTCTTGACCAAAATATTCAAAACTGTCAGATGATTCAAGTTAAGTGTCAAACGCGCTGCTACCACTAACATATCGGCTATAGCTTCTGATTAGCAGGACTTGTTTGGTGAGAAAGGAAAATTAGCTGCTTCGTCGTGGAAGGATCTGTGATGTGATGTGATGTTATTGATTAGCGTGACCCGATGTAATCGTACAACCACTCTGTTCATGCAGGAGACGACCATCACGCCTATGTTTGTCGCTCAACTCAGATATACTTCCCCAGAGGCATTTCTTTACTGAGGGAGTACAACAGTTTGGGTCGTTAGTTGCACGTACAGCATCGAGATATACATATTTTTCCCCGCAAATGTCAACACATTTTATTGCATGCATGCAGTCGCGCTAATCATACAATTATTAACGACAAAAAGAAAATGTAACAAGGGAGTAATAATAACTAATTAAGCTACTAGCTCCGGAGGAAAGACCCACGTTAGCTGCCTCGAGTTCCATGACCTTAGGTATGCGTTGTAGCTATCGAGATCATTCCCTTGGGCACTCACTGTTTGGGATCTCATGTCGAATACATCTTCCGTGTCAGCAAAATAAACAGCATCTTTTTGTATCGCCGTGCTGAAAGCAGCAGAGACGGACTTGCTGAACCGTCTGCTGATGAAAAGCGCCCGGTCCTCTAGCCCCGCCTCCACCGGCACCCACATGGCTGCCTTCATGTCGGCCTCGAAAACCTCAACCGTGTGAGTGAACTCAAAAGGCGTTACCACTTGTCGCCTCACCATGAGCAGCTTCCCACGCGACTCGATCAGGTACCACATGGTTTTGATGTCATTCTTCAAGGACCCGTCTACATCAATATATCGGAATCCTTGAGGAACCATGTCCTTCTTGGTCATCTTGGTCAAGTCATCATCCTCTGTGTCATGGTCGTCGTAATCATCATGGTCAAAACCTTCCCCGATGACACACTTGCCACCGGTGACAATGGGTACGCCGCTATAATTGAAGGCAATGTCAAGGAAGACTAGATCCTCATCCTTTGTGACCCCATAAAGTCTGTCTCCAAGAAAAGCAACATCGATGATGCTCACGAGGGGAGCCGCATAAGACTTGGGCAACCACACGCCCTTCCCAAGCCGGGTTAAGATGATGGGGCAACTGCGATGGTTGGTCATGAGAGCAATGACGTCATCCGGGGTGGACCGCAACAACACCTTGCGTATGTTGAAAAGCTTGGAAACATGGCCGATGGCAGCGTCCAGCTCGGGGAGAGACAATGTCGTGCCAGAAAACATGTTGTGCAACAAGTAGTTTCTATACATCTTGCCCACACGGTCGTCGATGGCGATCCAACCATCTGTAGAGCCAATGCATGTCGTCGTCTTGGGCAAGGAGACAAACCGGTGCCAAGCACGGACGGCGAGAGCCATACCAACGCAGCTCGTTATGGCTTTGGGGTAGGAGGCGATGCGATGCACAACACGGTCAAAGGGGGTCATGACCCCGCCATTCGGGAACACGATCCATGGAAGCTGCCTCGCAGGGGGGCGCGCTGCAGAGCGCCAAGAACGGCACACGGCCTGAAAGCAAGCACGATCGACAGGGAAAAAGATGCGCGCAAAGACCAGGGCTAGGAGGTCCTCTGGGAGTTCAGACCACGCTGCCATTGATGGCCGACTTGTATGGTTTGATTTGATTTGATTTGATTGATGCTGCGCTCCTGCAGGTCCTGTTTGTTTATATAGGATAGGATAGATAGATAGACCGACCGACTCCGGCCAGTGTTCCAACTCCTTTTTTATTATTATTATTTTTTTTTGCGGGCAAAGTGTTCCAACTCCAACACGACCCGGACTCCCTTGCCTAATTATAGATACGGTAATATACGGGAAGGACTAGTAGACTATTAGTATCTACGCTACCAGGAGTACGTACGTGACCAAAAAAAAAGGAGTACGTACGTGACCAAAGAAAAAAATAAAGCAAATTTGCCAAACGTATATATGTACCATACACACACACACAAAAAAAGGCTTTTTCGGCTGGGACACACACACAAAAAAAAAGGCTTTTTCGGCTGGGTTCGAATCGGAGAGCAGTCGGTCCAGGCTTGCTAATCGAATCCTTTTGATTCTTGAAAAAAAAATGAGCTCTTTATTTTTTGTATATGGTCCCGGTCAAGCTTGAAACAAGGTTTTGGATCCCGAGTGGACCTTTTCTCTTGGGAAAAAGTCCAAAACAAACCTTGAACTTGTAGACCAAAGATAAATCAAACCCTGAACTTTGAATTCCGGAAGTTGGCACTCTGAACTTGTGAATCCCGGTCTATTTTGAACCTTTAAAGCATTTACATGGTTTTTGCTGTGCATTAAGACAAATTTGGCCGGCCCATTAGGACAGTTGCTCGCGCCGCTCGTGCTTAGATGTAGGCTGACTCGCTCTTCTCTGGTTTTTCTTTCCTTTTTCGTTTTTACTTTGGTTTTTCTTTTATTTTTCCGTTTTTACTTTGGGTTTTATTTTTTCATTGATTTTCTTTTCTTTTACACTTGTTTTCTTTGGATTTATTCTTTGTTATATTTTTGTTCTTTTGTTTCTTTCTTGGGTTTTTTGTACGGTTTGGTTCTTTTGCTTTTCCTTTTGTTACTTTGCCGGTTTTAATCGGTTTCATTTTTTTGACACATATCTATTTTTTCTCAGTACGCAATGTACACTTTTAGCGCACACACTTTCAACTTTTTTTAAACATACTTTGCATATTTTTAAATATATAATGTACATTTCTTTAAATGCACATTTTCAACACCTTTTTGAATGTCATATTTTTTGAAATCCATAACCCACTTTTCTTCTATAACGAAACCAGTGAGCTTGCGAGGACTCGAACTCGGGACCTCGCACTCGAGGCACGCATACATGATAGACAACATGACATATATAAGAAAACACCTTTGAAAAGACGAACATTGTTGGAAATGTGTGAACTTTTTTTGAAAAGACGAACATATATTAGAAAACAATTTTCTAAAAATGTGCGAACATTTTCGAATATTATAGAATTTTTATTGAATTTATGAACCAAAATTGAGAAGATGAACATTTTTTTGGAAATTTGTACAATTTGTTTTAAAAGATGACATTTTTTGAAATTTCTGGACATTTTCTGAAAACGCGGACATTTAAAAAAATACTGGAACATTCTTTTTTAAATCCAGAACATTATCCTAATTTATGAAAAAAATGCGAACACAAACATTTTTTTAGACAAACACAAACATTTTATGAAATGTTGATTTTTGAAGAAAAAAACAAATGTATTGGGCCGGCCCAAATTCTGGTTAGTGTGAGTAGCAGGTTATCCGGGCCGGGATTGAGTATTCCTAGTGTGCCAAACAGGGCTAGGGTCCGAAATAAACCGGGATTGATAAGTTCAGAGTGCCAACTTTCGGGATTTAAAGTTCAGGGTTTGATTTATCTTTGGTCTACAAGTTCAAGGTTTATTTTAGACTTTTTCCTTTCTCTTGAGGGGCACCGAAATTTGCGGTTACCACGATAACCGCGAAATACCAAAAAAAAATCGAACGAAATTTAAAATCAAATTTTGAATTCAATTTTTTTAGGTCAACATAAATATGTATTCAACTCTTAAATGATCACTTGCGATTCCCTTAGTAGTGGCTGGTCACCCGAAGCTGCCGCTTGCTGCGCATCGCGAGTGCGACCAGACTTGAACCTGAGACTGGCTGCTATGGAGAGCATGTCTTTGCCACTACGCCGTCATGACCAGGAGTGTTGCCATAGCAGAGATGCCATATATTTAACTAGAAGGTGAGTGTTTGAATTCAAATTTTTTTGCTCGGTATGAGTGTATTTTGTGGAGGGACGGTAAACGCAGTAACCGCTCAAGATCTCGAAATTTCGGGTGGTAACCAAAACGCTGGCTTGAACTAAATCTTCACTTGCCCAATCATGCACTGATTGTGCTCATTCCTAAGAAAACGGATGCCGAGAACATGGGCGACTTCCGACCCATCAACTTGCCGCTTATCAGATCCAAACTGTTTGCCAAGTCGCTGGCGACCAGAGTGAGACCGAACATGAAGAACTTAGTGGCCTTCAATCTGTCTGTGTTTATCAAACAACGAAGCTTGCATGACAATTTTCTCTTGGTGCGCCAAGTTACTAGGAAGATCTCCGAGAGGAAGTGCAAAGGTGTTTTCCTCAAGCTTGACATCTCTCGCGCATTTGACTCTTTATCTTGGTCGTTCTTGTTTGAAGTACTTGGAGCCACAGGGTTCGGCTCAAGGTGGATCAATTGGCTGGCCATACTCCTTCAATCTGCCTCCACAAGAATTCTGATCAATGGTATGTGATATCTACTACGCAACCTTTTTCTTGTAGACGTTGTTGGGCCTCCAAGTGCAGAGGTTTGTAGGACACTAGCAAATTTCCCTTAGGTTGATGACCTAAGATTTATCAATCCATGGGAGGCGTAGGATGAAGATGGTCTCTCTCAAACAACCCTGCAACCAAATAACAAAGAGTATCTTGTGTCCCCAACACACCCAATACAATGGTAAATTGTATAGGTGCACTAGTTCGGCGAAGAGATGGTGATACAAGTGCAATATGGATGGTAGATATAGGTTTTTGTAATCTGAAATTATAAAAACAGCAAGGTAACAGATGATAAAAGTGAGCGTAAACGGTATTACAATGCTAGGAAACAAGGCCTAGGGTTCATACTTTCACTAGTGCAAGTTCTCTCAACAATAATAACATAACTGGATCATATAACTATCCCTCAACATGCAACAAAGAGTCACCCCAAAGACACTAATAGCGGAGAACAAACGAAGAGATTATTGTAGGGTACGAAACCACCTCAAAGTTATCCTTTCTGGTCGATCTATTCAAGATTCCATAGTAAAATAACACGAAGCTATTCTTTCCTTCCGATCTATCATAGAGTTCGTACTAGAATAACACCTTAAGACACAAATCAACCAAAACCCTAATGTCACCTAGATACTCCAATGTCACCTCAAGTCTCCATGGGTATGATTCTACGATATGCATCACACAATCCCTATGCAAACGTGTGCCAACCCCTATGCATAAGTTCACAAGGTCACTGAACCTGCAAGTTGATCACCAAAGCATAAATCAAGTAGATCACGTGAATATCCCATTGTCACCACGGATAAGCACGGCAAGACATACATCAAGTGTTCTCAAATCCTTAAAGACTCAATCCGACAAGATAACTTCAAGGGGAAAACTCAGTTCATCACAAGAGAGTAGAGGGGGACAAACATCATAAGATCCAACTATAACAGGCAAAGCTCGCGATACGTCAAGATCGTACCACCTCAAGAACACGAGAGAGAGAGAGAGAGAGAGAGAGAGAGAGAGATCAAACACATAGCTACTAGTACATACCCTCAGCCCCAAGGGTGAACTACTCCCTCCTCGTCATGGAGAGCGCTGGGATGATGAAGATGGCCACCGGTGAGGGATCCCCCCTCCGGCAGGGTGCCGGAACAGGGTCCCGATTGGTTTTTGGTGGCTACAGAGGCTTGCGGCGGCGGAACTCCCGATCTATTGTGCTCGCCGATGTTTTTAGGGTATTGCTACCTCTTGAGAACTGCGTTGGATTTTCCCGAAGAGGAGAGGATGATGCAGCAAAGTAGCGTAAGTATTTCCCTCAGTTTTTGAGAACCAAGGTATCAATCCAGTAGGAGAGCACACACAAGTCCCTCGTACCTACACAAAACGATAGCAACTCGCAACCAACGCGATTAGGGGTTGTCAATCCCTTCACGGTCACTTACAATAGTGAGATCTAATAGAGATGATAAATAATTTTTTTGGTATTTTTGATAGATAGATGCAAAGTAAAAAGTAAAAGGCAAAGTAAAAACAAAGCAAGTAAATAAAGCGATAGAGATTGATATAATGAGAATAGACCCGGGGGCCATAGGTTTCACTAGTGGCTTCTCTCAAGAGCATAAGTATTCTACGGTGGATGAACAAATTACTGTTGAGCAATTGACAGAATTGAGCATAGTTATGAGTATATCTAGGAAATGATCATGTATATAGGCATCACGTCCAAGACAAGTAGATCGAAACGATTCTGCATCTACTACTATTACTCCACTCATCGACCGCTATCCAGCATGCATCTAGAGTATTAAGTAAAAATAGAGTAACGCCTTAAGCAAGATGACATGATGTAGAGGGTTACATTCATGCAATATGATAAAAAAACCCATCTTGTTATCCTCGATGGCAACAATACAATACGTGCCTTGCAACCCTTTCTGTCACTGGGTAAGGACACCGCAAGATTGAACCCAAAGCTAAGCACTTCTCCCATTGCAAGAACTACCAATCTAGTTGGCCAAACCAAAAAGGATAATTCGAAGAGACTTGCAAAGATAACTCAATCATACATAAAAGAATTCAGAGAAGAATCAAATATTTTACATAGATAATACTGGATCATAAACCCACAATTCATCGATCTCAACAAACACACCGCAAAAAGAAGATTACATCGAATAGATCTCCACGAGAGAGGGGGAGAACATTGTATTGAGATCCAAAAAGAGAGAAGAAGCCATCTAGCTACTAGCTATGGACCCGAAGGTCTGAAGTAAACTACTCACACTTCATCGGAGGGGCTATGGTGTTGATGTAGAAGCCCTCCGTGGTGGATGCCCCCTCCGGCGGAGCTCCGGAACAGGCCCCAAGATGGGATCTCATGGATACAGAAGGTTGTGGCGGTGGAATTAGGTTTTTGGCTCCTGTTCTGATCGTTTGGGGATACGTAGGTATATATAGGAGGAAGGAGTACGTCGATGGAGCGTCAGGGGGCCCACAAGGTAGGGGGCGCGCCCTCCACCCTTGTGACCGCCTCTGGCACTTCTTGGAGTAGGGTCCAAGTCTCCTGGATCACGTTCGGTGAGAAAATCACGTTCCCGAAGGTTTTATTCCGTTTGGACTCCGTTTGATATTCCGTTTCTTCGAAACACTGAAATAGGCAAAAAAAACAGTAATGTAACACCCCGGATCCGATGCGCCAGGTGTCTGCCAGTTATTCGTCGTCTTTGCCATGTCATTTGCTTGCGTGTTGCATTTTATCATGTCATCATGTGCATTTCATTTTGCATACGTGTTTGTCTCATGCATCCGAGCTTTTTCCCCGTTGTCCGTTTTGCAATCCGGCACTCCTGTGTCATCCGGCGTCCCCTTTTTGCCTCTTCTCTTGTGCGGGTGTTAAACTTTCTCGGAATGTCCCGAGGCTTGGCAAGTGGCCTTGGTATAGCACCGGTAGACCGCCTGTCAAGTTTCGTGCCATTTGGAGGTCGTTTGATACTCCAACGGTTAACCGGGTAACCGTAAAAGCCCCTTTCTCTTTGCAGCCCAACACCCCTCCAAAGTGGCCCAAAACCCAGCAAGCTCCCCTCTATGCTCTCGGTCGTTCGATCACGATCGTGTGGGCAAAAACCGTGCCTCATTTGGACTCTCCTAGCTTCCTCTACCTATATAAACACCCCCCTCCAAAAATCCCGGTCTAACCCTAGTTCAAACCCCTCCCGGCGCCACCGGACGCGTCTCCACCGCGCCGGACATGTCCGTTCCATCCGCGCCGCCGCCCTCAGCGAA
>LT934112.1:677825063-677836875 GCA_900231445.1 Triticum turgidum subsp. durum
CCGCCCCGCCTCCTCATTGCCGGCGCCCACCTCGCCGCCCGGGTCGCCGACGACGACCGCCGTCGCCCCCTCGTGCTCTCTCCGTCCTCCGGCGAGCCCTCCTCGGGCCCGCGGCCACCTCGCCTCTCCGGCCGCCGTCGTCCTCGTCAACTCCGGCGAGAGCGCCGCCGCCTCGAAGTTCGTGCGCCCAGATCTGATTCGGTGCTACAGTAAACCCTAGAGAGGGTTGACTTTCTCTCCACTCCCCTTAAGTTTTTGGCATTTTTCATCGTGCTATAACTCTCTCTCCGTAGCTCCGTTTTGGGCATATAGCATATCAAAATGTTCGTCTCAAAGAGTACATCATTTCATTCCATTGCATCATTTTCATTTGAGTTCATCTTGATGCCCGAAATGCTGTTAGAAGAGGGCTACTTGAGTTAATTGTCAGATCTGCTACTCCATTTAGATATTTGTCATTTTTGCCATGATTAATGTGTGCATGATATGCCCATGAGCCCTACAAATGTTTTGTTAAGGGTTTTGCCATCTTTCCAGAGGTGTAACCCATGTATTTTTGTGATGTGTGTGGTGGCTAGCACAAGCTTGCAAAGTGAGGCACTTGGTAATGCTGATTTCAGGGACTTAGCATTTCCACTAAGTCCTTGACCTGTTTATCTCATATGGCCATATGTTCATGTTGTTTCCTAGTGATCCGTGCCTCTTTTGAGGATGATCAGTAAGGATGTTTTGTTAATCTTGTAGTGCTCTATCCATCCATGTCTTTGTTTTCAATTATGGAGCACCCTAGCTTGAGTCAATCGAGCTCTACTTTTGCTACTTCGTGAATCTGGGCAGATTGTCTACTTGTTAGCGATTTTGCCGGTGATGTTGTAGTTGATCCGTGCATGCTATGCTATTGTTCTTGCCATTTCTAGCTTGCATTTTGTGTATTCTTGATGGGTGTATGCTTATCTTGCCATGACTTGCTCTGTAGTGAGTGCATCAAGCTCGTAAACATGCCTACTTGATATCTGTTTTCAGCATGCTCCAGTTTTCACTAAGTCTGAGAACTGTTTATGTTTTTGCCATGTTCACATGCTTGCAATTGTATTTTCTGATCCCTTTTGGCTCAATGTCACTAAGGGACTTTTGTTAAGCTCTTTGAGTAGATCCATGCGATGCTTTAGTTTGCCATGTTCAGTTCCTGTAGCATGTAGTTTTGTTGCTCCGAAGTGTGCTACCTGATCTGAAATTCCAGGCAAGTGTTAATTTCACTAAGTCTGAAATCTGTTTGTCATATGCATTTTTGTCATGCTTGTTTGAACATGTTAACTGATGAATTGGCCGTAGCTCAGTGCTAGACTTTTGTTAAGCATCATGAATGCATACCTTCCATGTATTTTGTTGTCATGTTTGGGTGTTGTAGCTTGTTCATCTCATTGCATTTAGATGGCTACTTGATGTAAATCGCAGAACGCGGTCATATTTGAATTGCTTGCCATTTCCAAACCGTAACTCCGATTCCGACGTTCTTTATATCGTTTTCAAGCGATTTCATCTCACCTTTCCAGTGGCACACTTGGATTCCCAAGTTGAGGCCAGGTTCGTGCATTCCTTGTCAAATCTTGCATATGCATCCCGGATAGCATACCATCCTTGCATCATATTGTTTGATCCTTGCACATGGTTGATTGTGTCCTTGTTGCTTGTTTGTCTTGTTTGGGTAGAGCCGGGAGACGAGTTCGCTAACGAGGAGCCCATTGAGTTTGCTTTCGAGGATCCAGTCAACTCTGACAACTTTGCAGGCAAGATGATCATACCCTCGAAATCACTACTATCTTTGTTATGCTAGATTGCTCGCTCTTTTGCTATGCCAATGCTACGATGCCTACCACTTGCTTTCAAGCCTCCCAAATTGCCATGTCAAACCTCTAACCCACCTTGTCCTAGCATACCGTTGATTGGCTATGTTACTGCTTTGCTCAGCCCCTCTTATAGCGTTGCTAGTTGCAGGTGAAGATTGGAGGCTGTTCCTTGTTGGAACATTATTTTACTTGTTGGGATATCATTATATTGCCATGTTATCTTAATGCATCTATATACTTGGTAAAGGGTGGAAGGCTCGGCCTCTCGCCTAGTGTTTTATTCCACTCTTGCCGCCCTAGTTTCTGTCATATCGGTGTTATGTTCCCGGATTTTTGCGTTCCTTACGCGGTTGGCTTATAATGGGAACCCCTTGATAGTTCGCCTTGATTAAAGCTTTTCCAGCAATGCCCAACCTTGGTTTTACCATTTGCCACCTAGCCTCTTTTTCCCTTGGGTGTCCGGAGCCCGAGGGTCATCTTATTTAACCCCCCCCGGGCCAGTGCTCCTCTGAGTGTTGGTCCGACTGAGCTGCCTGCGGGGCCACCTCGGGGAAACTTGAGGGTTGGTTTTACTCATAGCTAGTCTCATCTGAGTGTGCCCTGAGAACGAGATATGTGCAGCTCCTATCGGGATTTGTCGGCACATTCGAGCGGTGTTGCTGGTCTTGTTTTAACCTGTCGAAGTGTCTTGAAGAACTGAGGTACCGAGTCTGATCGGAACGTCTCGGGAGGAGGTCTATTCCTTCGTTGACCGTGAGAGCTTGTCATGGGCTAAGTTGGGACTCCCCTGCAGGGATTTGAACTTTCGAAAGCCGTGCCCGCGGTTATGGGTAGATGGGAATTTGTTAATGCCCGGTTGTAGATAAATTGAACCTTAACTTAATTAAAATGAATCAACTGAGTGTGTTACCGTGATGGCCTCTTCTCGGCGGAGTCCGGGAAGTGGACACGGTGTTGGAGTAATGTCTGTGCAGGTTGCTCTCTAGTTTCTCGCTCGCGCTTTGCCTCCTCTTCTCGCTCTCTTTGGCGAATAGGATAGCCACCATATTTGCTAGTCGCTTGCTGCAGCTCCACATATTTACCTTGCCTTACCTATAAGCTTAAATAGTCTTGATCGCGAGGGTGCGAGATTGCTGAGTCCCTGTGGCTCACAGATTACTATTACACCAGATGCAGGGCCTGATGATTCCGCTCCAGGTGATGCGCTCGAGCTCAAGTGGGAGTTCGACGAAGACTCTCAACGATACTATGTTTCCTTTCCTGATGATCAGTAGTGGTGCCCAGTTGGGGGTGATCGGGACCGTGTCGCATGTTGGGTTATCTTTTATTTTGGCGCCGTAGTCGGGCCATGAGTGTTTGGATGATGTAATGTTATTTATGTACTTGATTGACGTGGCGAGTGTAAGCCAACTATGTTATCTCCCCTTTTATTTCATATATATTGCATGGGATGTTGTGAAGATTGCCTAACTTGCGACATATGCCTTCAATGCGATTATGCCTCTAAGTCGTGCCTCGACACGTGGGAGATATAGTCGCATCGAGGGTGTTACACTTGCCCTATGCCGAGTTCTCTTATAACAACAGTTTCCAGACCAGTCTAAAGATGTCGCCATATGAAGCTCTGTATGGTCGTAAGTGCCGCACTCCTCTAAATTGGTCCCAAACTAGAGATAGCCGTATCTTCGGAACGGATCTCATGATGGAAGCTGAGAAACAAGTTAGGGAAATCAGAGACAGACTGCAATTGGCCAAATCTCGACAGAAGAGCTATTATGATGCAAAGCATCGACAGGTCAGTTTTGAACCCGGAGAACACGTATACCTCCGAGTCACCCCTATGAAAGGAGTCAAGAGATTTCAGACTCGCGGAAAGCTGGCACCCAGATTTATTGGTCCATTCCCTATTATGTCTCGAGTGGGTATGGTTGCATATCAACTGGAACTACCCGCTGAATTGGCAGACGTGCACAACGTGTTCCATGTTTCGCAATTGAGACGATGCATATCCTCGCCTGAGAAAAGGACTGCAATGGTTGAGATAGAATTGGCAAAAGATTTAACTTATGAAGAGAGACCGTTCAAAATTTTGGATCAGGTGGAAAGGGTCACTCGTAGTAAAGTCAGAAAATTTTACTAGGTTCAGTGGGAGCATCACACAGAGTCAGAAGCGACTTGGGAGCAGGAAGAATTCCTTAGGGATCAGTATCCAGAGTGGTTTTCCCAAGCAACCGAATCTCGAGGATGAGATTCATTCTAAGTGGGGGAGGTTTGTGACAGCCTGGTTTTTGCCTTCTCTAATTTTCTTGATTTTCATTTGAAAAATTTCTGAAACTTGGAGTTCTTGAATCTTTTCATAAGGACTTGAACCCTTGGGCATCCTTGGCTTTCACCCAAGTGCTTCACTTCCCTCCTAAATCATCATTTCACTTCTGATCCACCCCAAAATAATCTTTGGAATATTTTTCTTAAATGAAAACTATTCATTTTCTCTCAGAAACCCTAGCTAGATCTGTTTGCTTCAAAGCAACCCTAATTTTTATGGCTCAGAAAAATCTGAGATAATTCATAAATATTCTGTGAACCCTAGGGCACCTTCCTGAGCAAAAATATTTCATCACTTTTTGGAATATTTTTGCTATTTCTATTGCCGTTTATTTTACTTTGCATCTTTATTTCTCTTTATCATAAAAAACCAAAAATATTATCTTATCATACCTATCAGATCTCACTCTCGTAAGTGACCGTGAAGGGATTGACAACCCCTTTATCGCGTTGGTTGCGAGGTTCTTATTTGTTTGTGTAGGTGCATGGGACTTGAGCGTGATCTCCTACTGGATTGATACCTTGGTTCTCAAAAACTGAGGGAAATACTTACGCTACTTTACTACATCACCCTTTCCTCTTTAAGGGAAAACCAACGCAGTGCTTAAGAGGTAGCACTATGTCTTGGAGAGGATGGGTTTTAAAGACCATGAAAGTTTCGAAACAAAGAAAATTCACCTATGGACCCATCATGGTGTGGATTTTGAAGTAAAGATGTACAATTCTGAGAGCGTAACCCATTTTTGTTGCAAAAAATGGGAAGCACTTTGCAATATGTATGGTTTTCATGAGGATATGCTTGTCACCATGGATCTTGGTGATCCTGAAATCGAGCAAGACAATATGGACATTTGGGTCCTTGTTAATACGGCTCCAATTCTACCGCTATGTGAGTTTCTCAAACATAGTTATTTGCTAATTTATATTGTTCATTTCAAAATAGTTAACAACTTATTTCCATTGACAGCTTATTTTTCATTCTTCAAAGAATGTGCGGAAGATGGTAGACAGAACCTACTACACCGAAGGCTCCAAATTAAATTATCAGGAGAAAAATCATCTGATCGTATTTTGTACTGATCTTGAGAATTGCAATATCTACAATTAAACTCCTCAACATTATGGTCAATACGTGCCACTAGTGCACGTGTTGAACTATAGTAACTACTGTGGAGATACCCTGGTAAGATTTTTTACTATTACGACATTCGTGCATCTTTTGCATACTTCTAAAACTAGTACATCATTTGCTAACTATGAAGTTATTACTATGTTTTTCAACGGATAATCCCAGAGGATTGTGTGCCTCATTTGATGTATCAGAAAGGTAGCCTTAATGTTTTGAACATACAGCCAGGTCATCCTACGAATCTCAACTATCCATACTGGATTTCTAAAAGAAATGGAGACATGCAAATCAAAGGATGGAAAAAATGTATGGACAGTCGTAAGGAGGTTCTAGCAAGCAAAAGGAAGCGAAGCGCAAGAATTGGAGACATGATGATCTCCATTCTCCATAATGGAGAGTCAGGGTCAATATTGTTTTATGCTATTTTAACTTAAAGAGGGTATTTAGGTCCTACCTAATACTGATGATCATGTGCCTAGAACAATTAAGTAGGGTTGGTTCGATGACTATGACGATGATGATCGTATGACTTGTTATTAATAACAAGTAGAAGTTGTATGATGATGCTTAGTAGGACTTATTATTATGATGATGCATGCATGATGGAGGCATGAAGAGTTATTATATATCAATGGGTTAAATGAACATGGATTGGATTGAAGTGAAGGCAACATGCGTGTGGTGAATGTTGAAAGTAGTACTAATCCAAACTTGATCATGTTAGGATTAATATTACTTACCACATGCACCACACATGTTGCATTCACTTTAATCTAAGCCATGTTTAGGCATAGCAGTAGCGTTGGTAAACCAAGCACATAGATAAGAGAGGACACTTCTCTCTATTAGCTAACACACCCTAAATTATATGATTCAACAAAACACCCTAAACCACCCCCTTTCAGAAAAAAACAAAAACCTCAGCTCCTGCCTGCTGCTGACGCGTGGAAGCCTATTTGGTCCCGGTTGGTGCCACCAACCGGGACCAAAGGCCCTCCTGCCTGGGCTCGCAGCATCAGCCACGTGGAGGCCCATATGTCCCAGTTCGTGTAAGAACCTGGACTAAAGGCCTAAGGCTTTAGTAACGACCCTTTAGTCCCAGTTCAGAAACCGAGACAAATGGCCCTTACGAACCGGGACAATAGGCCCTTTTTCTACTAGTGGTGGGCCACTTAACCTGTGACACATCCCGCCTTAGGGCGTCGTTGTCGATGACCTCGATGTCATAGCCGGCGGACAAGACATGCCCGCATACTCTAGCCTGTTGCTTGAGTGCCTGCCGCCAGTAATGGTCGCCAGCTTCCTCAGCGACGTCGGGCGAAGAGACCACTATACACCTCTTTTGGGCCAGTCGCTCCTCAAGCTCCACGGGAAGCGTACCCGGGCTTAGGCTGCGACGCTTTGGAGTGGGGGATGGGGATGGTGATGGGGATCTATGGGAAAGGGGGCGTTTGGGAGGCGTCATCCAAGAAACTGTAACACCCATGATGCGGCTATATCTCCCACGTGTCGGAGCATGACTTAGAGGCATAACCGCATGGTAGGCATGTCGCAAGAGGGGTAATCTTTACACATCCCATGTACTGAATGAGAAAGGGATAAAGAGTTAGCTTACAATCGCCACTTCACATAATACATAAATATAGCATTACATCATCCAGAATACAACCAAGGTCCGACTACGGAACCAAAAAAAAGAAAGACAACCCCAAATGCTAGATCCCCGATCGCCCCAACTGGGCTCCACTACTGATCACGAGGAAACAAAACAAAACAACGAACAAGATCTTCATCGAGCTCCCACTTGAGTTGGGTTGCGTCACCTGCACTAGTATCATCGGCACCTGCATATGGTTTTGGAAGTAATCTGTGAGTCACGAGGACTCAGCAATCTCACACCCGCGAGATCAAGACTATTTAAGCTTAAAGGTAGGAAAAGGTAGTGAGGTGGATCTGCAACAAGCAATAGCATATATGGTGGCTAACTTACATAAATGAGAGCAAGAAGAGAAGCAAAGCACGGTCGTGAACTAGAAGTGATCCTGAAACTACTTACGTTCAAGCATAACACAAGAACCGTGTTCACTTCCCGGACTCCGCCGAAAGAGACCATCACGGCTACACACACGGTTGATGCATTTTAATTAAGTTAAGTTTCAAGTTCTCTACATCCGGACATTAACAAATTCCCATCTACCCATAACCGCTGGCACGGCTTTCGAAAGTTCAAAACCCTGCAAGGGTGTCCCAACTTAGCCCATCACAAGCTCTCACGGTCAACGAAGGATATTCCTTCTCCCAGGAAGACCCGATCAGACTCGGAATCCCGGTTACAAGACATTTCGACAATGGTAAAACAAGACCAACAAAGCCGCCGGATGTGCCGACAAATCCCGATAGGAGTCACATGTATCTCGTTCTCAGGGCACAACCGGATGGGCAAGACGTCGGGTTGGCATAAACCCTGGTTGCCCAGGGGGCGCCGGACATCGCCCAGTTTGGACCAACACTCGGAGGAGCACTGGCCCGGGGGTTTAAAATAAAGATGACCCTTGAGTCTGCAGAACCCAAGGGAAAAAGGCTTAGGTGGCAAATGGTAAAACCAAGGTTGGGCCTTGCTGGAGGAGTTTTATTCAAGGCGAACCGTCAAGGGGTTCCCATTATAACCCAACTGCGTAAGGAACACAAAATCAAGGAACATAACACCAGTATGACGGAAACTAGGGCGGGAAGAGTGGAACAAAACACCAGGCATAAGGCCGAGCCTTCCACCCTTTACCAAGTATATAGGTGCATTAAAGTAAACAAGATATAATAGTAATGATATCCCAACAATATCCATGTTCCAACATGGAACAAACTCCATCTTCACCTACAACATAACCAAACAATGATTTGCTAGGATGGTGAGTTAGAGGCTTGACATGGCAATATGGGAGGCATGATAAAGCAAGTGGTAGGTATCGCGGCATAGCAATAGAGCTAGCAACTAGCAAGCAAAGATAGAAGTGATTTCGAGGGTATGGTCATCTTGCCTGAGATCCCGCAAGGAAGAAGAACGGGCCCATGATAAAGACAAACGGACGTAGTTGAACGAATCCTCACAAACGCGATGTTATCGGAACCAACCCGAAGAAGCAACACCGGAAAGAAGCAAATAACATGGTAAACAACCATCACATAAACATGGCATGATGCGCAACCAAGTATGATGCATGTCCGGTTTAAAAAGGCATGGCAAGGCAAAATGCACAAACAAAACTACAAATTAAGTGGAGCTCAATATGCAACGAGTTGCGTATTGACGGAACACCACAACAATTATTTAGTTCTCTCCTGTTTAAGTACTCAACAAAATTAAATGTTGGTTAGCATGGCAAGGGGTGAAGCACAACAAAACTACCTATCTAGGCAAGTTTAAATGAGGCCGAAAACAACGAACAACAATTCCGGTAAATCCTCATATGCATATTTTAGGTTTGGTACTATTTTGCCCTAAAGCATATTTTAGAGTTCTTAAACATGCAAAGCAATGCCACCATGTTAAACTAGGCAATTTTCTACCCCATTTTACATATAAAGATTATTTAAAATCCGAGCTACGGTTAATTAGTTATGAATTAAAACATTTTAGCACGGCATTATGAGCAAAAACAAATCAGACAACATTTTAACGAATTTAAACATGGATGAAAGTTGCCTATTATGAAACTAAACAAAATTCTAAGCATGTTTCATATAGAGTTTGTTTAACTCCGATGCACGGTTGTGGAATTATTATATGCATGAATATGGAGGTGTAAACTGTAAATATGTAGTTTTCTGGAAATAGAGAAATTCGTCCTGTGGAAAAAAATAGGCATCGGGCCGAATCTAGCAGGCCCAACAATGGAAAAAAAGGGGGGCTCATGGGTGGCCTCACCATGGGCCGAGCCCAGTCAGTGAGGAGGCCAAGGCAGGTCGGGCCTTGGAGCGGGCGCGGCTGGATCCCGCGAGCGGACGCGCTCGTCTGGTCAACGCAGGGGATCGAGCGGGACTTGGCGTTTCCCCGGTTGTCTCCCTCGCACAGAGAAGAAGCGACGGGGAACCAGACACCGGATGGCTTGAAGATGACGCGCCGGCGGGGACGGTTGAATCCGGGCAAGGGGCAAGGTACAAGCAGGCGAGGAAAGGCGCGGTCAACGCCCCGTGGTTCTGGCCGGTTCGGTCGAACAGGGCCATGGCTGTCTCGTTCGTCTGCTCGAAACAGAGGAAGCATGGCGCGAGATCGAAGCGACGGCGACTCGATGCGAGGGATCTCCGTCGGCCGGACTTGAGGCGCTCGGGCAAGAGAAGCAGCGTAGGAGAGGCAGCAGCGCTGAGGACTCCGGCGGTTCCAGTCGAGGATGTGGCCGGAGGCGGGCGGGGAGCTGAGGCCATGGCGGCGGCGTCCTGGTACTGCTCGCCGGAGCAGCGTCGACGAGGAGGAAGACCTCGGGTGGCTCAAGGCATGCCGAGCGTGGGGCGAGACTTGGCGTCCTTGGCGGCGGAGTGCTCTGCTCAAAACAGAGAGAGATCGAGAAGTGAGAGAGAGAAAAGGAGGAAGAAAGGGAGAGCAACGGAAGAAGAGGAGCGGGACGAGGCCGGTCCTGGTGGATGCGGCGAGGAGCAAGCGGTGACTAGGAGAAAAACAGAGGAGGAACTCCTCTCTTGTCGGCTGGATCGACGCAAGGAGGAGTTGATGGTGGTTGGGTGGTGGATCGAGAGGAGCTGGTCGATTGGCTCAGGCAAAACAGTGGAGGAAGGAGGCGCGGGTTGGCTCGGGATGGATCCCGTTGAAGATGCGGCGGCGGCGGGGTAAGGGACAAATGTCCTAGATTTTAGGGTTAGACCAGTTTAGGACCAGGGGTTTTTATATGGGAAAAGGAAGGGGTATTTGGACCATCCGTATAAATTCGTACGGTTGAGATAAAAAGCTAGTGGAGTCCAAATAAGAAAACGGTGATGTTTTGTAGATATTCGGGGATGATCCGGACCCATTGGTGACGATTGCCCGGGTCGGGTCCGGGACAGCTTTCGGATGCGCGCGTGAGGAGGGCCGCGGGCTGACAAGAGAGGTTAGGTTGGGCCTGGCGGTAGGTAGTGGACTGTGTAGACGGACTAGGGAGGAAAGAGAGGGAAAACCCGGCAACAGTTTTCGGAGACCGAAAACGTCCGACGTTAGACCGGCTATAATGCCGCTATAGTTAACCTTTGGGGCGTCAAACGGACTCCGAATGCGATGAAACTTGGCAGGTGACCTACTAACAACAAAACAACACCGCACGCCAACTTTCAACCCACTCCGAGAAAAATTTTCGGCCACTTATAAAATACTATTTCGGACATGCCGCGGGCGCGTGCGAGTGTGGTTGGGCTTAGAACGGACAACGGACAGAACTGGGGGAACCCGGACGGATGCAAGTTTTGAAAACATGATGGTGCAATGCACATGATGACATGACAAGATGCAACACGCAAGCGAATGACATGGCAATGACGGCGAATAACTGGGAGACACCTGGCGCATCAGTCTCGGTGCGTTACAACACTCCACCACTATAAGAGGATCTTGTCCCGAGATCTAGGATGGCACCGAAGAGAAACGGAAGAGGAAGAGAAAAGGTAAAACTAAGTTGCTTCTTTGACAAATGAGTGAAACCAAAGAACCTTGCGAGGTTGAACAATTTGAAAGAAAGAATACAACGAAGATGAACAAAGTTGAAAACACTCTGTTAGAAAAGAGGAACAAGGAACATTACTAGAACCTTGTAGGTTGAAAGACATGAGTAAAGGGTTGTAATTGGCAAGAAGTACATGCAAGCACTCCGCTAGAAACGAAATGTACAAGGAACGATAAGGATCAATTACGACAACACTCCGGTTAGAAATGGAAGGCATAGAATATGAACTTGGCAAAATGAAAGCACTTAGATGAGACTCCGGTTAGCCGAAGAATGATAGACACAACAGTCCGGTTAAAACAAGGTAGAGAAGGAATAAGAATGATATAATTTGGGCAGCACTCCGGCTGTAAATGGAAGGAATTGAACATGAACTTGACAATATGAGAGGATACTCGATGAAATCAACAACACACTGCCTCCGGAACTATTTTAAGAATGGCACAAGGGGTAAGAACAATTTCAAACAGCACTCTGGTTGAGAAAGGATGGAAAACTTGATAAGATGAGAGGACTTGAATAGAGGGCACGACACTCCAGTTAAATGGATAAGCACAAAAAGAACACGATCCTCGCAATTCGAGACGATGATTGAAAAGAGCAACATCACTATGCCTCTGGAAGAAATGAAAGAATGGAATCGAATGAACGGAGGGAAACAAGATCTTGAGAGAGCACGCTTACCACAAATGCTAGAATGGAGTTGTTGGATTATCAACAACGAAAGGATAAGCTTGATATGGGCTTATGGAATACATCTCAAAATTATGAGGTGACAACCTGCCACTCACGGGAAAAAGATTTGATTG
>LT934112.1:677849852-677869192 GCA_900231445.1 Triticum turgidum subsp. durum
TACTGATTGACAAAGGGAATTGTATACGGGATTACTTGAATCCCCGACATCATGGTTCATTCAATGAGATCATCGTGGAACATGTGGGAGCCAACATGGGTATCCAGATCCCGCTGCTGGTTATTGGCCAGAGAGCTGTCTCGGTCATGTCTGTGTGATTCCCGAACCCGTAGGGTCTACACACTTAAGGTTCGGTGACACTAGGGTTGTAGAGATATTAGTATGCAGTAACCCGAAAGTTATTCGGAGCCCCAGATGAGATCCCGGACGTCACGAGGAGTTCCGGAATGGTCCGGAGGTAAAGATTTGTATATGGGAAGTCCAGTTTCGGCCACCGGGAAAGTTTCGGGGATCACCGGTATTGTACCGGGACCACCGGAAGGGTCCCGGGGGTCCATCGGGTGGGGCCACCTATCCTGGAAGGCCCAATGAGCTGAAGTGGGAAGGGAACCAGCCCCTGGTGGGCTGGTGCACCCCCCTTGGGCCTCCCCCTACGCCTAGGGTTGGAAACCCTGGGGGTGGGGGCGCCCCACCTGACTTGGGGGGCAAGTTCCCCCCTTTGCCCCCCCCCCCTTGAGATTGGATATCTAAGGGGCCGGCGCCCCCCCCCAGGGCCCCTATATAAAGAGGGGGCAGGGAGGGCTGTGCACCAAAGCCCCTGGCGCGTCCCTCTCCCCCCGTAACACCTCTCCCTCTCGCTGAGCTTGGCGAAGCCCTGCCGAGATCCCCGCTACTTCCACCACCACGCCGTCGTGCTGCGGGATCTCCATCAACCTCTCCTAACCCCTTGCTGGATCAAGAAGGAGGAGACGTCTCTCCCAACCGTATGTGTTGAACGTGGAGGTGCCGTCCGTGCGGCGCTATGATCATCGATGATTTGGATCACGACGAGTACGACTCCATCAACCCCGTTCTCTTGAACGCTTCTGCTCGCGATCTACAAGGGTACGTAGATGCACTCCTATCTCTCTCATTGCTAGATGACTCCATAGATTGATCTTGGTGATACGTAGAAAAAATTTATATTCTGCAAGCAGAAATTCAAAGATTTTCTATGCATCACCAAGATCAATATATGGAGATTCTAGCAACAAGAGAGAGAAGGGAGTGTATATTCATACCCCTAAAGATTGCGATGTGGAAGCATTACAAGAATGCGGTCGGTGGAGTCATTCACGAACTGATTCAGATCGCGGTCGAATCCGATCTAAGCACCGAAGAACGGTGCCTCCGCATTCAACACACGTGCATCCCGGTGACGTCTCCCATGCCTTGATCCAGCAAGAAGAGAGGGAGAGGTTGGGGAAGACTCCGTCCAGCAGCAGCACAACGGCGTGGTGGTGATGGAGGAGCGTGGCACTCCAGTAGGGCTTCGCCAAGCACCACGAGAGACGAGGAGGGAGAGGGGTAGGGCTGCGCCAGGAGAGATGGAAACTCATGTGTATGGCAGCCCCAAAACCCCCTCTATTTATAGGAGGAGGGGAGGAGGGTGCGCCCCCTCTAGGGTTCCCACCCCTAGGGGGGAGGCAGCCCTAGATGGGATAGAGGGGGCGGCCAAGAGGGGGAGAGGGGGTGCACCCTAGAGTGGGCCTTTAAGCCCATCTGCGCCTAGGGTTTCCACTCTCCCCTCATAGCTGCGCCTAGGGCCTTGGTGGGAGGCGCACCAACCCACTCTGGGGCTGGTCCCTTTCCACTCTAGGCCCATGCAAGCCTCCGGGGCTGGTGGCCCCTCCTGGTGGACCTCCGAAACTCTTCCGGTGGTCCCGGTACATTACCGGTGACCCCCGAAATACTTCCGGTGGCCAAAACCTCACTACCTATATATTATTCTTTACCTCTGGACCATTCCGGAACTCCTCGTGACATCCGGGATCTCATCCGGAGACTCCGAACAACATTCGGTAACCACATACAAACTTCCCTTATAACCCTAGCGTCATCGAACCTTAAGTGTCTAAACCCTACGGGTTCGGGAATCATGCAGACATGACCGAGACAGCTCTCTGGCCAATAACCAACAGCGGGATCTAGATACCCATGTTGGCTCCCACGTGTTCCACGATAATCTCATCGGATGAACCACGATGTCAAGGATTCAAGCAATCCCGTATGCAATTCCCTTTGTCAATCGGTACGTTACTTGCCCGAGATTCGATCGTCGGTATCCCAATACCTCGTTCAATCTCGTTACCGGCAAGTCACTTTACTCGTTCCGTAATGCATGATCCCTTGACTAACTACTTATTCACATTGAGCTCATTATGATGATGCATTACCGAGTGGGCCCAGAGATACCTCTCCGTCATATGGAGTGACAAATCCCAGCCTCGATTCGTGCTAACCCAACAGACACTTTCGGAGATACCTGTAGTGCACCTTTATAGCCACCCAGTCACGTTGTGACGTTTGGTACACCCAAAGTACTCCTACGGTATCAGGGAGTTACACAATCTCATGGTCTAAGAAAATGATACTTGACATTATAAAAGCTTTAGCAAACGAACTACACGATCTTGTGCTATGCTTAGGATTGGGTCTCGTCCATCACATCATTCTCCTAATGATGTGATCCCGTTATGAATGACATCCAATGTCCATGGTCAGGAAACCATGACCATCTGTTGATCAACGAGCTAGTCTACTAGAGGCTCACTAGGGACATGTTGTGGTCTATGTATTCACACATGTATTGTGGTTTTCGGTCAATACAATTATAGCATGAACAATAGACAATTATCATGAACAAGGAAATACAATAATAACCATTTTATTATTGTCTCTAGGGCATATTTCCAATAGTCTCCCACTTGCACTAGAGTCAATAATCTAGTTCACATCACTATGTGATTGTAACGAGTCCAACACCCATTGGGTTTGATCATATCTCGCTTGTGAGAGAGGTTTATAGTCAACGGGTATGAATCTTTCAGATCCGTGTGGGCTTTACAAATCTCTATCATCTCCTAGATGCAGCTACCATGCTCTATTTGGAGCTATTCCAAATAACTGTTCTACTATACAATTCTGGTTTACTACTCAGAATAATCCGGATTAGTGTCAAAGTTCGCATCGGCGTAACCCTTTACGATGAACTCTTTTACCACCTCCATAATCGAGAAAATTCCTTAGTCCACTAGTTACTAAGGATATGTTTGACCATTGTCTTGTGATCCATTCCTGGATCATTCTTGTACCCCTTGACTGACTCATGGCAAGGCACACTTCAGGTGCGGTACACAGCATAGCATACTGTAGAGCCTATGTCTGAAGCATAGGGGACGACCTTCGTCCATTCTCTCTCTTATGCCATGGTCAGGTCTTGAGTCTTACTCGATACTCATACCTTATAATAGAGCCAAGAACTCCTTTGCCGATCTATTTTGAACTCCTTCAAAATCTTGTCACGGTATGTATTTATTTGAAAGTATTATTAAGCGTTTTTGATCTATCCTTATAGATCTTGACGCTCAATTTTCAAGTAGCTTAATCCAGGTTTTCCATTGAAAAACACTTTTCAAATAACCCTAAATGATTTCTAGAAATTCAACATCATTTCTGATCAACAATATGTCAACAACATATACTCATCAGAAATTCTATAGTGCTCCCACTCACTTCTTTGGAAATACAAGTTTCTCATAAACATTGTATAAACCCAAAATCTTTGATCATCTCATCAAAGCGTATATTCCAACTCCGAGATGCTTACTCCAGTCCTTAGAAGGATTGCTGGAGCTTTGCATACTTGTTAGCATCTTTCAAGATTGACAAAACCTTGTGGTTGTATCACATACAACCTTTCCTCAAGAATATCGTCGAGGAAACAATGTTTTGACATCCTATCTGCAAGATTTCATAAATCATGCAGTAATTGCTAATATAATTCCAACAGACTCTTAGCATCGCTACGAGTGAGAAAGTCTCATCATAGTCAACTTCTTGAACTTGTTGGAAAACATGTTAACGACAAGTCAAGCTTTCTTAATGGTGATACTTACCATCATTGTTCGTCTTCCTTTTAAAATACATCTGTACCCAACAGCCTTATGACCATCAAGCAGTTCTTCCAAAGTCTATACTTTGTTTTCATACATGGATCCTCTCTCGAATTTTATGGCCTCAAGCCATTTGTCGGAATCCGGGCCCACCATCGCTTCTCCATAGCTCGTAGGTTCATTGTTGTCTAGCAACATGACCTCCAAGACAGGATTACCGCACAATTCTAAAGCAGTATGCGTCCTTGTCATCCTACAAGGTTTGGTAGTGACTTGATCCAAAGTTCCATGATCACTATCATGAACTTCCACTTCAATTGGTGTAGGTGCCACAGGAACAACTTCATGTGCCCTGCTACACACTGGTTGAAGTGATGGTTCAATAACCTCATCAAGTCTCCACCATCCTCCCACTCAATTCTTTCGAGAGAAACTTTTCCTTGAGAAAGGACCCATTTAAGAAACAATCACTTTTGCTTCCGGATCTGAAATAGGAGGTATACCCAACTGTTTTGGGTGACCTATGAAGATGCATTTATCCGTTTTGGGTTCGAGCTTACTAGGATGAAACTTTTTCACATAAGCATCGCAGCCCCAAACTTTTAAGAAATGACAGCTTAGATTTCTCTAAACCATAGTTCACACGGTGTCATCTCAACGGAATTATGTGGTGCCCTATTAAAGTGAATGCAGTTGTCTCTAATGCCTAATCCATAAACGATAGTGGTAATTCGATAAGAGACATCATGGTATGCTCCATATCCAATAGGGTGCATCTATGATGTTTGGACACACCATCACACTATGGTGTTCCAGGCGGTATTAGTTGTGAAACAATTTCCACAATGTCTTAATTGTGTACCAAACACGTAACTCAGATATTCATCTCTATGATCATATCATAGACATTTTATCCTCTTGTCACGATGATCGTCAACTTCACTCTGAAATTACTTGAACCTTTCAACAATTCAAACTTGTGTTTCATCAAGTAAATATACTCAGCATCTACTCAAATCATTTGTGAAGTAAGAACATAACAATATCCACTGCGTGCCTCAGCACTCATTGGACTGCACACATCAAAATGTATTACTTCCAACAAGTTGCTTTCTTGTTCCATCTCACTGAAAACGAGGCCTTTCAGTCATCTTGCCCATGTGGTATGATTTGCATGTCTCAAGTGATTCAAAAACAAGTGAGTCCAAACGATCCATCTGTATGGAGTTTCTTCATGCATACATACCAATAGACATGGTTCGCATGTCTCAAACTTTTCAAACAATGAGTGAGTCCAAAGATCCATCAACATGGAGCTTCTTTATGCATTTTATACCAATATGACTCAAATGGCAGTGCCACAAGAAGGTGGTACTATCATTACTAGCTTATATCTTTTGGCATGAACATGTGTATCACTACAATCGAGATTCAATAAACCATTCATTTTAGGTGTAAGACCATCGAAGGTAGTATTCAAATAAACAGAGTAACCATTATTCTCCTTAAATGAATAATCGTATTGCGATAGACATAATCCAATCATGTCTATGCTCAACGCAAACACCAAATAACAATTATTTAGGTTTAACACCAATCTTGATGGTAGAGGGAGTATGCGATGCTTGATCACATCAAGCTTGGAAACACTTCCAACACATATCGTCATCTCACCTTTAGCTAGTCTCCGTTTATTCCGCAGCTTTTATTTCGAGTTACTAACACTTAGCAGCCGAACCGGTATCTAATACCCTCGTGCTACTAGGAGTACTAGTAAAGTACACATTAATATAATGTATATCCAATATACTTCTATCGACCTTGCCAACCTTCTCATCTACCAAGTATCTAGGGTAGTTCTGCTTCAATGACCGTTCCCCTCATTACAGAAGCACTTAGTCTCGAGTTTGGGTTCAACCTTGGGTTTCTTCACTAGAGCAGCAACTGACTTGCCATTTCATGAAGTATCCCTTCTTGCCCTTGCCCTTCTTGAAACTAGTGGTTTCACTAACCATCAACAATTGATGCTCCTTCTTGATTTCTACTTTCGCGGTGTCAAACATCACGAATATCTCAAGGATCATCATATCTATCCCTGATATGTTATAGTTCATCACGAAGCTCTAGTATCTTGGTGGAAGTGACTTTGGAGAAACATCACTATCTCATCTGGAAGATTACCTCCCACTCGAGTCAAGTGATTGTTGTACCCAAACAATCTGAGTACAAGCTCAACGATTGAGATTTTCTCCCTTAGTTTGTAGGCTAAGAAACTCGTCGGAGGTCTTATACCTCTTGACGTAGGGACGAGCCTGAAATCCCAATTTCAACCCTTGGAACATCTTATATGTTCCATGATGTTTCTAAAACGTCTTCAGCGCCTCAATTCTAAATCGTTTAACATTACTGAACTATCACGCAGTCATCAAAACGTGTATGTCAGATGTTCACAACATCCACAAACGACGTTCGAGGTTCAGCACACCAAGCGGTGCATTAAGGACATAAGCCTTCTACGCAGCAATGAGGACAATCCTTAGTTTACGGACCTAGTCCGCATAATTGCTACTATTAACTTTCAACTAAATTTTCTCTAGGAACATATCTAAAATAGTAGAACTAAAACGCGAGATATGACATAATTTGCAAAGACCTTTTGACTATGTTCAGGATAATTAAGTTCATCTAATCAAATTATTTGATGAACTCCCACTCAGATAGACATCCCTCTAGTCATCTAAGTGATACATGATCCGAGTCAACTAGGCCGTGTCCGATCATCACGTGAGACGTACTAGTCATCATCGGTGAACATCTTCATGTTGATCGTATCTGCTATACGACTCATGTTCGACCTTTTGGTCTCTTGTGTTCCGAGGCCATGTCTGTACATGCTAGGCTCGTCAAGTCAACCTAAGTGTTTCACGTGTGTAAATCTGGCTTACACCCGTTGTATGTGAATGTTAGAATCTATCACACCCGATCATCACGTGGTGCTTCGAAGAAACGATCTTTCGCAATGGTGCACAGTTAGGGGGAACACTTTCTTTAAATTATTATGAGGGATCATCTTATTTACTACTGTCATTCTAAGAAAATAAGATGCATAAACATGATAAACATTACATGCAATCAAATAGTGACATGATATGGCCAATATCATTTTGCTCCTTTTGATCTCCATCTTCGGGGCTCCATGATCATCATCGTCACCGGCATGACACCATGATATCCATCATCATGATCTCCATCATCATGATCTCCATCATCGTGTCTCCATGAAGTTGTCTCGCCAACTATTACTTCTACTACTATGGCTAACGGTTTAGCAATGAAGCAAAGTAATTACATGGCTTTATTCAGTGACACACAGGTCATACAATAAATAAAGACAACTCATATGGCTCCTACCGTTTGTCATACTCATTGACATGCAAGTCGTGATTCCTATTACAAGAATATGATCAATCTCATACATCGCATATATTTCATTCATCACATCCTTCTTGGCCATATCACATCACATGGCATATGCTGCAAAAACAAGTTAGACGTCCTCTAATTGTTGTTGCAAGTTTTTACGTGGCTGCTATAGGTTTCTAGCAAGAACGTTTCTTACCTACGCCAAAACCACAACGTGATATGCCAATTGCTATTTACCCTTCATAAGGACCCTTTTCATTGAATCTGATCCGACTAAAGTGGGAGAGACTGGCACCCACTAGCCACCTTATGCAACAAGTGCATGTCAGTCGGTGGAACCTGTCTCACGTAAGTGTATGTGTAAGGTCGGTCCAGGCCGCTTCATCCCACAATACCGTCGAAACAAGATAGGACTAGTAACGGTAAGCATATTGAACAAAATCAACGCCCACAACAACTTGTGTTCTACTCGTGCATAGAATCTACGCAATAAACCTGGCTCATGATGCCACTGTTGGGGAACGTAGCAGAAATTCCAAGATTTTCTACGCATCACCAAGATCAATCTATGGAGATTCTAGCAACAAGAGAGAGAGGGGAGTGTTTCTTCATACCCTTTAAGATCGCGATGCGAAGCGTTACAAGAATGCGGTCGGTGGAGTCGTTCACGAAGCTATTCAGATCGCGGCCGAATCCGATCTAAGCATCGAAGAACGGTGCCTCCACGTTCAACACACGTGCAGCCCGGTGACGTCTCCCGTGCCTTGATCCAGCAAGAAGAGAGGGAGAGGTTGGGGAAGACTCCTTCTAGCAGCAGCACAACGGCGTGGTGGTGATGGAGGAGCGTGGCACTCCAGCAGGGCTTCGCCAAGCACCACGAGAGACGAGGAGGGAGAGGGGTAGTGCTGCGCTAGGAGAGATGGAAACTCATGTGTATGGCAGCCCCAAAAACCCCACTATTTATAGGAGGAGGGGAGGACGGTGCGCCCCCTCTAGGGTTCCCACCCCTAGGGGGGCGGCAGCCCTAGATGGGATAGAGGGGGGTGGCCAAGAGGGGGAGAGGGGGTGCGCCCTAGGGTGGGCCTTTAGGCCCATCTGCGCCTAGGGTTTCCCCTCTACCCTCATAGCTGCGCCTTGGGCCTTGGTGGGAGGCGCACCAGCCCACTCTGGGGCTGGTCCCTTTCCACTCTTGGCCCATGCAAGCCTCCGGGGCTGGTGGCCCCTCCCGTTGGACACCCGGAACCCTTTCGGTGGTCCCGGTACATTACTGGTGACCCCCGAAATACTTTTGGTGGCCAAAACCTCACTACCTATATATTATTCTTTACCTCCGGACCATTCCGGAACTCCTCGTGATGTCCGGGATCTCATCAGGGACTCCGAACAACATTCAGTAACCACATACAAACTTCCCTTATAACCCTAGCGTCATCAAACCTTAAGTGTGTAGACCCTACGGGTTCGGGAATCATGCAGACATGACCGAGACAGCTCTCTGGCCAATAACCAACAGCGGGATCTGGATACCCATGTTGACTCCCACATGTTCCACGATGATCTCATTGGATGAACCATGATGTCAAGGATTCAAGCAATCCCGTATGCAATTCCCTTTGTCAATCGGTACGTTACTTGCCCGAGATTCGATCGTCGGTATCCCAATACCTCGATCAATCTCGTTACCGGCAAGTCACTTTACTCATTTCGTAATGCATGATCCCGTGACTAACTACTTAGTCACATTGAGCTCATTATGATGATGCATTACCGAGTGGGCCCAGAGATACCTCTCCGTCATACGGAGTGACAAATCCCAGTCTCGATTCATGCCAACCCAACAGACACTTTCGGAGATACCTGTAGTGCACCTTTATAGCCACCTAGTTACGTTGTGACGTTTGGTACACCCAAAGCACTCCTACAGTATCAGGGAGTTACACAATCTCATGGTATAATGAAATGATACTTGACATTAGAAAAGCCTTAGCAAACGAACTACACGGTCTTGTGCTATGCTTAGGAATTGTCTCGTCCATCACATCATTCTCCTAATGATGTGATCCCGTTATCAATGACATCCAATGTCCATGGTCAGGAAACCATGACCATCTGTTGATCAACGAGATAGTCAACTAGAGGCTCACTAGGGACATGTTGTGGTCTATGTATTCACACATGTATTGTGGTTTCCGGTCAATACAATTATAGCATGAACAATAGACAATTATCATGAACAAGGAAATACAATAATAATCATTTTATTATTGCCTCTAGTGCATATTTCCAATAGTCTCCCACTTGCACTAGAGTCAATAATCTAGTTAACATCACTATGTGATTGTAACGAGTCCAACACCCATTGGGTTTGATCATATCTCGCTTGTGAGAGAGTTTTCTAGTCAACGGGTATGAATCTTTCAGATCCGTGAGTGCTTTACAAATCTCTATGTCATCTCCTAGATGCAGCTACCACGCTCTATTTGGAGCTATTCCAAATAACTGTTCTACTATACGATTTCGGTTTACTACTCAAAATAATCCGGATTAGTGTCAAAGTTCGCATCGGCGTAACCCTTTACGACGAACTCTTTTACCACCTCCATAATCGAGAAAATTCCTTAGTCCACTAGTTACTAAGGATATGTTTGACCGCTGTCTTGTGATCCATTCCTGGATCATTCTTGTACCCCTTGACTGACTCATGGCAAGGCACACTTCAGGTGCGGTACACAGCATAGCATACTGTAGAGCCTATGTCTGAAGCATAGGGGACGACCTTCATCCATTCTCTCTCTTATGCCATGGCCAGGTCTTCAGTCTTACTCAATACTGACACCTTATAACAAAGCCAAGAACTCTTTGCCGATCTATTTTGAACTACTTCAAAATCTTGTCACGGTATGTATTTATTTGAAAGTATTATTAAGCGTTTTTGATCTATCCTTATAGATCTTGATGCTCAATGTTCAAGTAGCTTAATCCAGGTTTTCCATTGAAAAAAACTTTTCAAATAACCCTATATGCTTTCTAGAAATTCTACATCATTTTTGATCAACAATATGTCAACAACATATACTCATCAGAAATTCTATAGTGCTCCCACTCACTTCTTTGGAAATACAAGTTTCTCATAAACATCGTATAAACCCAAAATCTTTGATCATCTCATCAAAGCGTATATTCCAACTCCGAGATGTTTACTCCAGTCTTTAGAAGGATTGCTGGAGCTTTGCATACTTGTTAGCATCCTTCAGGATTGACAAAACCTTCTGGTTGTATCACATACAACCTTTCCTCAAGAATATCATCGAGGAAACAATGTTTTGACATCCTATCTGCAAGATTTCATAAATCATGTAGTAATTGCTAATATAATTCCAACAGACTCTTAGCATTGCTACGAGTGAGAAAGTCTCATCGTAGTCAACTTCTTGAACTTGTCGGAAAACATCTTAACGACAAGTCGAGCTTTCTTAATGGTGATACTTACCATCATTGTCCGTCTTCCTTTTAAAATCCATCTGTACCCAACAGCCTTATGACCATCAAGCAGTTCTTCCAAAGTCTACACTTTGTTTTCATACATGGATCCTCTCTCGGATTTTATGGCCTCGAGCCATTTGTCGGAATCCGGGCCCACCATCGCTTCTCCATAGCTCGTAGGTTCATTGTTGTCTAGCAACATGACCTCCAAGACAGGATTACCGCACCGTTCTAAAGCAGTACGCGTCCTTGTCGTCCTATGAGGTTTGGTAGTGACTTGATCCAAAGTTCCATGATCACTATCATCAAATTCCACTTCAATTGGTGTAGGTGCCACAGGAACAACTTCATGTTCCCTGCTACACACTAGTTGAAGTGATGGTTCAATAACCACATCAAGTCTCCACCATCCTCCCACTCAATTCTTTCGAAAGAAACTTTTCCTCGAGAAAGGACCCGTTTAACAAACAATCACTTTTGCTTCAGGATCTGAAATAGGAGGTATACCCAACTGTTTTGGGTGACCTATGAAGATGCATTTATCCGTCTTGGGTTCCAGCTTATTAGGATGAAACTTTTTCACATAAGCATCCAGCCCCAAATTTTTAAGAAACGACAGCTTAGGTTTCTCTAAACCATAGTTCACACGGTGTCATCTCAACGGAATTATGTGGTGCCCTATTAAAGTGAATGCGGTTGTCTCTAATGCCTAATCCATAAACGATAGTGGTAATTCGATAAGAGACATCATGGTATGCTCCATATCCAATAGGGTGCATCTATGATGTTCGGACACACCATCACACTATGGTGTTCCAGGCGGTATTAGTTGTGAAACAATTTCCACAGTGTCTTAATTGTGTACCAAACACGTAACTCCGATATTCATCTCTGTGATCATATCATAGACATTTTATCCTCTTATCATGACGATCTTCAACTTCACTCTGAAATTACTTGAACCTCGCCGAACGCCTCGCCTCCCTCGTCGGACCTCGCCGAACGCCTCGCCTTCCTCCGCGGAGCCCCACCTCGCTGGACACCCTCGTCGCCTTGTCCATGACCGCGCCGACGTCGGAATGCCTCATCCCTGTCACCGTCGTCCGCCTCGTCCTCTCCCAGGTCGGACATCCCCGAGCCCTCTACCTAGAGCCCATGCTCGCGTGGTGAGCTCCTGCGCTGTACGCGCTGTCCCCTGTCCCCCTTTCGACCCTGTCGACGTAGCCACCCGCGCCCGCTCCGCCATGGTCACGCCTCTGCAAGCGCCCGTCCCACCCCTGGCCTCACCCCTGCGTGCGCGGCGCGCCTGCAACCACTGCTGCCGCCGCGACCGACTACTGGCCTCGCCTGGGCCGGCTTCTGCCGCCCCACTGCTGCCGATCACCCGCCACTGCCAGTGGACGCCGCTGTCGTGCCCGGCCGCATCCTCACACGCGCCTGCACGGCACTGCCCCCTGCGTCCTTCTCCGGCTGCCTCCGCCCAGGGTCGCCGTCCCCTCGGCCCCCTGCGCCGGTGCCCCGCCGCTCCCCGTCGGCCTGGCCACCAGGGCATAGGCACCGGGCGCCCACGCTCGTGCCCGCGTGCCCAATAACCCGCCCCGGCTGGCCTCTATGCCACTGCCAGGCGGGGCCTAGTCCTCCTAGTTAAAAAAGATTAAAAACTAAATAATTAGTTAATTAGTAGAATAATTAATTAACTTAATTATTTTGCTTAATTAACTAATTAACAACCTAATTAGTCTAATTAATTCTAGTAATTAAGGAACAATCAATGAAAGGTGGGTCCCCACGTCAGTTCGACCCTGGTCAACACAGTTAACTGTTGACGTCATGATGATGTTAGGCTGGCGTCATAATTTCTGTTTTTGGGATTAATTTAAATAATAGCAATTTTAGAATATTGTTTAAGTCTTTGAAAAATCATAGAAAATAATCCGTAGCTCGGATGAAAAGTTTTTCTACATGAAAGTTGCTCAGAACGACGAGATGAATCCGAATACGTGGTCCGTTCTTCTGTCACACGCCCCTAGCATAGTGAAAATGCAACCCTCCCCGTCCGGTTCGTCTGTCCGGAAATGCCTAACTTCGGAAAACTTTCCCGGATGTTATTCCCCTTCACCGGTATCGTGTAGCACCGTGTTAGAACAACCCTAGCGCTACTTTTGTCTTGTCATGCATAGTATTGCTCTTGTTTGCTCTGTATTTACTGTTTCTTCCCCCTCTTCTGTCCGGTGAACCCCGAGATTGTTGTTGATGCCCCTATGATCGACTACGTCACCGACGACCCTTCTTCCCTTTCAGCGGAACTTCCAGGCAAGCCCCCCCTTTGATCATCCCGATATAGCCCATTCCATTCTCTCATGCTTGCATTAGATTTTGCTACTGTAATTGATTGCTCCTATTCTGATGCATAGCCTGCTTTTGTACCTGTTGTTGTACCTTACCTGCTTATCCTAAACTGCTTAGTATAGGCTGGGTAGTGATCCATCAGTGACCCCCACCTTGTCTTTGTTGCCCCTGCTTCATCATCGACGGCTTGATCAACGTGATCGACGATTAGAGCCCGACTACTCACATCACATCACGCCCCTTTTTGTTACTCGACTCTGCAGAGCTACTATCGAGTGTCGAGGGTGATACCTTGTGACGCACTCTTGATGATAAGTTTGTAGTGTAGCTATTCGGTCGTGGTCAATGAGGGTGGTTCCTCCTTCAGCATTCCCAATACGGTTCTATCGTGCAACACCTCAAGTGTAAACCTCGAGGGTGGTTCCTCATACGTTCACCTTGATGATTACATCGAGTGGAATCCATCGAGGGTGATTCCTCGGGTTTTCCCCTTGATGTTTGGACACATGGCTACCTTGAATTTACTTGAGACCATTGTTGAAGTCAGGTCGGTCCTGAGGGGTACCCCACAAGTTGATGTGAAAGTCGGGCGGGCCTGTAGAGCACCCGTGAGTTTTCTACGAGGCACGGCCAGGCATTCTGGGCCCTTGCCGTAAGTCCACGAGGCGGGGCGACGGGGTCACATTATCATGAGTCTCTGCTTGTCTCCGCAAGCCCCCAATGAACTAACAGGTTTGGGTATTTGCTCTGAGTTGGCCTTTGGCCTTTACGCACTAACCACCACGCGAGAATAGTTATGGGCCTCGACGTCGCAGTATCAGCCAAAGCTTTGTCAGACGTCCAGTTCAGTAGTGTGGCACAGTCAGATCGTGCTGGCCATCCGAGGCGGTGCTGGTATTCACCCTGCGCGCAACAACCCGGAGTGCAATGGGCGATGGGCCCAAGACCCCGGAGCGCTTAGGATGTAGACCGGTGGGGACCTCTCTACTGAGCCTAGGTAGGGTTGCGACGTGTTGATCTTTCGAGGCTGGACATTGACCCAGAAAAGTGTGTCCGGCCAGAGTAATGAAGTGTGTTGGAAAACGTGGTGCACCCCTATAGGGAAGTTATATATTTGAATACCGTGTCCATGGTAATGGACGTTCAGACTTGTATCCTGATCTTATATAACTAGAAATGGATACTTGAGATATGTGATGGATATATGGCTCCGGGATGTGCTTTCTCGCGGGGAGTCGAGGAAGGATCTCTAGGCATTGATGCTACAACATGTTTGACAATTATAAACTGCTATTCTTTACTCTTGTACATGCTGCAAGATGCTCAGAGCTGCTTGAAGTCGCTAGTCTTCTATAGGCTAGGCCTTCCCCCTCTATTCTAGCATTCTGCAGCTCAGTCCACAGATACAACCATTCCATTTGATACCAATGCATACTTAGTATAGATCTGATGCTTGCGAGTACTTTGGATCAGTACTCACGGTTGCTTTGATACCCCTTTTCCCCCTTTTTCTCCTTTCCAGTTGTTGCAACCAGATGGTGGATCCCTGGAGCCAGATGCCACCGCTGATGGATGTTACTACGTGGAGACCGCCAACGACCAGGAGTAGTTAGGAGGTCCCAGGCAGGAGGCCTTGCCTCTTCAATCGTGTTTTTTTGTGCTAGCCTTCTTAAGGCAGTCTTATTTAACTTATGTCTGTACTCAGATATTGTTGCTTCTGCTGACTCTTGTGTATCGATCTTGTATTCGAGCCCTCGAGGCCCCTGGCTTGTAATATAAAGCTTGTATTCTTTTATTTGTGTTTAGAGTTGTGTTGTGATATCTTCCCGTGAGTCCCTGATCTTGCTCGTACACATTTGCGTGTATGATTAGTGTACGATTGAATCGGGGGCGTCACAAGTTGGTTTCAGAGCTGATTGCCTATAGGAACCCCCTTTCCAACTCCTTGGCCGAAGTTGAGTCTAGTCACTGAAAAACTATTTTACTGACATGGCTATGTGGCTTACGGGCCCACGTCGCCAATTGGGGTGGTATTAGGATCTTTTACTCCTCGTCTATGTTGCGGATGACGTCTGCACTGACGCTCTCAAGCAGAAGAAATTCCGATAAGGACTGTGTCCCGATATAAAGCTCGCACTTGTTGCTCATGATTGCACAGACTTTGCGACACTTGTCAGCCAAGCTTTCCGAACTGAAACTGGTCTTACTGAGTACCAGGAGTTGCTCAAGCGTACTTGAGATGTTGGCTCATCTGCGAGTCAGCCTTCTCAGAAACGTCGAGTCTGGATCCCACACAATGTTCATAACTGACCTGCTCCAACACCAAAGTCGTCTTATGTGGCACCTCATCTGCCTTCGCCGCTGAGACAGCTAACGATTCAGAGTGGACAGCCAGGACACCTTACCCTCGATTGTCACCAGGGTCAGTCTCACGATGCACCACATCTTCCTGTTGACCATAAGAAGCATTGTCGAAACCGCTGGTTCAGAAACCATAATATCATACCGCCTGCTAACGATTCAGGGTGGACAGCCAGGACACCTTACCCTCGATTGTCACCAGGGTCAGTCTCAGGATGCACCACATCTTCCTGTTGACCGTAAGAAGCATTGTCGAAACCGCCGGTTCAGAAACCATAATATCATACCGCCTGCTATTGTACTTGGCCATGCCAATCATGTCAATGCTGGAAAGGCTCAGAAGGAACCGACTATCGTGTCGGGAGCTCTCTCTATTAATTCAGTACTAGCCTCTGTCCTCTTTGATTCAGGAGCATTGCATGCTTTTTTGTCCCAACGGTTTGCTCATTTGCATGGGCTAGGCATGGAAGAATTACCCACTCCTCTAACGGTTCAATCCCCAGGGTCCAAGTGGCAAACCACAATGGTAAGCCCTCACAACCAGATCGAGATTGGAGGTCTACATTTTCCGGTTTCTCTCATGGTGCTCAGACCTTCCAACATAGACATCATTCTTGGTATGGATTGGTTGACAGCCCATAATGCTTTCATTGATTGTGCTACAAAGATATTCCAGCTCACTCACCCTTCTGGCCAGACAGTCCAATACTCAGCCCGAATAGCTCAGGATGCCGAGAACCAGATATATGTTCTGAATGCATTGAATGCTTCACCTCTTGAGGGAATAGAGAGCATTCCAGTTGTTCGTGATTTCAAAGATGTCTTCCCAGAAGAACTTCCAGGAATACCCCCTGCTAGAGCTATTGAATTCGTCATAGAATTGAAACCGCCTCATGAACTCCTTGAGCTTAAGGAGGAAATCAACACTTCACTTCGTCAGGGTTTTATCCATCCCAAGACCGCCTTTGTTACTCGCTATGGTTCATACGAGTACACCGTCACGTCCTTCGGCTTGACCAATGCTCCAGCGACATTCTCTCGTCTGATGAACTATATATTCATGGAATACCTCGACAAGTTCGTCGTGGTTTATCTGCATGATATCCTTGTATACTCCAAGAACAAAGAAGAACATGTTGAACACCTTCGACTTGTTCTGGAAAAGCTTCGAGAACATCAACTATATGCCAAGTATTCTAAGGGTGAATTATGGCTACCCGAAGTGACCTATCTTGGCATGTCATCTCCAAGGATGGTATTGCCGTCAACCCCGAGCGAGTTCAGGCTATTCTCGATTAGACTCCTCCAAAGAATGTCAAACAAGTCAGAAGTTTTCTCGGACTAGCCAGCTATTGTCGTCGATTTGTCGAAAACTTCTCCAAGATTGCAAAGCCCCTGACTGGTCTGCTTCACAAGGGCGTCAAGTTTGATTGGACAGGTAAGTTTCCAGGCACTCAAAGACAAGCTGACTTCATCATTTACTGCGACGCTTCACGTCAAGGATTAAGCGGTGTCCTAATGCAAGAGCGCAGAGTGGTTGCTTATGCCTCTCGTTAATTGCACCCTCACAAAGAGAACTACCCAGTTCATAACCTCGAGCTTGCTGCTATCATACATGCAATGAAACAGTGGCGACATTACCTTCTTGGTAATCATTGCGAGATCTTCACTGACCACCAAAGTCTGAAGTACATGTTTACTCAGCCAGATTTGAACCTCCGTCAGCAAACATGGATGGTGACCATAGCAAACATTGATTTCGGTATTTCCTATACCCCTGGCAAGGTTAATGTAATGGCTGATGCTTTGAGCCGCAAGTCATATTGCAACCATCTCGAGGTTCACAAAGTTCAGCCCTCGCTTGTTCAAGAATTCAGAAAACTGAACATCCATATTGTTCCTCCGGGTGCACTCGCTCCCCTCCTAAGGAGTTCCACAAGATGAACCTCCATCTTGTTCACCAGGGTTCCCTCAACTCCCTGGTTGTCGAGCCAGATCTTGTGGAGAGCATCAAGAGACTGCAGAAGTATGACTCTCAAGTTGAGAAGAGTAAGCGCTACCTCGCAGAAGGAAGGCCCTCGTTCTTCACTGTTGGAGATGATGACACCTTGTTCTTTAAAGGTCATCTAGTGGTTCCTTCAAAAGACAACCTGGATATGATTCAGGAAGTTATGAAAGAAGCACATGATATGCCTTTGTCTCTTCATCCCGGTAGTACCAAGATGTACCAAGACATTCGTCAGAGATTCTGGTGGTCAAATATGAAGCAAGACATTGCTCATTATGTTGTTGAATGTGACATTTGTCATCGTATCAAAGCAGAACATCAAAGGCCTGCTGGAAATCTGCAACCTATCTCCATTTTGAATGGAAATGGCACCATGTTGAAATGGACTTTGTCAATGGATTTCCCAACTCGTAGAAAGGTAATGATGCTATTATTGTCGTTGTTGACCGGCTTTCCAAGGTTGCACATTTTCTAGCCGTCAAAAAGACTATCACTGCAAGTCAGTTGGCAACTCTCTATATGTCTAGAATTGTTTCACTTCACGGTATTCCACTGGTAATCAGCTCAGACCGTGGTAGCTTATTCACTTCAAGATTCTGGGCAAGTTTCCAAGAAGCTATGGGAACTCATCTGTCATTCAGCACTGCTTTCCACCCTCAGTCTCAGGGACAAGTTGAACGTGTCAATCAAGTTCTCGAAGACATGCTTCGAGCTTGTGTTATTTCCTTCGGCAAGAAATGGGAGGAATCTCTCCCGTATGTTGAGTTCTCCTACAAGAATAGCTTTCAAGCTAGTCTGAATATGGCCCCTTCAAAGTGTTATATGGACGAAAGTGTCGAACCCCACTGAACTGGTAAAAAACTGGGGAACATCCACTCTTCAATCTGGATATTATGCAACACACCGAAGAACAAGTCCGCATCATTCGCGAAAATCTCAAGACTGCTCAGTCACGCCAATAAGAGTCAGTATGACCGCCATCACAAAGACATGGTCTATCAACCTGGCGAAAAGGCTTATCTTCGAGTCACGACGGTGAAAGGTGCACACTGCTTCCGGATCAAGGGCAAGCTAGCTCCTCGCTATATTGGTCCTTTTATTCTCGAAAGGCGTGGAAAAGTGGCATACCAGTTGGATCTTCCATCAAACCTTTCTCGGGTTCATGATGCCTTCCATGTGTCACAACTCCGTTGCTGCTTCAAGGACCCAATCTGAGCAGTGGATCTTGAAGTGCTCGAGTTGCAATAGGACCTCTCCTATAAAGAGCACCCGGTCTGCATTCTCGACCAAGCTGAACACCGCACATGTTAGAAGGCGATCAAGTTCCTCAAGGTCGAATGGTCGCATCACTCCGAAGACGAAGCCACTTGGGAACGTGAGGATCGTCTTCGTGAAGAATACCCCGCTTTGTTTCCTTCTACCTCCTAAATCTCGGGACGAGATTTCTTGTAGTGGAGGAGAATTGTAACACCCAGATTATTATACTATAGTAATCTCATGCTAATGGTATCACGTCAACACGATCCCTGTTGTTTAACCTCACAATGATTCAATCATGTTCGGTTTCTTTTTTCAAAATTAAATTAAAAGGCAAAAATAAATAAAAGAAAAGGAGGAGCCAAACAAAAAATCAGAAAAGGGGAGAGGCCCCCGTCCCTCATTGGGCCTCAGCCCAGGTAAACCCCCCAAGCCGGCACACACGCCCCTCCCCCTGCTTAACC